>CM060830.1:78280000-78880000 GCA_030762175.1 Metallyticus violacea
TTTGAACACATCTCCTACAGCAAGTAACATTTTTTCCATTATCATGAAGTTGTCATCTACATTAATGACAACTTCAGAAGCAGAAATATACTTTTCTACTAACAAGATAGTAAAAATCTTTAACTAATATGTTAGAGGAAATATTAACTGCATTAGCTATGTTGTCCCTAGAAAGGAGTTTCATCAACAATATGGGGGACTTTAATAAGATTGTCATGAATAAGGTTGCCGCTTTTAAACATAGAAGGATAGACTTTACTTAATTAGATGAGTTTATTAGTTGTAGTTTGGCTAATGAACATTGGAATATACCTAAACCTAGGCCTGGAACGCTTCCTTCCTTTAAAAACATTTTTTCCCCAGTTCATGTCATTTCATGTATCATCAGTGTCCATCGCCTGTGGTGCCTGAATAGTAAAAACAGGCGCTAAACACTAATATATATATAAAAAATAATGATACTGGCAGGTAATGCATTTATATCTGAGTGTTAAATTACTGTAAAGCTTTTAAAGCCATTTGCTTTGCATGATGACTCATGGCATTTCCCTAAATGTTGAAATTTAAATGCTTCAAATAAAACTTAGATATTCAAGATGAAATGATAAGTCTTGAGGTACAACTTCAATTTTCATTTTATAATAGAAAGTTTAAGAGTAGTTATCTTTCAACAAGCTAGATTTTTTATTTACATATATAAAGATGGAGCTTTTTCTGTGCTATCATGTTCCTGGGTAGTTGGCACACTGTTCTGATTGCTGCAATGTGCAGTTAATTCTAATTCTCTAAAGTACTATTACATATAAACTAATAAAATTCTAATGAAAGATTTAGCAATATGTTCTGAACATAGTTCACTATTAAGTTGCTTTGCCAATGAAAGCTGTTATCATTAATTGCAATTTCTCATATGTGTTTTTCCACATTTCAGGTAAACTTTTCTCAGTAACCATTTTATTTATTGTTTTTAAGCCGAAGTTGTGTATGCTCTATGTAAAATTATGGCTTATACAGTTAAAATGTCTATTATTAGTATTACTTTTTATAATAAATTGAGAATAAAAATTAAAATAACTTCTCTAAGCATAAATCTGTAATTTTGATGTTGACTGTGTCCATAAATGAAAAACATGTTTATGTGTACTAAATGAGATAAAATAATATTAGTAATTAATACTCTTAAGGGGCATTCAGTAAGCAGCATACCACTTTTGTTTTTCCTCAGTCAGTTTATCCTAAAAAACACAATATTTTACATGTAAAATCTTTAAGCCTTTACATAAATCTTATGCAGCTGAATTCTCTTTCAGTAATGCCAGTGAAACAGCTATCTTTTAAAATGCAATATCCAAGTTATAAACAAAGAGTAGTAAGTGAATTTCTTCTTCTTGCAGATATTGAGTCCATCACCAACATTAATAAGCATTGAGAAAGATGTGGAGATGGCAATGGATAAAAGTACATCAGTCATTGGGTAAAAATGCAGTCATCAGTAAAAGAAAGGTGAGGCAGTCTCACTTAAAAGAATCCAGGAAGCTGCACAATGCAGTAATACTTGCTATGATGAATCCAAGCTGAAATCCTTATTCAGAAAGTAAGCAAATCACAATAAAACAACTTGTTGCCTAATGATTATGAGAAATTATTGTCATCTGTTAAGAGCTGCTTGCTCATTATCAGGCTGAAATGACAATTTCTTGTTCAGCACACAAGTGAGATGAAGCAGGATGTATTACTTTGTACTTGTGACTAAAAGACAATTTATGGAGTGACACCAAAAAACTTCTACTGAGAAAAAAAAGTTCAAGACTGTATCCTTGCTGGTCAAGTCATGGCCACATTCTTCTGCGACTCCAAAAGAATTATTTTGATGCATGTGTTTCCATGATGAAAAGCTCCAAAGAGTATGGCAAAATCCTCTGGAAAATGAAGTAGCAATTTCAGCAAATTTTTCTTCACAAAAATGTGACCAAGGTTCTTCCTCTTCAAAAATCATAAAGCCACACATAATGCCACCCATCCCAGAAGAGATCATTATACTTGGTGGGCTATCTTTTCCCAGTCAATCCACTGCCTGGATCTGTGCCTCCCCCCTGGTGGGAGGAGACTTGATGAGAAACATAATTGCAATCCTTTTTTTTAACATCTCCAATAACAATGAAAGTCTAAAAAGATTTATGAATGCCTGATACAAGGATGCATAAATGAGTCTGGAATTAACAATGCCTAAACTTACCTGGCATTCACCTTTACAGGGTAAGGAAAAACTTCAGAAAAAACTTTACTCAGACAACTAACCTTATTGGATCCAAACTCGAGACCTCCAGATTTGTAGGCAGACATGCTGACCACAAGACCTTGAGGTGGTCACAGACCAGCAGAGTGATACCATAACAGCATATAGGGCTGTGACATCCAAGTGGCACAAATGAGATTGTATTGAAAAAATTACATTATAAAGAAAAAAAAATTAAGAAAGAAATTTTGTGAATTGAAAATTTAAATAAACCCTAAAAGAAAATTGTTATTCAATCTGTATAATTCAGAAGATACCTGTTTTTGAACATTTCAAGTATGTGATGTCAATAATAAAGTATTTGCAGGTTGTAGGAGCCATTTTCACTAACCCTGCATTCCCTTCAACACATAATTGCATTAATGGATATCATTGTATGATTAGTTGAACTACACACTCTTACTTTTATAAAAAGTAAGTGAAGCTTTAAGAGTGTGTAGTTCAACTAATCATACAATGATATCCATTAATATGATTGGCTTCACTGTGTTTAAGTTCCAATTTTACAGTTAAGTACATAATTGCATGTTTGCTGCTGCAAAGACATGAATTCCCACACATTTTGTACACAGATGTGTCTATATGCATAAGGACCTTTGAATTATTTTGATATCTGATACTAATAGATGAAAATTTATGGCTAATAAGTTCAAATTATTTTTCAAACTGAATTCTAACATTGGCATGCAGCACTCAATTCTTTCAACCACAGAACGGTTGCTTAAGTACAATTAAATGGTAGACCTGAAGATCTAGTGTTAATAGGAATTTTTTGTACTTACCAATGGTTCCTGACATCTGTGAAGTTTCTGAGTTTCTGGATGCTTCTTGTTCATTTTCTACTGTAATTTTTGACGGAAGGAAAAGATATTTGGGTCTAGAAGGCCGCTCCTCTTCACCTAGAACATTTATAGTGTTGCCATCTTTGGGTGTTCGTACCAGGCAACTCTGCACCTCTGAATACTGCACCCCACTTGATGTATTGGAGACAAGAGCACTTTCTTCATTTGAGTATAATTCTGCTGACTTTTCTGTTTTTTCATCTGCTGGTAAAATTTCTTGTGGTGTCTTATCCATAGAATCCGAGTCAAGAGAAGGGAGAATTTCTGGTGTGTTAAATCCATTTTCTGCTGAGCCAAAATCGGTATCCTGACTAGATGTAAGGTCATAAGTTGAAGTAGGGTCAGTCTTTGTAGATGCTAATTCAGAGCCCACTCCTGAGACAGTCTCGAGGCTGTCTGAGGATTTCATCTCTGCTGCACTGGATTCAGAGGTTTCAACATGTGTCAGAGCAAGTACTGTTGTTTCTTTAGCCTTCTCTGCCACTTCTTCAATGAAGCCATTATCAGTAATGCCCGCCTTGATTTGCTGGCATTCAATAGAAACAAGATTTGTAATGTCTGCAATAGCTTTAGAGGTATGTGCAGAATCCTCAGCATGAGATTTAGTGACCTCCAGTTCTATCTCTCCATGATGAACTTCGTTAACACTGTAAGCACCTGATTCTGTATAAGTTTCATCAGGTTTAGATGCAGGAACCATTTCCATACTCTCACTTTCATTTACTGTAAATTTGCCAACAGGAGACACCTGTTTGCTTTCAATATGCACAGGAAGTATTTCTGGGGAATTAGTAGAGCTGATGAATTGCAATGACAGGCTATCACTGGAAGTTGCAGATTCTGGTGAAGAAGGATGCTCTACCTCTGCATCACAAAAGTTTTCCTCCATTTGAGACACTATTCTCATGCTGCCCCCAGAGGTCCTTAGCCCTGCAGTTGTTACTTTGGGTGCTATCTCGATATTGTTACTGCCAGACATGAATTCTGCTGTGTGCTTGTTTGCAAAAGTACCGTTTTGCAACACAATGCCTTTTCCTTCATTTTCATCATAATTGTTATCACCATTATCATCATCATCATCATCATCATCATCATCATCCAGCTCCTGCAAGTACTGATGCAACTCTGAGTCACTCAGATTTTCCAGAGTACTGAAACCTACTGGAGCAGGTTTTAACTTGAAGCCACTGACAGGAGATGATGTAGATTGATCTGGAGTGCTAATGTCTTCAGTCAATGCAGACAGATCTGATGTTTGTAATGCTTTGGAAGATCCAAAACTACTATTTCCACTGACCTCTGTGAATGTACTACTACTTGCATTTGCTGCCTCACAGCTTTCCTTTAATTCTGAACAGTCTTGAAAAGGAGATGCATCTTCAAAACTATCATCTTTGTGACTAATAAGATCCAGTGCCGAGCTTCCTACCCCATCACTATCAGCTTCCACTGCAGTGTTGTGACTTGTGACAAGATCAAAAGTGGTGTCTGAAACCCCTGCATTCTGGAGGACTAAAGACCCTGAAGTAGTCACATCCGGTAGAGGAATACCGCAAAGTATATCTGAATGACTTATAGACCTATTTCCAATGCTATCACCTTCATCATGAGTGCAAGCTGTTGTACTACCACTGATATCATTTTTCAGATTACTAAGAGTTGAATCAAGAAGGTCAGGTGTCTCATCTGATGTAGTTTTCACAGTAGAATCCAATTTTTCTGAAGTACTCTGTTGTGGTCTGGAATAAACTGTAGGTATCACATCAGCAAAAGAGCCATTCATATTGCTACTATTGACTTCAGGCTTCTTCCACCTGAAATTGTGATTTTTATCATCTTCAGTCTTTTCATTCTGCAGTTCTATAACAGCATCTGTAGCTGTATCAATTGTAGGATATATGCTATTGGAAGTGTGTTCCATTCTGAAGTTACCATTTTCCTCATGATGTTCTATTGGTACACCTGCATTTATATACTCTTTTAGGCTTGAAAACACACCACTAACATTTAATTTAGTCCCTATACTGTTACGATCCTGCATAATCACATTGTGCTGCCAACCTCGATCTACTATCTGTGGATAGTTAGCATTATGACTGTCCCATCGTTCTGATTGGTTTTGCAGCTGCCACGTGGGATCTGAGTTAAGACAGTGACCGCTAGTGTCATTAGCATGACTGGAGATATCAGGATGGGGAGGATAGATGTTACTGTTCAGAGGGGCATTGGTATTATCAGTATCCTCATTATTATTAAACAGCTGTGGTCCTGCTGTAAAATCAGTATCTGCTAGGTTTATAGGTTCAAATGCTGGGTGGTGATACTGAGCTGGCGATGTCTGATGATTAAGAACCATGTCCTAAAAAAAAAAAAAATAAGAAGTTAAATGCTTACAAATATATTAAATGCCATGGCAACAATTAGCACTTTACATTAATATAAAATATTACTTAAATTTGCTGCTAGAAATTACATTATAATACAGTTGGTATGTAAAATAACTATTATCCTCTTTCAATGACACCAGCAACATTTCCTTAAAATTCATGCTTCAAACAGTCAGTGAATTCAAACTTGGTCTATCTTTTTATCACAGAAAATAGCTATTGTACATGGTATAAACAAAAAACACAAATTCTTTTAACTCTAAAAATCTGTACATGTTTCGCAGACCCAGAAGTTTATGTATTTACATATTTTCCCAAGGGATTATAACCAAATGCTTATACATTATTTATACAATCACCAATTTTCAGCACATTCATCATAGATTTGTTACATATGAGTACATATTTTTACTATTTAAACTGTATGTAATCGATTGAAGTTGTGTGGCTTGATTGACTTGTACTGCAAGTGTGATGGTAACGATTGTGTAAGATTATGTTAATTCTTCTCGGCATGGAGTATGCCAACCGGCAAAAATGATTGCTGCATTACCTTTTCACATTTGATTTCGTCATATACTTAATGTTTTTAGATATTGAAATATATCCCAAAAAGTTAATTTTTTGCGTAAGATTGCTTGTTTCCGTGCGTTATGACTGTTCTATACGACGGCATTTGTTACACACTACCATACTTGGGCTCGGCTCTCTCCGTTGCTGTTCGTGAAAGAAGGAATGGCTGCAGCCCAAGAGCCTCTGCCTGTACAGATAAGTCTGGCTGTTGACAGGTTTTCTTTCAATTGAGATATGCCTGCCTTGGTGGACAGATATTAGCTTTGGTTAACGAGCAGTATTTGCAGTATGAGGTTGCTCGTAGAAATGGCATACCAGAATGAACTGGGAGGCGTTAGGCTCAGCAATATAATAAAGGCCGACAGTTAGAAAAGTGACATAGCACAGGTCGTAAAAAACGTTTTTTTTCGGGAGGATGATAAATGTATGTGGGAAGAGTTAGAAAGAAGACCCTTTTCTTTAGCTGTCCAATTGAAGGCGGTTTGTCACTTTCACGGTTCTTTAGAGACAGTAAGGAATCGCTGTAAAGAGTTTGATTTAGGCAATTAGGCTTAGCTGCGCGAGTGGAGGGCGGAGAGTAATCTTCGCGGATGAAGTCCGAGGTCCGAGGAGAACTGGCAGGCTGAGGTTAGTGCTCAACCTCAGTTAGTGTGTGGATACTGCGTACCTACCTTGTGTTGGGTTTAGCCGCAGAGAAGGGATGGGGGTTGTAGGGTGATTGTGCTGTTTTGGGTGTGGAGCGGAAGGATTAAAACTTATCCTTGTTGAAGCGGGCGGATATGACATCCTTGGAGTTTGCTTGATATGCGCATGTTGTTCACTTGCTTTGTGAACAGTATGGGCACACCGCTACTTTGTTTTTCTGGTTATTATTGTTGTTGCTTTGCTGGGGAGTTGGAATATTTTCCTGTTACAAGGTTATGCCCCTTTGTTATCCGAGGTGGCCACACGCTAGACGTGGCACCTTGAATTTGGGCTTAGGCCTATTGCTACATGAATAGCTGCCGAGTGACCGAACGAGAGCGCTCTCATGAAAAGGTAATTTGTCGTAAAATTTTGTGGCCCGGCGTCTAATTACATCCTTGATATATGAGAGGGAAGAACAGTCATGAAGTAGCCTAACTGGAAAGCATCGATATACAGAACAAATGGTCCTGAGTCCTTTATTCTATACCCTTTGCAGAAGTGCGAGGCAACTGTCAGCTGCCATACCCCAGATTTCACAGGCGTATAGTATGACAGGGATGACCAGGGCTTTGAAAAGCTGTAATTTCAGGTGGACTGGCATCGCCTTGGAACTGAGCAGTTGAGCAATTGCTCCCTGTGTCCTATGCGGATGAAGTTCTAGTGCCGTCGTCGTTTTATGAGCCAGTGCGCGTATTACCTGTCTGAAGAAACACTGTAGATGGCAGGCAGCGGAACATGATTACGATATTGTAATACGTCACCATTTCCTGACGTACCATGCACAGCTCTACAGAAAAGTAATGTAGCAGTTCACCGCATGTAGTCGACTAGTCGGTATCGGACGGAAATGTGCGCACACAAGGGCAAATGCAAACCCCGCCGAAAAAGTCAACACGCAGTCATACACTTGCAAAGCAGAAAGATTATATATAATGTGCTACAATTTTGTAAAGAAGAAAAGGAAGATAGGTCTTACCATTCCATTAATTAATGCTGTGAAAAGGAAAGCAACCGCAGTGGGACAAACTGAAAGAGCAGTAAATGGCATAGCAAAGGAAGATGAGCAAACAAAGTTCGATGAGAAACATTGTCAACTCCTGGTACAAGCCGCCCACATTCAAAGAAAATTGAACTTGATTTTGCAAAATGCGTCATATGCAGAACGTTTTTTGAGTTTTAAGAGCATAACAGTTACGAAAACTCCTGAATGCTGTTGAGGAAAAGATACCATTTGAGAGGGGGGATACTGAAAGGCATGGGATTCAAGAAATGCAAAAACTTGCTGCACATTTTAATGGAGCGGTCTAACATTAATACACGCCATACAACATATCTGAGAACGCTATGAAAAAATGAAAAAGGGGCAAAGAAGTCAATTATTTATACAGATGAAACATGGTTCATACTCATTATACTGTAAGCATGAGATATGCAAGGTGTAAATGTAAACCAAAGTGTTGGGCAGAGAGCCATTGTTGTTCATGCCCGTGGTGAAATAGGATTCAACGAAAGGGCCGAGTTGATATATCGTTCCATTATAATTCTGCAGATTATCATGATAAAATGAATGGCGAAAATTATAATAAATAGTTAAACGAACGTCTCATACCAAATCTGTCATCTGGGTGCATTGTTGTTTTAGCTACTGCATCGTATCGCATGGTACAAGAAAATAAAGTACCAATAATGGTTTCTAGAAAAGCTGACATAATTTCTTGTTTAAAAAATCAAAATCTCACTGTAGACTCAGATTTAAATATACAAAAATTAATAAAATTGTTAAACAAAACAAGCCTCAACCTGCGACCTAATCCGATAGAACTAGTTTGGAATTTAGTGAAATTCCATTTTACTACCAGTTTTTAAACGAATGGTTGCACAAGTAATGAGCGAAATTAGCAAAGGAGACAATCTGTTAAACATATCGAGGAAGATTATTGGCGAGTCGATATGCGTTAATAGAAGAAAGAGTACGTTGAAATGATAACAATAAACATAAGTTTGTGAGTAGTGATGAAGATGAGATGGATTATGACTGGGATGGTATTGAGATCTTTGCTTCGGGCATATAGGCACTCTTTTTTTTTTTTTTTTTGAATAGTGTTTAACGCCCGGTTTTATTACTGAGGCACCACAGGCGGTAGACACTGATGATACATGCGATGAAATGATAAATTGGGAAAGGATTTTTTAAGGAGGAAACGTTCCAGGCCTAAGATTAGGGTGCCTTCCCGGCATTTGCCATTTATGACAGAGAAAAACCTCTGTCAGGGAGGACGGTCCTGAGGGGATTCGAATCCCAGACTTCCCGCTCACGATCCCTCGCCTTAACGACCTCGGCCACCCGTGGTGGTGATAGTGCCGAACATCATTTATACAGTTACAAATCCATAGAAGAAATTTGAGTTACTGAACTCCCGAAATAAGAAGTTATCAATCTCTCCAGTCATCAATGACCTAGAATGATCGCAGAAGGAAATAACTTTACCTTAGCACCGAAGAAGATCCCCTCATAAATAATCATTTCCCAAGCTGAAAATGCCATCTACAACTTAACGCCTTAGGAAGCCGAAGTAATACGAAACGTATTGAATATGAAAAAGTAATCCTCCTACAAAATACTCAACAATTTATACAACACTGTGTTCTTAAATCATTTGCAGGTAGTTGGAATGCTATGGTTTTATTGACATAAAATATACAAAAAATTAATCTCTTTCCACACCAGCATCTCAGTAAGAAGGAATCTACCACCTACATAGAGAAACACTTGCTCTCTAAAAGCTACAAAGTGGAAATTAGAAGATGTCAAGATTCTACTACCCACTCACAGCCTTCTGCCTAGATTATGTGCACTCCATAAGATACAGAAAGAAAAATACCACTATGATCCATGGTCAACACCATCATTCTCATATATACAAGAATGCTCAGTTTCTTGCAACATTAAAATCAATTAACTAATGCACAAAATGAATATCACAAATTTGTCTAACTTTCTGCACATTTGCACTTTTAGAGAAGATGTTTAAATACTTTTATTTTCAGAATTTTTGGACCACTCTCTTTAGAGATACTGATTTACAAAATGCCTAACATTTTCAAAATTTGTTGACCACAACATTTTAAAATTAGTTTACTACAGAAATATGATAGCTACAATCACGAGAGAGGTGTAATTCTAAAGTTTAAGAATAGGGCTTTCATTTTATATATAGCATGATATCATTGTGAATGTTTTCAAAATTCACTACTTTTCAAAGTTTTCAGATAAATGTAATTTTTAAATTTTCTAAAAAAATAAAAATATATACATAAAGGTACGTATTTTGCAGCTCCTCAGCCCAAATTTCAAGGCAGTATCTTAAAGTTATCATGCATACAAAACTTAAATATTCTTTTTGATAATAATAATGAATTTTGAATGGAAATATACCAAATGGTAAAGAATGCCTTTCTTCTTAAATAGCATATTGTACACAGATTCAGAGATGGTAGAAAACACATAATACCAAGTTCTGCAATGACTGTTTGATCTACTTTGAAATGATTCAGATCACATGGTTTATGGGGGGCAAACACACACACAGATATGTAATTAGAAAAGCAGAAAAGGATAACACACTAAGAAAAAGTCACAGAGTCTTCTTGCCATAGAGGAACAAGTGGTTCAAAATATAGCGATTGCAACTCTGTGACTTTTTCTTAGTGTTTTATCCTTTTCTGTTTTATAATTATTGTTAATTTAGTTACTTTGTTAATGGTGTTACATTATTTTTTCTTTCATATTATATACATATACATATGAGGATGCATTCAACAGTATTGTACCACAATGTCCAATACCTTCATTGAATTGTCATTTAAGAAGTTCATCTCTAAGCCATAATGAGATGGTGTTTCATTCTAATGCCATTTCAACTACATCTCGGCAAAACAAGGGCTGTTTTAAAGTTATCATATAATCATTTCTTGCAACATTTCAAGATCATGAATATTTTAAGCATCACAGATTTCTGATTAGTTTTCATTAGCCCAGTGGTATACACAACGTATCAATTTACACAGCAACCCCTCATAAGTGAGGCTTCATCTGCTGAAAATATTATTTTCTAAGTAAAGATAAGCATCATGTAGCACTTGCAAAAGTTTGAGTTGACATTATTTGTTTCACATTGTGTAATAGGCTTCTTAAATTGTAGTGATAAACCTCCAGTACAACAGGCTTACATACATGGCATAACTTTGAGCAATTAAATGTGCATTTTCTTCCATTCTAACCGTTCTGTGGTTAACTTCTTTGTGGTAGATTCATGAAACATCCTGTTTGCTTAAGTCATTTGTTAAAACTTTGCATTGTCAAATGTTGAAGATTAGAAATTTTCTTTTCACAACTTGCCATCACCAATTCTATGTTCATATTGTTTCCAACAACATTATAACAGAAACATTTTTTACTGTGGTAAATTTGTGATTTATTTTACACAGTAATTTTAAGGGACATGTGCCATAGCAATTGCCACATAAATAAGACATCAACAACAATATAAAATATTATGGATATTTTACAAGCCATCTTTCTTCAACTAATGGCAGCAGTGAACAAGAATGAAAACTGAAAATAACTTTTATACATTTTGGCCCTAGATGTTAAATAAAATTGGTGGAATGAAATGAACACCCATTTAAAATAGGACATCAAATTAAAGTTAAGGTCTGTGAAATAGTATACATGCTCTTTAACATACATCTCAGATCATCAGCATTCCATTCAAATCAGGCATGAAACGGTTGACATATTTTGCTCATAGGCCTCTTTTTTCAGGCTTGAGGTTCTTTATCGTGCCGTAAATGTATGACACTGGACCCACAGATTTACTTCCCTTCAGAAGGAAACTATACTTAGAATTTTTACGCCCAAAAAATCCATCAGTCCTGGCCGGGTTTGAACCCGCGATCTTGGGTTTATAAGGCAAGTATGATTACCACTATACTACCAGAACCGACACACATACATCTCAACATGACAGACATGTTTCAGTCAATACATGACAAGTCATGAAATTTAAGCAAAGTTACGGGTTTCTGCTTAAAAGGAGATTCGTTATCTTACCTACTCCTGAGAAAATCAAAGATGTGAGGAAATTTCTCATAAACTAACTGGTACAGTAAGAATTATTTAAATGGTATCAGAGACTATCCTACACTAATGTATTCAATATGTTCACACTAATTCCACTTACTTATATAAAATAGGACATTATTTAAGGAGCATCGCTTCCATATTAGCTGTTCACTACTCAGTTGGTCAACAGCTGATGAGAGTGAGTGCTCCGAAAACATGTTCTACTTTATGTAAGTGGAGTTAGTGTGAACATGTGAATACATTAGTATAGGATATTTTACCATTCCATTGTCTACAGTTTTGTTAAGTACAATTTATTTAATTGTACAAGAGACTATTAATAGATTCACCTATAGCAAAGAAGTATCATCATTTAGCGACTAAACTTAGTTCTGTTTGTTATATGCTTAAAAGTCTAAAAAGAACATTGAATTTATTAGAATTGAAAAATGTATATTTTGCTCATTTTCATAGTCAATTAAAATATACTACCACCATTAGCCTGCCTCTTTATAATAGAGGTTGTAAACCATATTAAGAGACATCAGGGAGAATTATGTACAAATATAGATATTCATTCTCATAATACAAGAAGGAAAAATTACCTTCATGTTCAGATATGCAGGAACAATATTTTAAAAAATAATCTCACAATGTAGGCATTAAAATGTATAACAAACTACCAACAAATATTAACGAAATAACCAATATAAAACAATTTAATAAAGAATCAAAGCCTTTCTACTACAACATACCTTTTATTCAGTACGTGAATATATGAACTTTAAATAAGGCATATTGTAAATCTAGTATAATTACTAAACTTGTATATTGCTTATATTATATTCTGGACAAAGCCCATATCATGTAAATGGTCCAAATGGTGAATAAAGTATTTATTATTATTATTATTATTATTATTATTATTATTATTATTATTATTATTAGTTTTTATCTTTGTTTTAACAATACATGCTATGATTATAATTTAAGTAAATGACATTAAATTTGAATGTTTTGCTTCCAAATGATAAAAATCCTATGTAGTTACAGATCTATGTCCTATTTAAATGTAAAAACAGTTCTGTTCTGTCAAAACCAAAATATTCAGATGTTTTTAGTTTTAACCAATAGCATTCTGCCATAGATTAATTTGGTTAATGTCTTATGAAAATCTTATACTCTATATTTATAAATTTAAACCAATAAAATATATTATGACCAGTTATGTGCAGAAAAAAGCATTTATCTTTATTTATAAAAGTTACATTTGAAGGATAAAGTTTCTTCTTAATGTTAAGTTAATTTGGTCTGCTTTATTCAACATGTGGATCATTACCAGATCCATACATGCTCTTATTGCCCAAAGAAAAACATTACTTATATTTCTAAGGTTAAAGTAGAACATGCAAAGCCAAGCATTACCACAAAACTTACCCCAATGGCTGGTGTTGCCACAGGATTTGCATCTTTCTCTGTTGCCAACTGCTCTGCTCTATCTGTAAAAACAGAGAGATTGGTTGTTTGACTGCAAATTCCCCTATGGCATTTAACAATTATTTTTACATATCTTTTAAAAATGAGAACTGTCAAAAGATAAGCTCCTCTATCTTTTATCTCTGAAAAATAATGTGAATGATTTAAATATATGGACCAGCATATTTTTTGGTGCAAGCTGTTGTACTTTTCCATGTGTAAATGACTGGATGGTAATCAACCAAACAATGTGAATTACGTACCATGGTGTGTTTGTTGACAGCAAAAAATGAAACTGCTCTGCATATCCATTGTGAACTAACCTGTGTATATAAGGAAGGCTGCATGAGCAACAAAGGTGATTATGTGGAAACGTTAGATAGGAGTTCAGGAGTGCAAATAAAAATTTTCAATGATTAATATATGATATTTAATATTTTTTTTCAAAATAGAGCAACTTACTTTTGGATTACCCTTATAAATTCTAACCCTAATTTTTTAATAATGGAGTAGTCTGCTTAGATGTTGAAGATATTGAAGGTTTTAAGAGTAACCCCTTGAGCTAAGTTAAAAATATAACATGAGAGTGTGAGACATTTCTTCTTTCAAACATTAGTCATTTTGAATATCTCACTAAGTCTTGAGGAATTAGTCACAATATGACAATCAAGTACATCAGCAAATTTATATTAAGTTTTGCTTAAAAACTGGGCCTATGTTCACTTAAAAGTATTTAATTTGCTTTAAGAAGGCTTTTGAAATTATTTAAGTAGAGAATCCATGTACACTGCCTTTGATTTCATTTCCAAATAAAGTGTGACAGAGAGCTGTTTTTTTTTATATATATAATCATTAAGAAAGTTGAAAGTAGAACCATGTTTCTTCCTGGATCTACTTCTAATTGAGTTTAATTTTTTATGAAATGTATAAACCACACAGTTTCAAGTTCATATATTTTTACATTGCAGGAGGGGGGATATTTACAAATTTCTGATGTTTTTTACGCATATGAAATACATAGTAATTATAGCAGAAAATAGCATCAGGCACTTTGCTCGGCTTGGTTAGTAGCATAATGGAAAAGACAAACTTAGAAGAATTTCTGTGGCATTTTAATGTCTCAATTGAATTAATGCAGGATCAAATATTAGAAAAAAAATTTGATTAAGATCTTGGGGGAAGTGATTCCTAAGTTCCTGGGTAAAACACTGAATCCGTCTAAAAAGTGGAGTGCATGCATTGCTGGATGACTGTTAAGAAATAGGTTATTGCATGTTACTCAAACTGATGTTTTGCACTTGTATTTACAATGATAGTCAACCACCCTTGATGATTTCAGTGAGGAGATGTGTAAAAGGTTTCATTAATACATTAATTTGACAGAAAAACATTACCACAATTTTTTAGTTCATTTAATTTGCACAGGCAGATGTCATGTTGTGAGGTCATCAGCTATATAATTTTTATATCACAAATCTTTCTACTGAACTGCTTAGAATTGTAACTTCATGGGTCACATTTAAGTGTCACAGACTATAAACATTGGCTTTAGTTCAAGTACAGGAAATGACGAATGTGTAGTTCTTTGCCTCCACATTTCCTAAATCATGAATGAATGATTTTATTTCAGCAAACATTACAATTAAATTTACATAAATAAACAAAACATATAAGAATTTAACTGTACCACAATTAAGGTTTTCCCTTAACCTTAACAATCTGATTATTATGTATGGTAAAGAACCCCTAAAATAAATTACAATTTTCATAACTGTGTATGACCTCAAGCTCCTTCCTTATACTTCCCCACTTATCCCTTATTTTTCCTAAGAATTCTCCAATATTATTTATTTTCTATACCCTCATTTCTGATAACATTTTAATTGCACTATATGTTCTTGCAGTTTGTCCATTTTTCATCCCAGATACTATCTCTCTTCTTTTCATCATTTTATATATTAATAAACAATGAAACACACAATCCACTTTCCCATACATAATACATTCTTCTTTAAAATGCATTCTTAATCCTTTTAGAAATAATACTGCTGTAGGCATCCATTCAAGACCTATTCTTCCAAATTGATCATAAAAATTTCTCCCGTCCCTAATTTCTTTTAACTATTTATATAATCATAAAAAAAAAATTCCTCTAAGCTAGCCCAACTCTTTTGCTTCTTTATATCATCATCTCTCTGTCTCACTTTCTCCACAATCCACTGACATTACTTTCACTCAGTTGCCATACATCCCCCATTGCAATTTCCTGTAATTTTCCCTATCTCCCCAAACCAGCTCTCTCTTCCCAGTACATCTGTTTGGTACATAAGAAATTCTTTTAGTACATTATTATCTAATTTGAGACATCTGTACCAATATTTCAAGATTCTTTCTGCTATTATATCTTACCTTCCTATTCTTCCTAGTTCTGCCAAATTCATCCTCCTCTGCAAACTTTTTGGTAACCCCAGAACTTCTCTGCAAAACATTCTATCCACCCTTTTGACACTACTCAAATTTCTACCGCAAGCTGACTCAACCAGAGTCTAATATAATCTTTCTAGCCACTTCATTGGCAAATGTGGTAACTTTACACAAACTTATTCTGACAGTTTTCACAGGTAATTTACCTTTGACTTGTACACATTTAGAATCTACCTCCCATTTTCCATTACTCATAAATCTCATCCCCAAATAATCAAATTCTTTCACTACCTCTATTAGGTCTCTATTTATAAACCATCTCTCATCTTTTCTTAATTTTGTTCCTTTTTTAAGCACTATTATCCTTGATTTTTTACTATTTATCCTTAGTCCCCATTCTGCACAAAATATAGTAATTTTATCAATCATATGCTGTAATTCTATCACGGTTACCATTTCTGTTATGAGACCATCAGAGAAAAGCAACCCCGGCACTTCCTTCTTTCCAATAATTGGACAGTGCCTATTGTTTTTCATGATCCTATTTAGCATATTATTTATAAACAAATTACATAATATTGGGATCAATTTACATCTTTGTTTCAAATCCAAAATTTGAATCACTTTATCAGTGGTTCTATTATCTTCACATCTGACACAAAACCTATCTCCTTCATATAATTTTCGAAATTCTACAATAAAACTCAGTATTGACTCCCTTGCCCCTCAATTTGTATGCCAATGCATCCCTATTTATTGTATTGAATGCCTTTTCAAAATTCGCAAAGAAAGTATGTACCCTACCCCTTTTATTTCTTAAATATTTATCCACTGCGGTATGAATTTTATATTATATATTGCTCTTCTTCTTTTTAAACCTGCTTAAAATGTTATCAATTTACCTTCCATTTCTGCCCACTCACGCAACTTTGCTGTTAATATATCAGTGTATATTTTACCTAAAATGGTAAAACTAATTCCTCTGTAGTTGCTTGGGTTATTTATATCACCTTCCTTCGTTGTAGGATCATGCTCACTTTCCAGTCTTAGATATTATCTTCTTCTCCTTAATTCTATTTAATAACTCTATTAGCAGTTTGATACCTCCTTCCATTTCCCCAAACTCTCCCAGAATTTCATCTATTCCTGAAGCCTTTTCTTTTTTTTTTTGAAAATTTTGATCTGATACCCTACCTTATTCATAGTAAACCCTTTACCAAAACATTCTATTCTTTTTACAGTACTATCTAGATTTGATTCAAAACTCTGAACCTTCCCACCACCTATCAGATTTCTAAATGATTCTTCCATTCCATTGGTGTTATTTTATTTCGTACCCTTCTCTTTCTTGAGATATCCTTCACAACTGACCATATATATTTACTAGCTTTACCTGGCACAGTTTCCTGAATTTTTTTCACCCATTCTCCATCCTAAATCAAGTAGGTGGTATTATGTAATTATTACTTATTTTTACATCCAGGCCTTTTGCTTTTATTTTGGTTTAGGTTAGTCCTTATTGCCAGTTTGGTTTTTACTAAATTGATTTTACTACTGATGTGTCCTAAGAAGAACTGGGGTTACAAGGAAAGTGGAATTTGTAAAAGAAACTGAATGGGTGCATATAAAAACATGCTAGCCAACAAGAATTTAAAGATATATTAAATGATAGCATCTATTAATATTTGGCATTTGGGCCAATTTCATTGTAGAACTACAACAGTCTTACTACTATAAATTGTATTTTTAAAATGGATTAACACCAAAACACGTTCTTGTACAGCATAAAGCTAATCATAGACAGCACTTTAAGTTTTATACTGAATATTATGCTCTTGATTGTTCAAGAATTTAGTTCCAACAGCATATAGAACCTGCCTGCTAAACTAAAATCAAATTTTGTAAATCTTTACCTGTTAATTGGAAAAATAATATAAGAATGATAAAGAACACTATCAGCTAATTTGGTTCTTAAGTTGGCCGTTTCAACTGATGAACTACCCAAGGGAGGATTCACAAAGTGGCAGTCCGTATTTGGTAAAACGTGCATTAGAGTGAAAAGGGAGGGGAAAAAAAAAACCAAAACAATAAATGGAGCATATTGTAATGCAATTAATTTTGCTTGCGACATAACAGAAGCAGTATGCATCCGGCGATGTCCAACAAAATGATTTTTTGCTCCACATAACTTATTTTTACAGTTAGTTTTTGCTTCTAATATTCGTTATTGTATGTTAAAAGTTAATGACGGCGTGAGAATTTTCTTTGGTTGCAACATAACTTCTTTTTTGTAGGAAATCTTCTATTTTTTGCAACAGAATTTTTTTTTGCAATATAACATCTTTTTTGCAAAGTTAATCAATTTTTGTTTCCAATATTCGTTTTTCTTCATTAAAAGTGAATTGGGGAGTGAAAATATTTTTGATTGCAACATAACTTCTTTTTGCAGAGTTAAACATTGTATACAAGTTATTTATTTTTTTTTTTCACGCACACAGGTGTACTTTATTTATCGAGATGTTATGAGGGTGGTATTCAGTATTTCGCAATTGTGTATATTCACCTTCTATTTCTACCAGTTGTGCGATGCAGCTCATTCCCAACAGTAGCTTTCCTCTACATATTCAAACAAGTTTGCAACAGCGCGACACCCTGGCGTGCAGGTTCATATAGGATTACAACGGCACGATACCGTGGCGCCAGAACATCTGCAAGTTTTCCCTGATGACGTTACGAGTTTGTTTTTTTCCTAACAGGTTTGCAGCAAATCAGGATGTTTCCCCCCCCCCTTCCGTCATATGGCCTTGAACGAGATGGACCTGTTTACAATACGCAATTGTTGTGTGCTCATAGAAAACGGTAATTGTGCTAAAGCTTCCGCAAAATGTCGTAGTCACATGATGGAGCCCAAAGAACGTCATCTATTAACCGTGGAGGGAACGTCATATTTACACGTCATTCACCTGTGGATGTGGACGCTGTGTGGCTGGAACTTACACCGGAAGCAAATGGTATTTACACGCATTATCGTCACTGCAACCAACACTACACCCTCTCCTCCTTTACCACACACACTTATCCTTTCGCAAAGCATTGACCAATGAGCATCACCAGCGCCAATACTAAGAAACTACCGGAGCAGTCAACATGATCCACTACGCTCTTTGCCAACTAGCTGAAATGTCGCATAACTCTGGTTTTGTTACCGTGTCTACGCTCCAATAGAACGTTCCGTGCAAGGTATCCGGGCTATCTCCACCAAGAACGAGCCCAGAGTGCTTGTCCCATTCGAGAACAAGAAAGCAATATTGCTACCCACACGATTCAGCAACCTTTCTGCCGAGTTCGTCAACCAACTCAACTCCTTAGGCTTTTACATCGTGGGCCAAGGAGTGGAGGTTCCCAGAAACGGCTACCAGAGGCACGTCGTAAAATTTACACCCACGTAAAACATGGCGTACCAAATCGACCCCGTGGCAACAACCTCATTCTCAAACTCGTTTTTGACACCCAAAACTAGGGGGGCATCATCTTGATCTAACCGAAATCTCGGCGAGGGCCGTAAAACTTGCCGTCAACGCCGACATCGTGAAAGTCGATGTATGCCTTCAAAAGAACTTCACTACGAACTCGCAGTACCATCTACCTCGGTACTGCCCAACAAGACGCCATCCCTTGGTTTCGTCGGCGCGGTGCTTCTCAACCTGGGCTATTTCGTCGGCCCAGGAACACCTAAACCACACGCGTGTCACCACACCCTTCGAGGATCGAAGCGAAAGCAACGACGAAAGCAGTGACGATGGTGCTTGTGCAATGTTTACCAAAATGAAATAAACTACATATTTCAATGTTTAATACTTTTTTGTGCACGAACAATTGGAGTGGATGTACAGTTTTTGCCATTGTGTTGAATAGCAAACATTTAATTGCCACCATTTTAATGTGTATAATCAACTATTTTCAACAGTGTATGTATCTCACTGATGATGATGATTATTGTTTAAGGGGCGCACAACATCAAAGGTCATTAGCGCCCAAACACACTAAAAACTGCGCCAGATCTAAAAATAAATAGTTGACACAAATAATGTCTTAGGGTGAATAACAGTAGCACTTTGTGCAACAAAATAAAAACCCATAACAAATAACATATGGGTGTAATGGTCAACAAAGGACTGGTATTAAAATAGCCGCAATCGCGAAAACAACAGTCCTAAAATGGTCTAAAAAGGGTCAATAAAACCCAATAACCATCAACACAATAACATATAAAAACTGGTAGTAAAACACATCAGCAAAAGCTGAAAATAACCCAGAATTGTAAAAGTCCAAACTGGTAACAATAAAACCCCATAACAATAACAAGGGTTATATATAACAACTCAATAAAAGACTGGTACTAAAAACGATGCATCAAATGCTTTAACAACAACAGTCTTAAAAGCGTCTAAAAATGCCGTCATGGATAAAAAGAGAACACCTCACACCTTGCTCCAAAAACCACAAAAACGGATAAAACGGAGCACTCGCTCAACAGCAACCACATCATCAGCAAGTATTTCCTCAATAGAGGAGGGCAAACCTAGTCTATGTCTAAAAGCTGCCACATGATGGCATTCAATTAAAATGTGACGCACTGTAAAGGGGTGGTCACAGTGGGGGCAAGCTGGAGCGGGTTGACCATTAAAAAGGTGAGAATGACTAAAACGGCAATGCCCAATTCTAAGACGAGCTAAAATTACTTCTTCGCGACGAACAGCGCGAGAAGAAGTCGACCAGTTAAAAGGGGCGGATTTACATTCACGGAGCTTATTATTTGGGAGTAATTCCCACTCCTCGCGCCAGCGCGAAAAAATGCCTCTACGTAATGAATGTATAAAATCCCCGAGATAAAAACGCTGCTCGTACTCAGCAGGGTCTAAAAGAGCGGATTTTGCTGCAACATCTGCGGCCTCATTACCTGGGAGTCCGACGTGTCCAGGCACCCATAGCAGTGTTACCCTGACGCCAGCGTCGTAAAGGGTTAAAACTGCATTCTGGACCATCTGTACAAGGGGGTGGAGGTTGTACAGGTTTCTAAAACTTAAAATGCCACTCAAAGAATCGGAACATATAACACTGTTCCCCAGCCCGTGATCAGAAATAAATAAAACCGCTCGATAGATAGCATAAAGCTCCGCCATAAAAATAGATGTTGCAACGTCAAGCCCATACGTAAAACTAGCCCCATTAAAAACAAAAGCACATCCTACACCTGTGTCACATTTAGAGCCGTCGGTATAGATAAAATTCCAGCCATTAAAAGAGGATTTGATCTCGCTAAAAGAACAACGAATAATATGTGCTGCGGTCGATGATTTTGGACAGGACGTAAGCCCGAGATGAACGGGGGCCTCTGCTAAAATCCAGGGGGGAGAAGAAGTTTCCCCGGCTAAGAAAAAAGCAGGTAACTCCATGTCCAACGTCCGTAAAATCTCCCGAAAGCGAAAGCCAGCGGGCTTAGGAGTAAAAGACCGAGCAGCATAAAAACGATCAAAAGACACATTAAAAAACGGCCCATTCGTGGGATGACGAGGTTGCGCAGCCAAGCGACAACCGTACGCGGCCAGTAAAACATCCCTACGATAAAACAACGGAGGTTCTCCAGACTCCGCACATAAACTCAACACAGGACTGGTGGGGAATGCCCCAATGGCAACACGGATACCCCGGTGATGAATCGGGTTCAGGCGGCGCAGAACAGAAGGCCGCGCAGAGCCATAAACCACACAGCCATAATCCAGTTTCGATCGGATGAGAGATCGGTAAAAACGTAAAAGTATAGTCCGGTCAGCTCCCCAAGATGTGCCACATAAAACACGTAAAATGCAAAGAGAACGTTCACACTTGCCTTTGAGTTGCGCTATATGCGATGACCAGCATAATTTCCTATCGAACACCAAGCCAAGGAACCGAACTTCGTCTGCGAAAGAGAGTGCGTCTGGGCCAAGATGGAGCGAAGGTGGAAGATACTCCTTGTGGCGCCAGAAGTTCATGCAGACGGTCTTCTCTGCGGAGAAACGGAACCCGTGAGAGACACTCCAAGCGTGAAGGCGGTCGAGACAGCATTGGAGGCGGCGTTCCAAGAGACAGGTTCTCCGAGAGGAAAGATAGATGGCAAAATCGTCCACAAATAACGACGAATGTATTCCTGGCGGTAAACACTCGGTGATAGAGTTAATCGCAATGGCAAATAGTGTGCAACTAAGTACCGAGCCCTGAGGTACGCCGTTCTCTTGAATAAAATTAGACGATAAAACTGATCCCACGCGAACATTAAAAACCCGGTCCTTCATAAATTCCTGAATAAAAACAGACATACGCCCACGTATGTTCCAATCATGAAGCGTTCGGAGGATACCGCCTCTCCAGCAAGTATCGTACGCTTTCTCTAAATCGAAAAACACAGCAACCGTTTGGCACTTCCGAATAAAACCGTCCATTATGTGGGTCGAAAGAGATACGAGATGGTCGACAGAGGAGCGGTGACGACGGAAACCGCACTGGGCGTTCGTCAATAGATGTCTCGACTCCAAAAACCACATAAGCCGTCCGTTAATCATTCGTTCCAACACCTTGCAAACGCAGCTGGTGAGGGAAATCGGACGGTAACTGGAAGGAAGATGTGGGTCCTTTCCAGGCTTAGGTATGGGAATGACGGTGGCCAATCGCCAAGCGCAAGGAAATGTGCCATTACACCAAATAAAATTAAAAGCTCGTAATAAAAATGCTTTGCCTTCTGCTGGTAAATGCTGCAACATCGCAACATGAATGTCATCAGGTCCCGGTGCGCAATGTCGAGAGGTGCAAAGGGCATGCTCCAGTTCCCTGGCGGTAAAAGGAACGTTGTAGCTCTCCTGATGGTCGGAGGCAAATGAGAAACCTTTCCCCTCAACCTGCTCCCGTAATGCGCGAAATGTAGCCGGGTAATTGGCGGAACTAGAAACATCAGCGAAGGTTCGCCCTAGAACATTGGCGACGTTAATCGGAGTAGTGAGCACTCGATTTAAAACCCTAAGACCGGGTATAGGTGTAAATCTTGGTTTGCCAGCAACGCGGCGTAGCCGTTCCCAAACTACGGATGAAGGCGTTGTTCGGTTAAAAGAAGAGGTAAAAGAAATCCAAGAAGCCTTTTTGCTATCCTTAATGACTCGGCGGCATTTGGCGCGAAGTTGTTTGTAGCAAATCATATTTGCTGAAGTAGGGTGGCGACGAAAAACTCGGAGAGCACCTCGGCGTGCACGCAGTGCATCCCGGCATTCATCGTTCCACCAAGGAACCGGTAAGCGTCTGGGGTGACAAGACGACCGGGGAATAGCCTTATCCGCGGCTGTTATGATGACCGTACGGAGGTGCTCGATCGCGAGGTCGATAGATGGAAAGTCACACCCTGAAAATTCGGCCAAAGATCGGTAGAGAGTCCAATTCGCCTTATCAATGAGCCATTTTGGCGAGCGCTGTGAATGTGCGTTCGGAGAGAGTACATGGATCTGACACGGAAAGTGGTCACTGGAATATAAATCAGAGATGACGTTCCAGGTGAAATGTACAGCAAGTGAGGCAGAACAAATGGATAAGTCCAAGTGCGAAAAGCTATGAGTGCTGTCAGAGAGAAAAGTAGGTTGACCAGTGTTGAGAAGTATAAGATTGTGATTCAGCAAAAAGTCAGCTAAGAGGTTATCTCTTGCACACTCCGTGGTGGAGCCCCATAGGGGATGGTGTGCATTGAAATCCCCCAAAAGAAGAACAGGAGGTGGTAGCTGAGACAAAAGATCGTCCAGGTCAACTGTGGTGATGGTGGCGGACGGAGGTAAATAAACATTGCAGACAGAAAAACTAAGGCCAGAAAAGTAAACTGTAGCTGCAGCAGCTTGTAAAGGAGTCTGGAGCTGTAGTGAGGTGCTGTACACGTTATTGCGAATTAAAAGTAAAACTCCGCCGTGAGCGGGAGTGCCATCTTCGGGAGGGAGATCAAATCTCACCGAAGAGTAACCGCGTAAATTAAAAGAATCGCTTGGGCGAAGCTTAGTCTCTTGGAGACACACAAGCAGAGGGTCAGTAGAACGTAAAATTAACTCGAGGTCAGGTCTTCGACTACGGAGACCACGCACATTCCACGAAAGGATAGCCATTTTTAAAATTATATAAAATAAATAAAAAATTTAACCACCTTACTTTTTGGACGGTCCAGGACGAATAAGACGTCCTTTTTTAGTCGCGTGGGACTCGGTGGTTTTGAAGGAGCAGGCACATCCTGCTCCATCACATCCTCAGAGGGAGGGCTCTCCCGCTGAGAAGAATCAACCGATTCCAAAACCTGAAATCGGTTGGTGGTGGAAAGAGGCGGTGACGGCGACCGCCTAGCGGGCTTGCTCCCGTATGCATCATAGGAGCTCGACCTCCGAGGAGGAGAAGGGCTCGATTTCTGCTTCGTATTACTGGTAGTGGATGATTTAAGGAAGTCAGTTCGGGTATATGCGGTCTTAAACTTAATAGATGGAGCATCAAAAACAATAGGCTTCGGCTTCTCAGTAGAACGGTTGGCGGCAGTTGGCGCACATGGCACCCGAGTAAAAACAAGATCGCAAGTCTGCGTGCTAATAGTGCGCTTCTGGACAGCAGAAGAAGCCACAGCGCTGTATGTCCCGGTTTTAGGCAACACGGGTAAGCGAGATTGGAATCGCTTCCGCGCTTCACTGAATGTAAGTTTCTCTTTAACCCTGATCTCCTGGATAGAGCGTTCATCGCGAAAACGAGGACAATCGCGGGACGAAGCCGAATGGTCACCTTGACAGTTCACGCAAACAGGGGCAGTTGCACAAGCTCCCTCGTGACTTTCAGTACCACAGGTTGCACAGATCGACTTTGCACTCTTGCACGACACGCGAGTATGGCCAAAACGTTGGCATTGGAAGCATCGCATGGGACTGGGAATATATGGGCGAACCTCAATTGCCTCATAACCAGCTTTGATCCTCTGTGGTAACTCAACCCGGTTGAAGGTGAGGAAGAGAGTACGGGTGGGCTGTGTTTCACCTTCCTTCCTAGCCTGTACACGATAGACCGATATGACTCCCTGGTCCTCCAGACAACTCTGGATTTCCGAGTCGGACATCCCGTCTAACACATTCGTAGTAATAACCCCTCGCGACGAATTTAAAGTTCTATGTGGCTCTACACGGATCGGATACCCGTGGAATATCGTCGCCTTGAGCAATGAGTTGGTTTGCGCTATTCCAAATGTCTCTACCAAAAGAGAACCATTACGGAGACGTGTACATGTCTTCACTGGTCCAGAAATGCCATCAATACCCTTCTGAATAACAAACGGGTTCACTCTGCTGAATGACTGACCATCCTCGGTACAATGAATTACCAAGTAGCGAGCAAATGGCTGCTCGGTTACTTCCTTTACATCCACTCTTTTGCGTTTCATATGAAAATTATTTTCATGTACCATAGCGCATTCATCCTCCACCATTACACCTGTCTCCGATGGCAGGCTGCTTCCTGGGCGCCACCCCGGCTTAGGTTAGTTGCCCTGGCCTGGACAAGGTAACCTCAGGGTCACACCTTCCTGGATATTGACAAAGGGACCCAATCGCCTGCAGGAAGTTTACAGCGCGTGTAATGGCCCCTCCCCGGGCCTGGCCTGTACCAGGGGATACGCTCTTGCCCTACATGATGGCCCAGTGCTGGGGGTCACGCTATTACCCAGTCACATTTTAACCGTGTCAAACACGGGGGCATCCATCAGACTAAAAGCAGGGAGGTATAAAATATAAAAGTAAAATGGAGGCAAAATAAAAAGGAGTCAAACGCGCTGAGCGCGGACCTGAGGGAGCAGCTCGGGTGCCTCGGGGTCGCTACGCCCCGTACCCAATAAATTGGGCCCCTGAGGGGTATCTCACTGAGTTTGCCTATGTAAAACACTAGAAAACACTTAATTGCCGCCATTTTGTAATTATAATTTGCATATTCATTAAAATGGTACCGGCCTGTCGTACTCTTGCTTGCTACTGTGTGCGACACTCAGACCACTGGTGGTGCTAGCCGCAGAAGCCGGTATGTCGGGACCCATGCTAACAATACATAATTATTTTAGATATTGCACTTAACTTCCCCAACCCTTGGTCAAAACGTTTGATTCGAACCCTGTGTTACCACGTTGTTTTGCGCGTTCTGCTTTTTCTTCCTTATTACCAGCTAGAATTGATATATTTTATCTAGTGTGTTTTAATTCTCCCTTGTTTTGACTACACTTGTAATTTGCACAATTTTGATGCACTTAAATTGTCTCTCTTGGGCTAGGCGCTCTTGCAGTTTGTTTTCTAATACAGAATAGTCGTGCTTCTTCTGCGTTACATACTTCAGCTCTCAAGTCTACAATTAAGAGTACTTAAGCATCTTGTTACTTTTGTATAGCTTCATACATTGCAAACATATTTTAAATGTCTTCTGTTCCAACAATTTGCATACTTTATGGGAACTTGCGCTACAAGATTACTGTGTTGTTTCTTATTTTATAAATTAACTTTGATTTTACAATTCTTTGTCCAAGTTGAATTCCGCACTTTGAGCTAAAGTCTAAGCAAAACTTTCAGCATTGATATCGTCCGGAATGTTGCAAACAACGTTATGATTTCCAAATTTAGGGACATTGATCTCCAAATGTTATCTGCATTGGTTTTCAATTTTCTTATGCAATATTTCAATATCTTCTTTCGTCTAATATTCCAATATAAGCTTTTCATTTTTAAAACTTTTAGATTATTAACACCAACTTTTAATTTCGGTGGGCTTGTGTATGTGTCCGCATTGGCGAAATACATTTGTTCCATATGTTTTGTAAATATTTTCTGTAAACTGGTGTTTTCATAATAGTGTAGAAACATGAGCAATTTTTAGCAATCCTGACGAAGTCTATTGCAATATGTTTATGTCTAATGATGAATAAAGAATTCACAAACCCTAGATGTGAGAGACTAGAGTTTTACTATTTCACTTTGTCGGTCTTGGTGGTCTAGAGGTAACCATACTTGACTCGTAGACCCCAGATCGTGGGTTTAAACCCGGCCAGGGTCGATGGATATTTTCAGACGTAAAAATACTAAGTATGGCTTCCTTCGGAAGGGAAGTAAAAGCCGTGGGCCCCGTGTCGTAGATTAACGGCACATAAGAGAATCTCAAGTCTGAAAGAAGAGGCCTCTGAGCAAAATTTATCGGCCGTTTGTTACCTGAATGTTAAAGAGCGCCGTAAATAAACCAAATAAAGTAAACTTTATTTCACCATAAGTTAGGTTTATAAGATTATGTTAGGTTAAGTCTACATAATGAGTCAATGACCGATGCTTTAGCTCTATGACATCACTGTAACCAACCAAGCCGATGATGACAAGTCCTAATACAAGTAATCAAGCACAAAATTTATGCCACAGAAGAGGATTAGCGACCAAGGACTGAAGCCAATAAAGAAACTAAATCTATTAATGAATCAGGAGCCGCCACGGAAATAACAGGATCAGTGGTGAAGGAAGCTAAGGATTTCACTAGGAAGACTTTGTCGTGTTGCTAGGAAGATCAAATATTGTTGAGTGGCAGTGTTAATGACGATGTAAAATACGACCTTGAAAGTGAACTAAGAAAAATTATAAATATTAAATTTGTTGTGGTCAATTTACCGAATAAATGTGGTCATAGCATGAATTCTCTTAAGCGTAAAACAAACGAAGTAAATTGAGGACCATTCATTTATTTGTGTAAAGCATATGTAACTGTTATTCAATGCACATTAAGCATGATCTGCACTTTAACGATAGAGACAAGACAGAACTTGTAAAGACAATATTAAAGGCATTGTTGGAACTGAAAAAAAGTTGGTGCATCAACGCTGACTTAGCAAGACATTATGAACGAACAAGCATGCAATTTACAAATGTGTTGCATCTCAAGTTCCTCCATAACAAAGTTAAAAAACATGCTGGAAAAATGATTGAGCTCGGTTCACAGGTGAACATGCGTTGCGTTAAAAGTTAAGACATATGTAAGTATATGTTACATTTATTTATATAATTATAATGAATACAGGTATATGTCTTTTAGTGAACATTGTGACCCATTTGGGTATAAATAATATTCATTGATATTATCAAAACTAATAAGAGACATTTCTTGCTGTAATATTTTGCTTAAAAGGTGGGAGTTTATGTACGTGGCAAGAATGGAAATCAGCAATACACAATGACAAATGAAAAACAGACGACTGAAATGACTATTACAAATCAATTGCGACCGAAATACTTTCTTGGTATGCTGAATTTGAGTGTGCTAAACAAGTTTAAAATAATTTCCATGCAAATGTTATTGTGAATAATGACCTATATACGATTCAATAATGGTGTGGCATCGAACATTTGTAGAAACAGGTTTTGTATTAAAAAAAACATGCAGTAGAGGTCAAGGACGAAACACATTACAGAAAGAGCTACGAAAAGTTTAAGACGACTGTCAGTAGAGATGAATGTACCATATACGGTCCTGTCAGCGTATTGTTCGAAAGTGCCTGAAACTTTACCCATATCACTTACAACGTCTGCAAGACTTATACAATGAGGATCATGCAGCTCGTTTCAATTATGCATCCATGACATTGGCCTAATCGCATCACCGTTATGAGTTGTAGGGAGTGAGCAATGGAGGTCATGTAGCGTTCTGAGAAATCTCCCTCTATTAATATTGCATACAAAGTTTCAAAATATAAACTTCAGTAGTAAAATTTTTACAGCGTTTTGATTTTATCCATACCAAAACGGATCACTCCATAGTATAGTCTTAAGAAAATTATGGTTCTCAAAATACAAAAATGTCCAGCATTTACAAGATTCATGCCAAAATCAAACCAGTTTTACCAACCATAGCAGTATAATACTTCGATGATACACTACTAGTTTTAAACAACGCCGCTACTCCACTTTCAGCCACGTCTTCTTACACGAAAATTCATTTTTACACATCTGATATAGAGCGACAAGACAAGCAGCACACTCGGCGGTATCGATCCGAGTGAACTAAGCTCGAAAGCGAAGTAGTGACAGAATATTTTCTGCTCTTAAAATGAGCACTATTATTTTCTTTAGTACTGTACAACCATTCATTACGCAACAAAATAATTGAACTAAAATTTGTACTCTCTAAAGTATTATGTTTGTTTAAAAACGCTCTTTAATCTCTTTTGTCATTGCCGTCCCATTCAAGGCAGGACGTGAAACGGCCGATAAATTTTTCTCCGAGGCCTCTTTCCGGCTGGAGGTTATTTTAGGTGCTGTAAATTTATGACACGGGCGAAACGAACTTTACCTAAGTTTCGAAGGAAGTCATACTTAGCAATTTTACCCCCCTACAAAATCCACCGATCCTGGCCGGGTTTGGGCCCGCAACCTTGGGTTCACGAGGCAAGTATGTTTACCACATAAGCACTAAGACCGAGTTACTCTTTTAAAGAATACAAAATACAGAATGCTGCATAAATTAACCAAAACTGAATAATGTAATGTAGCAAATGTCCTACAGATATTGTACAAAATAGCCTATTTTGTTGCTACGGCATTCAAAACATTGTTTAAACATTAATTCACATATGTTGTCAAGCAGATTTCATTATTACCAAAAATGTTTTCAGATTCTTGTTCAATCAAATTCCTTAAATGATGTAGATCTTTTAATTTTAAAGCATTAACTTTGTCAAATATAACTAGAAGTATCTTCCGGGCCGTTATGCCGTGGTTTGCTGGAGATAAGTGTTCCAGACGTTTTATCCATAAATGCGGTGAACATCTTACAACAAATAAATTATTCTTACAAGCAGGGCTGAAAGCACTAGTGCTGCTCTTGCTGCTGCAACGCCCGAACGGCTGGCCAGTGTAGAGTGACAGCGGAGAGAGTCGAAGGTAGTGACATGCATAGCTATAGCTAGATTATAAGATTACACGAGTAACGGCACGATAGCTCAGACAGTTGGAGCGTAATGCTATAGTTGTCAAGATAGTTTGGCGTCAGCATGCCCCCTCCCCCCGCCGGAGTTAGAGGAGATTTGCCATAATTACGAGGGCTGATCAACAAGGACTGAGACTGATTTTTTTTTTCCACAGATGTTTATTACTCCAATTCAATGTTTACATGATATTTTTCAAAGTAGTCCCCTCCTACTTCAATGCACTTTTTATAGCGTCTCTGCCAGTCCTTGAACACGCGCTGCAGACCATTCTTTGTCAGGTCTTTGAGAATCGCCTCACTTTTCTTGAGCACTGCTTCAGAGTTCTCAAATCAAATACCCCTAAGCTTTGCCTTTAGTGATGGGAATAAAATAAAAGTCACAGGATCATAATGATGCAGTCATGACTCATCACCGGTGATAATCGATTTAAAAAATGCATCCCCTCCATCAGCAGACGCAGCACCTCACGGCTTGTCTCCATTCGCACAGCCTTTTGTTCGGGAGTCAACAGACGTGGCACCCAACGAGCACAAACTCGGGTCATATGGAGATGGTCGTGCATAATTGTAAACACACTACCATATGAAATTCTCAACACTTCACTGAAGTTACGTAATGTTATACGCCGATCCTCTCGGACAATCACAGCAGCTGTGTTGTTGACTTCAGTCACAGCAGAAGCCGAAACACTGACAAGTCGGCCTTCTTTGAAGTCCTTGAACCACCTATACACTGCTGCACGAGGTAGTGCATCTTCACTGTACGCTTGCTTCAGCTTTTCATAAGTTTCGGTGGCTGTATGGTTTAAACGAAAACAGAATTTGATTGCGCTGTACTGCTCCTCTCGCGTCACCTCCATTGTCTGGTATGCGAAATGCACGTAGGGTCTACAACATAGAGCATTACTACCAACCTACCAATACGAGAGTGCTGCCGCCTACCAACATTATACATAAAAACCCGCTCTTTTCAAATATTTATGTTACAGATACGAAACTATCACGGAAGCTACAGGAAAAAACCAGTCTCAGTCTTTGTTGACCAACCCTCGTACAACTCGTTAACCTTCTGTAACGCACAGAATGGCCTAAAAATTGGTGTTGACCATTTTTTTTTTCTGCTGCAAAGGAGATTTGCCAGCAGTACAGTGATTTACCCGCCCCTATCAATTTATATTGGCGTCAAGCCTAATATTTTACCCGCGTAACAATGCACTACTAATTTATATTTCACAGGATAACACATGGGTTACATTATTTAAAAAATGTGACACAAGTGCGTGGAGTGAATAAGTTGCGCTCTCTCCGATGTCGCTCGGGACTGGCAAACTGCTCGGGCGTTGCAACAGCAAAGCAGCAAGAGGAGCACTAGCGTTTTCAGCCCTGCTTGTAATGTCAAGTTTATAAAATGAAGTTGCCCGGAAGTCCGGAGCAGTCCCAAACTGCAGCGGCAGAAGCAGAATCGTACAACCAAGGTCAGCAGACAGTTAAATGTGTTGTGAATAGAAAGTGTTAGTGCATAGTGTGTCATAAATAGAACCTGTTAGTGTGCACTGTGGTTTTTATTCCCACCCCAAATTAAGAAATATCTGGCTTATACAGTTCGGAATATATGCGAAACTGACACTGTTAAAAATGCATGCCTTTTCCCGTACTGTTGTTATCATTTCCTCTGTGTGTTACACTGCTACATTACAGTTTCCCATTTGCGATTAACTACTAACGTGAGTGCTTTCGTGTGATTTTTCTCATTTGCTTTCGTGTAATTAACTATAAACTTGCTTCCTACAAAGTCAACTTCTCCGCATGAGTCATATCAATAAACTCACAAGCAATTATTTCTCTTCGCTGTAGAGCTTTTTCTGATAGAGCTTACTGCATATCCTGAAGATATTAATGATTTTATAATAGACGCCGAAGATGTTATTTTAATGATGCAGTGCAAATTAATGGTGGTTATTATATGAGAGTCAAACAAGCAAAAAACCAAAGTAATATTATGCTTACAAACATAGCTCAACCATGTTAACAGCCTTTGATGAAGTTTTAAATAACACACAAGAAAAAAAATTAAGTAGCCTTTGTTGCTTTAAAGTTAACTTACCACATTTTTATACAACGTGGTTTCATTATATAGTTTACATAAATATGGAAAAGCTACAGTCTAAAAATTGCTTGTGAGATTTTAGATGTAATTAAGAGAATGTCCACGACAGCAGAACTTGAAGTTTTGAAGAAATATAGAGAGCTCATTACGGCAACATCAGCCTCGTTTCGTATCCACAATGAACACTCTCTCTCTCTCTCTCTCTCTCTCTCTCTCTCTCTCTCTCTCACGTCTCAGAAAAGGAAAATTGTTCCACAGAGAAGACTCTCTGCTTAAAAAAACTAATCGCATCCCCCATGCAAAACCTGGTACAACGGACATTACCTCACCTCAAATTAAGAAATTTCGCTTAACCAACTCTGAATGCTGTTAAAAGCGCATGTCTTTTCCCTTATAAGTATCATTTCCTTTACATGTTACAGTTCCCCATTTGCCTTCGTGTGATCAACTACTAACATGAGTGCTTTCGTGTGATTAACTACTTATGTGCTTCCTACAAAATCAACTTCTCCTCATTAGTCATTTCATGGAGTCGCGTTCGGATTTCTCCGCAGCCGCTAAGGACTGCTAGCGACTTCCGGGTAACTTCTACTTGTAAGGTCGAGCTTGACCGTCAGTATCGCTATATTTGTGCTGTGAACGCTGATTGGTCCGGGGTGGGCAGAGGTCGGGCGGCTGGTGGGAGGGGCCTGGCATCTTCTATGCTGTTGTTCTCTTCTGACTGGCTCGTTGTGTTTTCTCATTTTATGTGCCGTATTTTGCTTTCGATTATATTCAATTAAGCTAAATTTCAATTAGTATCTGGTAAGAAGAAGCTACGCTCTCGCCCTCTTTTAGCGAATGATGGCTCCGCTTCTGCCAGTCAACTTTAATAACAGAGCAGAGCAGATGTGACAGGCTGGCTTAGTAACCAGCCTGTGTACAGTTTCTATGTTCCTACCCACGTGTGGGCTTAACCATAAGGTTGGAAGAAGGATGTTGGTTGTTTGTGGGGTAGAGGTATTTGAGTTTTTTGGGGATAGTGCGGCAGTCCCTTCTCCTGTCAAAAAGAGTGGATCCAGAGTCCAGAGGTTTTCGCTAATATAGGCATGTTCTAAAAGCCTTTGCAGGTTTTTAGCATGCCTATATTACGGCTGAGTTGTATATTTTTAAATAAGTGCAATTGTAGAAATTACTTAGTAATTTCAGTTGTAGCAGTTTTGCGCCCTTTAAGCAAAAATTATCATCATCCTAGTGTTATTTTGGCCCATGATGTCAATGCAAACACGCATGTTGGCATTGAACTCGAGCAAATACCCGAAGCAAGACAATCATTCGCTAAATAGATTAGGACCCACAACTACGAGTACAGGGTCCTTGGCAATCCACATATCACCCGCTTAGTAGAGGACAACCATCTGTCATCGACTTCGCGATTATCAAACAATTCCCTTACGTCAATGAATGGACTACATTCCATCATAATCCGTGTTGGCAGAGTTCAACACATGGGTTGCCAGTCACGATGTCGCAGGTCTAAACCGCGCGATCGACTGGAAAAGCAGTCACCACTCGACAGTCATCTCCCCATACCCAAAAATCATAGACATTACCTCCCTAGAGGCAGCTGTCTCATACTTCTCCCTTGCGGTCACGAGTGGCCCATAGCCTTACAAACCATACCTCCCCACTCCTGCACTAAGACGTCGTCCCACTGGACCTTGAGCTAATTATTCGCCGATCATGAACAGCCTGCAGATTATTCCAACGATACCGGAAGCCACATCACCGAAGACTCTGGAGGCAATTGCGCCATGAAGTCCGTGTCCATTTACGCGAGCACAGATCGCTCGCTTGGGAGGACACCGTGGCTAGACAGAATCCTGCCGATGGTGACGTGTGGAAGTACGCCAAAAAACCTTTGTGGACAACGAGATGGGAATTCCCATCCTATCCATAGCACCAGAGGTCTAGTCTATGAACCACAAGACAAAGTAAATGCTCTCGCTGACTGCTTGGAACGGGTTTTAGGCCTAGAGAGGACTCCCCAAAACGAAAACTTCTCGTCATGTTCATCGGCATCGACGACCGCCGGATCATCAATTCTGGCTCTGGCTGGGTGATGGTGGCGTGAGGAAAATCGCCAAGAACCTTCTAGGTCAACGAGAAACGAGACAAAGCGTTCCACTCTATCCATGGCACCACAAGCCTGGGTTATGACCCCCATGCCAAAGCCAATGATCTCGCTGACTACTTAGAATGTCTATTTAGGCCTAGAGACGAATCCCAGGACGAAGCCTTTTTAAGTCAGATTCGTCGATTTCTTTGACGACCGGCGGACGAAGATGACCATAAGATCCCAATCTTCCACCCTCATGAAGTGCAGGGTGCACTACAGCACCTCCACCCCTAAAAGGCTACCGGACCTAACGGGATAGCACCCCTCATGCTCCGCAACGTCCCATTCAAAGCTGTGTTCTTTGTCACAAAGATTTTTAATATGTGCATCAGCCTGGGCCACTTTCCACGCGAGTGGAGGGAAGCGTGAATGATATGCATACTGAAGCAAGGCAAAGACCCAGTTCACCCTTCCAGTTACCGATCCTCCCCTCGACACTCTCAAAAGTATTCGAGACTGCTATCTACAATCTAAGACTTATACGTGGCGAATTCCCAAAGGTTTCTGTTGTTTCCCCAATACTATTTAACATCTTCATGTCAGACTTCCCACAGGCAAGAGAGGTCAACATAGCACAATCTTCAGATGACGCCCTGTTATAGAAAACAAACAAACATCTAAACAGAATCATAAATCCCATACAAATATTGCTATGCCTAATCGAAAGGCATTGGCAAATGTCAAAAAACCAAGTGAAAAGTAATGCCATAATTTTCACAAAACGCTACGTAATGCAAATCTCCCCCCCCCCCTCCATATTTGGGGCATGGCGGAAGATAGTTGACTGGCACTTCTTCAAAGAATACAGAATAGAGGTCATTTGTACATTGATGCTTTTCTTCTAGGCTTTTACAAGAAACCTCTGCCCCATATGTTGAGGAAGAAATTAGATGCCAGGCCATAAAATTCTATGCCCATTTGCCATACGAGAGTGCTCTTGTCTGTTCTCTTAGCAATTACACCTGTCACAATAGACCAAAGCCAAAATTCAAGTTGCCATGACTGGCATGCAGACATTTAGGATAATACCAAGTCAAACCCAGCTACATGAATCAATTTCCAAAAATATATAATTCAAAATATAAAACAAATCAGTTAGCAGTATGGCCAAGCTGTTAATAAAAACATAGTTAGCAGCACGTTCATAATAAGCTACACTTAAGGATGTCAAATTCACCCACATCATACAGAGAAGTTTTAGGTATCCCTCCTACAAATCCACACCCCAAACAAAAGATTTGCAACCAACAATACTTTTTTGGGTTAAAATGAACACAGGGTGAGTACGCAGCAATGAAAAAATATTTTGAAAATATAAGGTATTCAATTTTGAAATTTTACTAAAAAGTATCATCTCTTATTTCTTTCAAATTTTATGTGATAGTCAAGTTCAACTTCAAAATAAGTGCATGAAAATTTATTTTGGGCCCTCCAGTAAGTTACATGTTATCTTTATTAAAATATTTTAACTTTATTTTTGTTAAAATTGTTCATGGTGCTTCTTTATAGGGTGCTGTGAATTCTTAATATTTTTTTTGTTATCACTATTTTATTCAGGGTTATTATATAAGCATTTTGTTATTACCTTAACAAATTTTTATGATTAATTGATACCATTGTATGATTCAGTTGAACTACACACTCTTAAAGCTTCACTTATTTTTCATAAATGTATGGAACCGGTTTCGAGAACATTTAATCACGAAACCGGTTCCATACATTTATGAAAAGTAAGTGAAGCTTTAAGAGTGTATAGTTCAACTGAATCATATAATGATATCAATTAATATGATTGGCTTTACTGTGCAAGTTCCAATTTACATTTAAGTAGTAAATTTTTATGAGTTCTAAAAGTATAATTTTGTCTTAGCTGATGACATAGATATAAAAAAAATGTAACTTAAGAAAATTAAGGTTTTCCATTATTAAAATAATATTAAATTATTTATGAAATTCTTTTTTCTTATTTATAATTTAAATTCTTAAAGTCAGAACAATTTGATGACTTAAAAGATTTGGAAACAAATCTAATCATGTGAACAGTTCACAGTATTTATGAATAAGAGAATATTATCCTTAAACCTGGGTTATTATTTTGTGAGATATTTGACCATATGTATTCCTAGGTTGGCTGGCTATCATGACTATACATTTTCAACAAATTGTATGAAAACATATTTAAGCACATAATCAAAGTAATCAATCATCAAACAAAATAAGTATAAAGCAATAAACGTTTAGTGCATTTATTATGGAAATCTTAGGTGCAAAGGAATCAGTACTGAATTTATTCTAGGACTTGAAAAATGATTGCTTCAGGAATCAGGTGTCAGATGTGAAGATAATAGAACTATAGATTATATGAGGCAAAATTTGAGTTTGAAACAGGATGTAAATTAAGCTCAATATCATTTAATTTGTTCATAGATGATATCTTAGATAGATCATGAAAAATAGTCCAATTATGGAAAAGAAGGAAGTACCAGGATTGCTTTTTGCTGACAATCTCAAAACAAGAGCCATGATAGGATTATAACATGCCATTGATGAAATTATTAGATTTTGTGCAGAATGGGGATTTAAGGATAAATAGCAAAAAGTCAAATATAATAGTATTTAAAAAATGACCAAAATTAAGGAAAGATGAGATATGGTTTATAAATACAGATTGTGAAAAATATTAAATATTTGGGGATGAGGTTTATGAGTAACTGAAAATGGGAGGTACAGTCTAAATGTGCAAAGACTAAATGTAAATTAGCTATGAAAGCTGTCAGAATAGGTTTGTATAAAGTTCCCACATTGCAAACAAAATAGCTAGAAAGACTATATAAGACTGTGGTTGAGTCAAAGATGGAAGTATGGAGAGTTCAAAATGGTAGACACAAGTTGATGTTGCACATAGAATATTTTGTAATGAAGTTCTGGGGTTACCACATAGTGCACTGAGGGAGGTGAGTTTGGCAGAACTAGGAAGCATAGAAATAAAAGGTATAATAGCCTAGAGAATCTTGCAATATTGGCAGAGATGTTTGAAATTAGATGATAACAGTGTACTAAAAGAATGCATGAAGTACAAAGAGATGTGTTGGGAAGAGAGAGTTGCTTTGCAGAGGTGGGGAAACTACAGGGCTTTCATGTAAAAACTATCATTCACATGTCGTACAGTGTTTAGAATACCATCAGCTGCAAGCTGTAATCTCCACTACTTCCCTACAAGTCAGATAGCTTTTACGAAAGCCCTATATTTGAAGAAATTGGAGTGGTGGATGTGTGGTGACTGAGTGCAAGTAATGTCTGTTGATTTTGGAAAGAAATGAGGCAGAGGGCAGAAGATATAGAGAAGCAAGAGATTTAAGCTAGCTTTGAGATAAAAGTTCTGTAGACACGTATAAAATAATTAAGAGAAATTATAAATGGACGAAATATATACCAGATTATTGTGATCAATTTGAAAGAATAGATCTTGCATGGATGTATACAGGGCCATTATTTCTAAAAGGTTTAAGGAAAAATTTTAAAGAAGATGTATTATGTGTGGAAAAGTGGATAGTATTTTCCATTGTCTCATAGAATGTGAAATGGTAAAAAGGTGGAGGGATCATATCTGGGATAGAAAGTGATACTAACTACAAGATATAGTGGCAATTAAAATGCTATGAGATATGAGGGAGGGTAGAGAAAATAAACAAATTTGGGGAATTCTTAGCAAAAGTAAGGGTTAAGTGGTGAAGAAGTGTAAGGAAGGAGTCTGAGGACATACAAATTGTGAAAATGATATTTTATTTCAGGGATTCTTTATCATGCATATAACCTGATAGTTATGGTACAGGAGAGCCTTAGTTTTGGTATTGCTAAATTTTTAGATATTTTGTAAATTTAATTGCAATGTTGTTTGCTAAAATAAAAAATGCATTCATACTATGGAAGTGAAAAAAATTATATTGCATTTATATAACATTTTATTTTAGAGGATTTTAAACTTCTATTTTCGTAATTTGTGATTTTTTTAAATTTTTGATGGCAACCATACTTTGCCCATTTTAGCTAAGCCTTCCCCTTCATGCTCTGCATCAGAATTTTTATGTGCTGCTGTATGTTCTGCTTCAAAAAGAAACTGTAAAGTTCTTTCACTTGAGCAAAAGATTTTTATATGTAAATGTCGTCTAACACACTCTTATGCGTCACTTACTTTTAAATACTGGGACTGGTTTCGAGTCCCAGTATTTAACCAACTTGACAACTGAGTCATCAGTCGTCAAGTTGGTTGAAGATGGAGAGGATGTCTCTTCGAAACCAGCCCCAACATATTTAAAAGTAAGTGATGCATAAGAGTGTGTTAGATGACAGATTAGATATAATTTACATATATCAAGCTTCACTGTGAGAGTTCCAACAGAATTTGTTAAAAATGTCTTATTTTTTTAAAGTTCTTAAATGAATGATATTATTATATGTTTAAGATCAGGTTTATCTAACAGTGATTTAAAATTCATATGTTCATATCATGATGACTATAAACAACACTTTATGAAATCAATCAAAGAAAATGTTTTGGTCCTCTCAGGAAACATGTACATCAATCATGAATTAAAAAGTGACTTAAATACGTGTAATGTATACAGCCAGTTCTTACACCTTATAAGTTTTGTGCACCTTGTATAAAGAGCCTGATAATATTTCTAAGCGAGAAGACTGAGCAAGCAAAGTGTGTAACTGATATTCCAGAAAATGATACTGAATTATTAAGGAACATTAAGGAACTAAATACATCCTTAAAATTCACTGGAAAATAACCAATAAAAAACATTGAAAAAGAAACATTATGCAAAAATTGAACTAAACAAGATCACAACTACATAAAAAAAAAATATTGACAGACTCTATATCACTAGTTCTCAAAGAAAGTCTCTCAGATTCAGAGTCCACTTCTCCATTAGAACATTTGAAAGTTAAAGAGTTTGGAATGCAGTCACTTAAATTCTGATAACAGTTTGCAGAAATCATATCTTGATAACTCATACTTTATGTAATGATTCGCTAGCTAAAAGAGAAATTCAAAACCCATATCAAGTAGTGGGAAAATTAAAATTTTGATTATTCTGCCTAAATTGAAAAAGAATTTCAAACATTGAACTGGTAAGCCAGGAAGGTCAAAGAACTGTAGGTGTAAAGGAATACTTTCATCACCAAATCTTAAGCCAAGTAAAGCAAGACTCAGTTAATCTGCTGAAAATAGAGTGCATCAGTTTTATGAATCTGATTTGATTATTAACATAATGCCTGGGAAGAAGGATTTCAAATCTGTTATAAAGGATGGCAAAAAAAAAAAAAAAAAGCCTATATTCAGAAGAGGCTAATTCTTGAAAACTTAAATAATGTATATTGGCAATTCAAAAATGACCTCCCAGATGTGAAAACTGGCTTCACAAAATTTTGTGGACTTCCACCCAAACATGTGATACTTGCATGAGCTGCTGAACTCATTTTGAGTACAACATAAATATGGGAAACTACTGCCATATGCCACTAAGCAAAATTAAATAACAATAAACATGGATCTTAAAATATATATGTCAGCATTTAAACATCTGTTGGCATTGATGAACTGCAACTCACCAGCTAAAGCACAGGTAATGTACAAATGCACACAGTGTCCTGAACAGGATGTACTTCAAGAACTTTTCCTTCTTATATACCCTCACATCCTCAACAGAATAATTTTTAGAAAAATATCCAACAAATCTCAGGCAACTTAAAGTACATGACTGCATAGCTCATTAGCACTTCTCTTTCTTAAGAAAAAATATTGTTTTCTCAGATTTTTCACAAAACTATTCATTTATAATACAGGATGCAGCATCAGTATTTCACTGCAATAACCAGCAAGTTCATTCCTTTGTTGTTATTTCAAAACTCCATGAATGGATTACAAAGTCTTCGTTTTGCTTTATATCATTCATAATACTGCGATTGAGTACATATTCTAAAAACATCTCATTACATTTTTGAAAGACAATATGTAAAATATTTAAAAAATATGCTACCTTTCAGCATATGATGCATCAACACAGTATGAACACAAGCACAATTTCAGTAACTTATGCTTTCACAATACTGATTTTGGAATTAATGCTGAATGACATTTCTTTGCCGCTTCACATGGGAAGGGCCCTTGTGATAATGTAGATAGTACCATGAAACACCTTGCTGCTCAGTGAAGTTTACAAAATAATCATATTTACACCAGATCAACTCTTCTTGTGGGCAAAGTAAAATCTACCATCCTTATATGATGTGTATGTCCCTAATGCTCAAGGTGAAGAGATAAGCAGAACCTATAGTAGAGGTTTGGAAATGTCAGAACAGCAGTTAGAACCCATCAGTACTATGCTTTCATTCCTATTTTTAGCATGTCGGTCCTGGTGGTGTAGTGGTTACAATACTTGCCTCCTACACCCAAAACGCGGGTTCGAACCCGGCCAGGACCGATGGATTTTTTCGGGCGTAAAAATCCTAAGTATGGCTTCCTTCAGAAGGGAAGTAAAGCCATGGGTCCCGTGTCGTACATTTACGGCACGAAAAAGAACCTCAAGCCTGAAAGAGAGACCTCTGAGCAAAATTTGTTGGCCGTTTCACGCCCTGAGTTGAATAGGACGCTGATGACCTGAGATGTTAAAGAGTGTCCATAAATAAGTCAATCAAAAAAAAAAAAAAAGAAATCTTTCTAGCACAACTTTGATAGCAAGAAAATATTCCATTTCTGAAGATGGCACATTAGCAAAAATGAAAAACTATAAGTAAAACTATACCCTTGAAACTATTAGAGCATGTGACACCCTCATTTCTGTTTCCTTCACAATCAGATGAATTAATGATACACCAAATTTTGTCTTTGATCACACCCATTTCTGAACATGATAGAACATATAAATTGTTATCAAAGGAAACAGATCAAGCACTTAAACTGTTGGAGGATCCCAGGAATCACCATTTGAATTGGCAGTTTGTGAAAAAAGTTCTTTAGAGGCAAGTTTAAATAATATTGATACTTTAAAGTAGTGGTTCCCAAACTTCTTGCCCCCTTTTCAAAAATGAAATTATTGGTGCCCCTTCATTTACTTTGCTGCTTAATAATAATTAATTTGCTAGTTCATGCGCACACTTCAACAATGTGACATCTACTAAATCATAATAGCCATTGTTGCACTGCTTTATAACTGGTCAAAATAATCATAATGCAACAGTTAGTTAACATTCTATAAAGAACAGAAGTGAAATTAATAAATTCTTAAATAAAAGTACTTTTTCCATATCCACCGTGATCCCCCAGATAGAATCCAGCATCCCCCGTGGAGTCCTCACCCATAGTTTGGCAAACACTGCTTTAAAGCGTAATATCTCTGACTTTTATTGACAGCCCAAAACCATATTTTTAAGTAAGAAATGTGTACTTATTTGCAATGTTTCTGTATAATTTACGCACAATTAAAGATAATACTTTTCAGGAAAATATGTTTTTGGCTTTTTGAGTTTTTGCATCATAAAATAACAAAATAATTTTTAAGCATTCTATTTATAATTGAAAGAAAGTAAATGTTGTATACTTTAAAATAAGCTATCAATTCTTTTAATATCTCAAATCTATCAAAAGTTATGACTAAAACGAACTTTCCCCGTGCAGTGTAATTAAGTCAGGTTGTATTTGATATTCAGACATATTTTAACACAACAAAACAACATGTCATCAGCAAATAATAGTTTTAAATTTCTAATGTAATTAATAAATATTGGAAATACAATTGGGCCAATGAATGAGCTTTGCAAAACACCATGTTTTATTTGTAAAATGGGACTTAAATCATAATTTATACTAACTAATTGCATTCTTTCAAGATTATTTTTAAACCATTTCAAGACAGTTCCTCTTATTCCTGATTATGATTATTTACAAATTTAGAGTGTCAAAAGCTTTGGTTAATTCAATAAACAGGCTACTTGCCACTTGTTTACTCCTTAAAGATTTGGTATAAAGTCCAATCAAGAGCTACCGATTCTGTACTATATTCAGTTAGAAATCTATAATGAAATTTAAAGAGACAATTTTTTTTCATTAAGAGTTCAAGAAGATTACCAATACTTTCAAGGTTATTTACAATTTGATGTACTGCATTTTCTGTTGATTTACTTCTTCTAAAGCCCTGATGGATGTCTGCAAAACTATTTTTTTTAGATAAAGGTTCAGAGCTGGTGTAAACTTTTTCTTATTTTTTCCAAAACATGAAGAACAATGAAATTTCTCTGTAATTAGCAGTTTGGGTTAATGCCTCTTTTATATAATCATTTTATTTGAGCTATATTGAGAGAATGTAAAAAATTTAATGTTCCAGTGAACTGATACAAATTTCTCATTTTACAATATCGTCTCAACAGTTCTTAATAAGTTATCTGAAATGCTATCAATTTCACAATAATATGTAATTTATGATCTATGGATTTATTATCTGTACTTCTTAATGGTCAATGGGTTGCAGAAACACATGTTATGATCAAAGTGGGAAATGCAATAAATGTTCATAACTACTGGTTATTGTAAACATTTACCTTGTAGTTTGATAACTGTAGGCAACAGAAAGAAATCAATAAATCACTTTCCACTTTTATCATTACTTGTTCCAATTAGTTCCCATAAGTTCACACCTTTAACAAGACAATCTTGGAATGTAGATATTATTTATTGTGACTGAGTCAGTTTTATCAACAAAATACATTTATGCAGTTACCCTTAGCTTTTGAAAACTCAGTTTAGTTTAGTTCCTGAAGCATTCAGTGAGTTCGCAAAGCAGTTACAGAGACCTACGAACATAGAACTTGTCATTTACAATTACTGCATTAGCACACAATCTACATTTACAAAAAATATTGTGTACATGTGCATAAATAGTTACAATAAAAATGAAAAGCAACACCCAGAACTCAACCAAAAACAAGAGAAGCATTCAATCACACAAATTTTAATATATACATGTTTACAAATGCATTGGTATAAAATTACTGCATGTTTTTAACTTGGTATAATATATTGTCATTCATACATTCCTTTACAGAATAACAGGCTTCTTTACATAGGTATTTTCTAAGAATAGTTTTAAAGAATTTATCATTGTTTATTAAGGCTTTTAAGCTAGGGGAAGAGCATTTTGTACTAAAATGCATTCAATATAAACTCTTTTTGATGGCAGGAAAGTAATGAAGCCGGTCTATGTAGATTTGCTTTTTGACTAGCATTTTTCTCATGTTTATTTTGATTTTGAACAAATTTTCCTTTATAAATATTGTACTTATGAAGCTGTTGACAATGGAGCGATAATATATCCTAAACTTAGCTATTCATTTTTTACACTAAACTCTATTTTCTTACATAAAATAAGATGTGTTTCGGGAGAATCTCTCCCATCTTCAGTTGCTCACTGAAACGCTGTTACTCAAAATGATGGTTAGACACCCAGATGTTCCTGTGTTGGCATCTGTTGGCTGAAATAAGAAATGGCTGAGTTCATCCATAGGAGGAACCTCAAAGTTTATTAGGTTTTTTTTATTTTTTAATATGAAAATATTTTCCCAAGTGGATAACTCCATTGGGTAGAGAAGATGTTTCAGCAGTTCAATTTCCAATTTTATTTCATGGTTTTTGGTCCAAAAGTGAGCTGCTACTGCTGATTTATCCACTTGCTTAAGCCCAATATTCCTAAAGTGTTCTTTCTTCTGAATTTCTAAATTTCTTTTTGTTTTGCCTATGTGACTATGCTCACAAAATGCATAGATTGTGAGCATAATTACATAGGCAAAACAAAGAGAAATTTGCTTGCATCAAGCTGGCATCAATATGCTTGCATCATCTGCAGATAGAACAGTGTTTCCTACATCTTGGATAGATAAGCATGTGGATAAATCAGCAGTAGTAGCTCACTTTTGGACAAAAACCATGAAATAAAACCAGAAATTAAAGTGCTGAAACATCTTCACAACCCAATGGAATTATCCACTCCAGAAAAAATTTTTATATTAAAAAATACAGAAAACCTAATGAATTTCGAGTTTCCTCCTATGGATGAACTCAGCCATTTCCTATTTCAACCAACAGATGCCAACACAGGAAATCTGGGTGTCAAACCATCATTTCGAGTAACAGCGGTTCAGTGAACAACTGAAGATTCTGAAATGCAGCTTATTTTATATAAGAAAATGGAGTTTAGTGTAAAAAAACTAATACCTAAGTTTAGGAAAATTTTCTTTGTTTCATATTAGGGATAATATATATTCACATGGAAGAGTTAAAATTTCAAATTGCCTAAAGATGTTTCTGCAAAAATATATTATGTGTACCAGCAATTATTTGTATGGCTTTTTTCTGCAACAGTAAGACACCTCACTTTTAACTGAGTTTCCCTAAAATATAAGTCCATATTTCATTACTGAGCTGAAATAAGCATAATAAACTAGTTTTTATGTCTTAATTGACTCCAACATTACTAATGCATAGCACGCAGTGCTAAGTTTAGGTATGATAAAATCGATGTGATCTTTCCAATTCAGATGGTTATTAATTATTAAACCAAGGAATCAAATATATTTGGTTTGTAGAACCATACTGTTATAATATCCTATCTGTAATAGTGGATCTGCAGATCTGTGAGCGGTGAATTTCATAAAATTTGTTTCATCTAGATTTAGAGACAATTAATTTGCTTTGAACCATGAACACAAAGAATTCAGAACTAGATTTAGTTTACTGGCACAATCATTAAGGCTATTTCCATTTATCAATATGCTTGCATCATCTGCAGATAGAACAGTGTTTCCTACATCTGGATAGATAAGGAGATCATTTATATATAACAAAAAAAGAAGAGGGCCCAAAACAGATTCTTGAGGCACTCCATGGTTATCATTTCCACTATGATTCATTGTTTTCATTTTTAAAGGGGCAATTTATTACTACTTTTTGTTTTCTTTTGTCAAGGTAGAATATAAGCCATTTTAAATATTGGTTTTTTATTCCACAGAAAGCTAATTTATCTATCAGAATTTCATAAATGACACAGTTGAAAGCCTTTACTAAATCACATTTTCCTTCTACATGTACTCTTTCATTAAATGCAGTTAAAATTTCATTAGTGAGTTTATAAATTGCATTTTCTTGAAATTCCTTTTCTAAAGCCAAACTTATCATTAACTAGAATATTGTTACTTTCAAGGTAATGGTAAAGCCCTATTACACATTACTTTCTCAAACATCTTAGAAAATGTAGGTGAAATAGCTATAGGTCTATAATTAGAGACATTTATCTTTTTGAACAGAGGCTTTATCACTGAGTATTTCATCAGGAAATATACCTAATATTAGAATTCATTACACAAATGAATAAGGGAAGGTACTAATTTCCTTTGCACAGGCCTTGTATAACTTTGCTGTTAATCTCATCACGGCCAGAGTTTTTGATTTTAGTTTTCTAATATAATTTCTAGTGGAGTGTGGTACTTGGTTTCAATTCATTATTTTGACTGGGAAAATATAATTATACAATCTTTAATGCATCTCTCTTTCTCTTATCACCAGAGTATAAATTAAAATGTGTTGTTACATTAAGAAAGTAATCATTAAACACATTTGCTACATCTGCAGTGTGTCGTATCTCTTCTTTGTTAATGCTTAAGATTATTGTATCATTTTGTTGCAAATTTTTGCCTGTTTCTTGTTTTATTACATTCCAAGTCGTCTTTATATTGTTTTTTGACTGACTGATAAGTGTTTGATAATAAAGGCCTTTTGCTGCTTTTATGACTTTCCTAAGCATTTTACAATTCTTTTTAAAATATATTTTTAATTTAGGGTCTTTACCAAGCTTTAGCTAATTGTATAATTGTCTTTTATGTCGACAATATTTTTTTAATTTCTTGGGTAACCATGTTCATATTATAATTTCTTTTATTAATTTTTAGTGGGAAATATGCTTCAAAATGCAATTTAAAAATAGGTAAAAAACTGTTGATTTACTGTTAACATAGTTTGCACTGTAGACACTATTCCATGATTCTTGTTGAAGCATCTCTACCATTTTACTGAGGTTTGCATCATTCATATCACTATTATTTTATATATCTATAACATTCTTTGAGTTTTATTGTAGAATCCTTCTTAACAATTATTTGAGTATCTAGTCAGAGAGGCCATTGATCAATGGAGGCTCAGAATATGAAAGTTTATCTGAATTTACAAAGATATTATCTATTGCTGTGCTAGAGTTATCAATCCTGGTGGGAAAATCAATTGTATGCACCATTATTATATGCAGTAAGAAGGGAGTTTAATCGATTCATTCTGACAATTTGCATTAATTTGTGAATATTTATGTCTCCACATATAATTATTTTATGCTTAGGCTTAAATAAAAAATTTAAGATACTTTCAAGTTTCATCAAACTTTTCATTTTCACTCTTTTGAGATCAACTTCAGAAACGAGATTTTTTTCCTTAATGATTTTTTATTTAAGATAACTCTTTAACTTTCATTTTTCTAGATATATAGCCTTAGAAAACAATAATACAGTCAAAGAAACTAGAAAATTGAAGAAAATATACCTTTTATTTTCATTGGTTTCAGGTCACCCTTGGAAACATGTTATGGTGAGCGATTAATAGCAATTACAATTACTTTTATAATTTTGCTATCCAATAGGATTGTGCATAATTCAATGTCTTGTTCTAAATTAAATTTTGATATCTAATGTTTTATGTGGTATATTCTATCTGATATAAATGCAAACTCCTCCATTACTTTTTTTCCTTGAAGCTTCTGCTCCCATGTAATGACAATTGTGATAACTTAAAGTTAAATAATGGTTAAAGTTTTTACTGGGATAGTTGTGGATTTGGTTTATTTACGGACACTCTTTAACATCTCAGGTCATAAGCATTCTATTAAATTCAGGACGTAAAATGATCAATAACTTTTGCTCAGAGGCCTCTTCTTTCAGGCTTGAGGTTCTTTTACATACCATGTATCAAGGAAAGGGAGCATGGTTCCACTTTCCTTCCTAAGGAAGTTATTTTTAAGCCCAAAAAAATCCATTAACCCTAGCTGGGATTGAAATAAAGATATTTTATTTTTAATTGTAATCTTCAAAAAACTTGAGTGGATTGCTACTGTATTGTGTTGTGTGAATAACATAGTTAAAATGTTCAGTTTTAGTTTCTTCCTTGTAATACACCATAGATAGATGCACTGTAGATTGTGTCTGGCACATTGATAACTCTGTGCCTCATCCTGTATGACCAATGAACAGCCTCTGTAAAACAATGCTGAATTATAGGAGATTTTCTTTAATATGGTTCATGTATGAAATTTGTTGTTTTGCTACAAAACTCATGACAAACCAAAACATAATTTGTTACAAAAGAAATATTGATATCAGTTATAAATTTCTTCTGTTTCCAAAGAACATCTGTCAACAGTTATCCATTGGCAGAACATGACATTTTCCACATTTTCATCAAATGTTCCTAAGTAGGAAGTTAAATTTGAAGCCCCAGGACATGATATATGCTCCTCCACATGGCAGTGATTTTCAATGAATTGCAAGTCATCTGTGCAAGGCAGTTCTTATGTGTCTTAATAATTGTTCCATTTATTACTAAAGCCAGTCTAGTATTTTCAATTATAAGTTTCACATTTTGTGAATGGCACATAAGCATATTGCATATGTTCCATTATGTCCTGCCAGAACAATTTTTGAGTTCAAGCTCCACTAATTTGAAGAAGCTTTGCATATCGGAAAATATGTCTTTAAACAGTCTGTGTGCCTCCTGTAAAATACTGAGAATTAAACACTTGGAAACTTGAATTTTATTACCACTTCGTCTGTCACGCATGTCATCACTTTCATAAAACAACCAAATAATTTGTGCAATTTCTGCTGAAAGTCTCTTTCTTGGTTTCTGATGTGAACATGCTAAAATCCCATCATTATTTAGAAGCTGCTTTGTTCGCCAGGCTATTTACAAGCTTACAATCATAAAAGTTCTTGGTCTGACCAAGAAAGTACAAGATTTATGAGAAATGTTTTGTGTTTTTTTTATTTTATTTTTCAATATACGCACCTTGTAAATCAATGCATTTTATCCAATGATTTCTGAACTTTTTAATTTCTCAGTAAACTAAGATTTGTCCAATTGTGAAAAATACGCATGTTTCAATTTCAGCCTCATCATTTGATGTGAATCTTCATCCACCCAGCCAATTTCTTCATGTTTGGAAACAAAAAGTAATCACTGGAAGTTAAGTCTGATGAATATGGCAGATGTAGAAGCACATGGAATTGAAGGTCATGCAATTTTGTGGCAAAATTTCCAGATGTGTGCCAAGGCACATTATCATGATGAAAGAGAACTTTCTTTTTCACAAAGTATGAATGTTTGGCCTGAATAGCATTCTTCAATTGGCCCAGTAGTGAAATGTAATACTCCCTAGTGAAGATTTAGCCTTTTGGAGATAGTCTACATGTATCACACATTGAGAATCCCAAAAAACCACAGCCATGACTTAACCTGTAGATGGATATGTTTTTGTTTTCTTTGGTGCACTTTAACCTTTACCATTAACTCTTTGGACTGCTACTTTGTCCCGGCATGTAGTGATGAATTCCTGTTTCATCGATTTTACAAAACATCAAGAAACACTCCAGAATTGTGTTTAAACAAGTCTAAACACTGTTGCGAAGAGTTCATTTGAATATATTTTTGGTTCATTGTTAACACATGCGGCACCCATTGAGCAGAAAGATTTCTCAAAACCAAAACTTTGTGTAAAATGCAGGGGGCATTGTCAATCGAGATCTTTAATATGTCAGCTAACTCACGTATCTTCAATCAATGGTCACTGAACATGGCATTGTGAATTTTTGTCACAATCTCTTTGATTGCAGCAGTTTTAGGATGCCTCATGTGCTCATCATCTTGGATGGTTATACAACCAAGCTTAATTTCAGCAGCCCACTTTTTAACCATCGAAAATAAAGGGGAAGAATCATTTAATGTGGAATCTAACTCCTTTTGTATTTCTGTTGGGGTTAAACCCTTCAAAATGAAGTACTTTATCAGATCTCGTATTTCAGTTTTATGTATTATGCAGAAAAAGTTAACACTAGCTTGTTTACATGATCATCATAAATGGTGAATACACTTATGCCTCTGAAACTTTACAGAGTGCCAGTTAAAGGATGATACTTAACACCTATCATAGTAATTTGGCCATCTTTAAATCTCTGAGTCAGATCGAGAACTTTTAGAACACTCCTCATAGTTAGAAATATTCAATTCATGCATTATCTACTTGACACTCCTTATGCAGGTATGCAAGTCACAAGTAAAACTTTTGTTTTTCTAATGACTTAAATACTGAATTGATATTGAGACTGTGTAACAAGGCTACATCTGGATCTTAACCATCACTCTTAGAAGACTGAGTTGCATTAGGGGAAAAGATTACATTTTATGACTGAAATAATTTGCTTAACCTTTTTTGTAGTATATTGCTTTTATCTTGTCATGTTGGCATATACAGAAGATTCTCCTAATTTTTGAGTGGATGTATGAGGACGAGTCAAATGAAAATTTTATGATTTTTTAAAAATGTAATTTATTGAAAAGAAGTGGCGCAGAACAACTATATCATTTTTCTACATAGCCTCTGTTATTTCAATATCAGTCTTCCAGTGCTTACACAGTGAATGGATATTACTATTATTATTATTATTATTATTATTATTATTATTATTATTATTATTATTATTATTAGATTTTCTTATGGACACTCTTTAACATTTCAGATCATGGTCTCATTGAGGGTGCGAAACAGCTGATAATTTTGCTCAGAGGCTTGAGTTTCAACATTAACATGCTGTTAATCTATGACACGGGACCTATAGTTTTCCTTCCTTTCCAAAGAGCCATTCTTAGGATGTTTACACATGAAAAATCCACCGACTCTGGTAGGGATTGAACCAACTATCTTGGGTCTATGGTTACCATAGATCACCAGAATCAACCTGATAGTCTGTGCAGCCACTGGTGTACCATTTGATGGACCTCTTCATTCGAAAAATCCACATGCAAATAATAGTGTGATAAGCCATGACTAATGTTCAGAATTTCTGCAGTTTCATCTCCTCAATTATTCAGCGATTTTCCATCACTAAGGCTTCAAGTGCTACAATATACTCTGGAATCTCAACTTCTGAACATCTTACTCCATTTCTAAACCTGTTGCTGTGATAAGCATGCATCTGCATCATTTGTCAATAAATTTCAATAGATTTCTCATCTTCACTACTCTAAAATCGAATATCAGAATTCCGCTCTCCTTTTATGCTTGTTGGATGTGGGGTGCCTATTGTTAAACTGGTGCTGTGATGGTGCATGGTTGTTTGCACTGTCCTGCCACCATAAAGCATTTGCTACTCTACTAACTTACAGGACAATGCTGTGAAACTTCAAATTTCAAATTTTTATTGCAATTACTTGCCTCTTTAAGTATACCAAGCTGTTTTCTACTACTGTCACAAACTTTAGCAACTTTTGGTATTTCAAGAAATTACATACACATTCACTTTGAATGTTTTTTAAACTCTTTATAACAAATATGATTGGCCTTTTTAAATATATCATCAGGTATCTATAATTTTTCTTCAAAAGTAGAACATACTACTATTCAATCTAATGTCAACTTTCGCAGTAGTTTCACTTGCAGTATTTCAAGCTATTTTTATTTTCCGCCATAAAGAAAGCACACAGAAGTATTTAATTATAGTATAAAGAACGAAACTTAATTTAACACTCAGCACAATGAAATAAATCTGTGCATTACCGAGTATGTCTGGTGCTTGCTCCCAACAAGCCTGACAAATTGTAAATTTCACAAAAGTTGTGGAGAAATTCTTTATACACTTCTGTGATGTATAGAATATAAATTTGAGACATTCACATTGTAATACCTTGAATAAATACCATTTTCAGTAATTATACCACTGAAAATAATCTTAAAGTAAATGGTCCCTTCATAACTGCAAGATAAAACTGGGGATTTATTAACATATGTAGAAAAAATTCTGGAATGTTTTATCTAAATTTTCAAAATATAGCTTTTTGAGAAAATCATAGTCAAAATGTTATGCAGCTATGAAAAATATGTCTATGTAAATAAATTAAGGTTTGCATTGTGTGTCATATAAAAGCCCAAAAAATTGGTTAAAAATGAGACCTTGTCCAGCCTGTAGGTAGGTAAGTGGCGAAGAGCTGTAAAAGACAAATGTTACGTATATTTTGGAAAAAAAATTTGGCAATTTTAAAGCTTCACATCTTAAAACCAATAACTTAAAAACCAATTGACAATTCAATGCTTTTTTTCCCCAATGCCAGCACCTTGTTTTCATGAACTTGTGGGCACTCCCCCTGGTATGGCAAAATTGTAGCAGTTATATTGTATCAGTAAAGATGGTGAAAATGATATGGTTGCTATATCACAATTCCCAGGGACAAATATAAACATAAGTGAAAATTACTATTGTAATATGCTGCATATTGGTTTGCCATTCATTACATTCATTCATAAATATTTTAAAATATGAAAATACTCATATTATATATATATATATATTACATGTTAAAAATATTAATTCTACTTATTTACTGTACCAACAGTGAATTTTCTTCAACAGATATTCTCTGGATCCTAATTTTGTGGAAATTCTTAACCTGTCTATTTAAGTTTGATAAGATTGCAGACATGCCTTGAACAGTTTCTAAATTATTCTGGACTTTTGGGATGTCCATATCGTATTCATTGAAGAGAAAACTGCATTAGGAATGTGGCTTCACAGTCTCATTGTCTCTAATCCGTTCATCAATATGACACAAGTATTCAAACCCCTTAAATGTTGAATTTTTGTTTTGGCAAGTTTGAAATATTCTTGTGTTTCTGCTTCTGATCAGCAGTCAAGAAGTGAGAGACGTAACATTCACAATATTTTTTCTTTTGTTGATCATTTGTTAAATAGGGAATACTGATGTTTCTGGAATCTCTGTGGCTTCTGAAAGTTTCTCAGATGTTACACGACAATTTTCTTGAAGAACAAGTTTCACACTGTTCATTTGTTGATGTCTTCTGCCTTCACAACCTTGGATCATCATCTATGTTGATATGACAAACATAAAAATGATTAGCCCATTGAGAAACTGTACTATGATTCACTCTGAACTTCAAAGCATCATGGATTTCTATGGGTTTTTCCTATGTAAAGTTTCTATCTTAACATAGAACCCTTGATCTTCAACAGTCACTGTGCCCAACATACCTGCTGGCTATAATTCTATCTTCCATTATCCACACAAGAGTACGCTACAAGCAAAGAAGAGACTGAGAAAATACATGGAGAATCTCAAGGAAAAAAAAAATTTAAAAAAGTACTTATTAGAAGAAAGTAGCTTGTAACAAAGAGAAAATGACATTGACAAATAGCAAGAAGTTAAAGCTGAAAAGACTTACAGAGACAGAAAGGAAAATAAATTATAGAACTAGAAAGAAAGAAGAATTTTAGAAAGCCAATTTGAAAATAACTCTTTCAAGTATCTAAAGTCTTATTCTTGTTCACGATCTTTGGGAAAGAGCAGTAAAATAAGTTAGGGCAATTTTGTACCATGCAGTCCAAGGAAAAATACAGCTGTAATCAGATTTCTGATACATTACCAAATGAGAGCACTTTATTTGGGGCAGAAAAAAAAAAAATTACAAGCAACAACATTCTGGAAGAAATCTGATGAGTATGTAAGTAAAGTTGAAATTTTCTACTGTAGAGATAATATTAGTCATCAGGTATCTGGGAAGAGGGATGAAAAGTACGAAGAATATTAACAAAGATTTTAGACAGAAATTTCAAAAATAATATATGATGACAGAAATTTATCTGTTCATAAGAGATAACCCAGGATTTAACTATTATCTAACTTACTAAATTTAATGAGTTATGCCCTAAATTCGTCTTGACATCTTCAGAAATGCCACACATTATTTGTATTTATCGCTATCATTTAAATTTTCATTACTTGTTAATGCTATATGAAAGTAGGACCTGGCTTTCCATAGTAGCAAATGATTGTTAGAATGTAGCTGAAAAAACCAGTGTATCAAAACTGAATGCCTATGAAGAATGCGATCCTGAGAGTAGTAGTTTTGAATTATTGTTGATTTGGTTTATTTATGGACGCTCTAGAACATCTAAGGTCATCAACTTCCCATTCTATTCACGGCATGAAATGGCCAATAAATTTTGTTCAATGGCCTCTTCTTTTATGCTTGAGGTTCTCGTGCCGTAAATGTATGACATGAGACCAACAGTTTTACTTCCTTTCCAAAGGAAGCCATACTTTGCATTTTTTTGCCCGAAAAAATCCATCAATCATGGACAGGTTTGAACCCGCAATCTTGGGTTTAGAAGGCAAGTTATGGATACCACTACACCACCAGGACCGACTAGAGTTCTGAATATATTAAATTAAAGAAGAAACATCAGTGAATCTATTCTACAAGGATATTTATTAAAAAGAAGACACTAAGGGGATGAAGATCTGGAGAAACCATTAAAGACAGAGAAAAGTGAAATTGGAGAAAATAAAAAGTTTAGTTTGTTGGATAAATTAAGGCTTAGAACAATGGCTCTCAACATTATCCTCCTGGAAGAACATAAAACATTATGGGACCGATAAGTTAAAGTAGTACAGTGTAATAAAATATTGAATAATTTTATTACAGTGTAATAAAATATTCAAAAAACTAAATATATACAATTAAGGGCATGATGAAATTTATTAGAACATTTTGTACTGACTAATGTGACAGTTGGGCCTGTCATTTCTGCATAAGTCTGTGTATTTTTATGAGCTCTTTGCCCCATCTGCGGACTTTGCAATCCACCAAATAGCCTTTTAGGACCCACTAGTGGGTTGGGACCCATAGGTTGAGAAATACTGGCTTAGCAGAAGCAGATCTTGGAATATCTCAAGAAAGTTTAGACGATGGAAATAAATGAAAATATTGTAAATAACTACCTCTAACAGTCCTGGCTTACAAGTGTTTAAAATTAATGAGCAAGATGGGTTTTTGTGCATTTTAATCAGATTCTAGGATCTTCTTGAACCCTAAATTATTAATGATGGCATAAAAATGTTCCATAAATTTCCAAAAGAACATCAGTCACAGGGAGAAAATTAACACATATTGAAAAAGTAATGTTAGTCCTAATAAGTAAAATATAAAATAATTTATTGTTTAAGACTTAGGGTAGCTATACCTATTGCTAAAAATGTGTTCTAGCACAAAAATAAAGTATAATGAATGTTAAAATTAACATCATCTAAAATTACCTATTTTATCATCTTATTATATACAAACTGCCCCATCTGTTCTCTCTAAATTATGTAACAAGGTGTGATAAACCCCAAACATTAATTCTTATTTTAATATAAAGTTTTGGATATGTTTAAATAAAGAATATAGCACAGTATAACCCTTACTGTACTGATTAACCCCAAATAAAATCACAGGAATTTCATCTTAAACATGCAGTAGTATAGTGGATATTTAAATTGTGTTCCATTCATTATAGAAATGAAATTAATAAATACAGCCTTCTACAAGATACATACCTATTGCTTTCGCTTTTTAGGGGTGAAGAAGAAAACTTGTATGTTGGATTGTACAGAGTTAAGACAATTTAGTTTTGAAGAAGATTTTAGATCAATGCTATTCTTTGTTGAAGAGAGTGCAGCAATTTTCTTGTTCACTACTGTCGAATGGCTGAGATGTAATTAACCTTTATGTAAAAAAGATATATATCCTCTAGTTATACGCTGACCTCACTCTGAACTGCATTTTCAAAAGTTGTTTTGAAGGATGTAGGCTTTCATGGCTGGCATCAGTTACATAACTGAGTCTTCTGAGCTGTAAGGCAGTGTTCCACTGGCACCACAAAGTGCAGCATTAATGTACTGCTTAGAGAACACAAGAGAAAGTGCCGCCTAGGTCAGACATACAAATCATACATGGCTGAGCAAGCTCTAACCGAGGAAGAGCATAAAATTAATTTTCAAGACACTGATATATTAGCTTTAACATCCCATCATCATTCTCGCCTATACTGCGAAGCAATTGAAATTCACAAGGATAAAAACAACTTTAATAAGAAAGAAGAAACATCAAAATTGCATTCAGCATGGTGGCCTTACAAAATGCCAAACCAAAGAAACAACGTGAACCAATCAGTAACCGACATTTTGCTGGCCATGTCCAGGATTTCCATGCTAGATCCAGCCCTCTGAACCAAGCGGACATATCCGACCTCAGTTCCACAGGCACCCCTACCAATTATACCAATTATAATGCTGTCAATTCAAGAGAGTCAATCACTGCCTCGTTTTCAAGAAGATTATAGCAACCATACCACTGAAGATATTCACCGAAGTTTAATAGTGAGATTTGAATTCAAATAAGAATTGAAAGAACGTAAAATGTTGATGCTTTTCCTGTATTGCCTTGTAGTGTCAATAAAAGGTGTCCTGCAATCATATTAGTCATGGATGAAACGTCTGGGAAGATGAAGGAAAAGAATCCCATTGAACCATAGCCTTACAGCTCGGAAGACTGAATTATCATAATAGTTTTGAATGCTTTGAATAGTCACATTGAAAATGCTTTTGACTCAAATAATATTCTGTTAGAGTCTCAATTTAGCTTTAGGAGCAATCAACTAGCAATGCTATATTTAACATCCTTAATGTTAAATAAATATTTATTCCTCTAAATAAAAATAAGTTTCTTCTGGGAATATTGTCACTTGGCTAGGGCTTTGAAGTGTAAATCATAAACTGCCATTGAAGAAGTTGAATTGCTATGCTAGTGTAAATCTATCTTTCAATTGGACTGATTCTCATCTAACCAATGGGGCCCAAAACATATTTTCAATTACCGAGTTAATTCTGGAATTACCAAACTTTATGTTCCATGAGGCTCTTGACCTATATCTAATGATTCTGATTTTATCAATGATTTACATTGTAGCCTAAGCAACAACTGTAAGATGGTACATTTTGCAGGTGATAGTTTATTTCTGGGGAGTCACGTGCTCAAATTTCAAAATTAACCACAAAGGCATTTAAAGAGCTAAATATTTTATTTGAAGCTAATCATCATTCATTAAATTATAATGAAACAAATGCATTACATATAGAATTCAAAACCAGCAGGTACTGAATATTAATTACACCTTAAGGGAAGTTCCTCACACCAAATTCTTAGGGCTCGGAATTAACTAAATTGGAAGAAACATAGAGAAAATACACTTTTGGAGCTCAGCTCTACCTGCTTTGAAGTTTGGATAATCTTGTGAAACAATATACATTAAGCTGGTGTGCTGGGCATTATTTTCATTCCATTTTGAATTTGGGATTTTTTGGAATAATTCTATTTGCCATAAGAAAGAGCTCATCTTGTAAACAAGAGCTATAAGAATCATTTTTGGTAACAGTTCTCAACAATCATGTAGTCCGTTATTTTAGAAGCTCAATATTCTTCCTCTTAATGGAAGGTTCATATATTCTCTCATGAGTTTTGATGCTAACAAATTTGATAACTTTAAAATGAACTGCACATAATGCAATATTAGGCATGCTATTGAGTTGAATAGATGAACAAATTCACTAAAACTTTTCCAGAAGGGCAGTTTTTACTCTGCAGTGCAAGCATATAACAGTCTTCATACTTTATTGAAATTATTTTGTTATTCATAAAGTGCAAATTTTTCAAGAAGAAATTAACAAAAATTTAAACACCCATGCCATGTATAATATGGAAGAGCATTTTGATTCTATGAAGTTTAACTAATAAATGTATCATGTTATTAGTCTAGGTCACCATTTCTTAAATACGATGCAGGTCTCTTAAAAGTAATAAGCGATGGTATGCAATTATATTGCATGCTTATTACACAGTATTATAAATGGTGATAGTTTGTTACATCCTTATGTCATGTGGGAATGCATTATAAGTTTTATATATGTGTTCAATGTTCTTGAGCTTTGTTCCCCATAGGATCTAAAAATAAGAATATCTACAACAAATAATGTAATAAATCAGTCACTGATTTTTTTTATCAAAACATCCAATTGCATACATCCGTGCAACATAAATACTTTTACAGACTTCAGAGCATAACACCCTTAATCGAACCGTTAATTTAACTTCATTAAGTACATTCCCCAGTTTGTGTTTTACAGTTTTCCCAAAATGTCACTTCTACTCATTTCAAACTTAAGTTACAATGCTACTACTCGTAATTTTAGGTATTTAAAAGATCGGTTATCAACTCTGGGTTAGATTCTAATCTAGTAGTAAGACAAAGGCACAAACCTTCATTGAACTCGAATTCGTCAAGCACTTTATCCAAGTCTACAGCAAATTTCTCCATATTAGTTGACACTCTCAAACTAATATTCGAACTAGTGTTTTTATGATAGTCTTGTGTTGAAACAACATCCCTTGTAACATATTAAATGCGTCAGATGTCTTATTTTATTTTGTTCCGATATCAAGGTGTCACTTTCCAGGTAATCAAGAGTGATGACATAATCCAATTTAATTTACAAGCCAAATCAGGATCGCACCATTGTCATTCTGCTATTATACAAATAAAGCATTCGATATTTGTCTTCATGCACAACGTCAACAATTTTCGATCTTCAATTAACCACAAAAGGCATAAACAGTGAAGACTAACTAAAGAACTTTTATTATCACTATTATGAACATATAGCAACATTACGCAACATACAGTTCCAGCTTTGACTAGTTATTAAATCTACCGCAATTAGCGCTACAGTATAACAATCGTCCGTGCCAAAACTAATAGAAAAGTCACTAATAAGCCATACACCTCTTAACCTGTAATTACCGTATTACGGCTTTTAGCACCGGTATATGAAACATCTAAACAATATAAAAGTTCATATTCTTCTCTAAATGAGACATGTCACTCTCCCAAGTCCAGGGACCTATTTCATAAATATCATAAAGTTTCAAATGGACAATTATATAATTTCTATAGTCAATTATCTTGCATTTTAGACATATGGTTATCTGCGGATATATACAAGAGGAAAGAATTTGTAATTGTCATGACTGTTTTATAAACATACAAAGACATCCCGCATTTTCCATCGCAATCTTTTGATTCTCATAATATGAGAGGCTATCGATCATAAAAACTGATCGTAACAATCTTGATTATATTAAAAGCGGGAGTTATGAAAAAGTTAACTCTATTGAGCTGATATATGAAAATAAATATACTTTATCTGGAAAACTAATTTCGGTCTTAGCTTGTATGTACACGTGTGGTGGTAATAACTTGAAAGTAGTTTTTGTGTATGTTGGTACTAGTTTAGTAACATTTTACTTTTACAAGTTTTCTCCTAGTGTGTGGTGTGTGTCTCATGGCTTCAGAAGTTCACGTGCTTCAGACATAAGGTAATCGGTAGATATAGATAAACTGAAAACTTCAGACCAAACATGCACAAGACCGACTCCACTACCCAGACACCAATGCGGTTATCGATAGTATAGAAAATGGTGGCTACTGAGTTTCTGGCATGAAAGTACTATTAAGCAAATGGATTTGTTTATTTACTTCGTTGCAGTTACGCTGTTTATTAGAGTGGTTTATATTTATTGGAAGTAAATCGACAATAGCTTGTTAGTGGTTTTTTTTTTATTGAGTTAATGTTGATTTAGCGAAATTACACCAGAAACGTTTTAATAGAAAGTGAAAGTGTTTATTCCTACATATGTTGCTCTTGTGTGCCCAGTTGTACCTTTAATTATGACGGTGAACCGCATATTGCCATATTTAAATTTCCTAAATGAAGGAGAAGTGGATAAAGAATATACAGAGTGTCAATTTTGAAGTTAATGATAAAGCTGTAGTGTTTATTAAACATTTTGTACCCAAAGTGGATAAAGAATATACAAAGTGTCAATTTTGAAGTTAATGATAAAGATATAGTGTTTATTAAACATTTTGTACCCAAAATAATGGTTAGGAAGTACATTTTCCGTGTGCATTTTTCCCTAATTTATCATCATATGTTATGGTGAGGCTAAGCAATGAAAGGAAAGATTCCGATGAACGCATAAAGCGAGTTTTGGAGCGAGATGAAGTGAATTTTAATGAATAGCGTGAGCAGGGTATTATAACATGTTTCGACTCCTTTGTAAATGAGATTAAGATAGACAGGTACTCCATTTATAATTATTGGAAAAGAAATTGTGTTCTTTTGATTAAAATAGATGGTAAATAGGACGCAGTTCCAGCTATGTCGATTAGATTTAAGAAAGACGCGACTTCGTTAATAAACAATGTCAAGGAAAGTTTATCATTAGATCGTGATTTGGATATAGAGAAAGCTGGTAAAATAAATTATGCGTTAGAACAGCTGAAGCTTTTCTGTGCAAATAAAAAAATATATTCCGCAGATATCTGGATATGCACTGCAACTTTTTCTTGCACATAACTGAGTATAAGGTAAACTTGCATTACATTTTCTTTTCCAGTAGTTTGGTTAAAATTGTTTTAGGGTATTTGTAGAGAGCATTATAAATAGATATAAATGGTTAACAATTTTATATTTGTATGGCTTTACAAACGCCAAAAGTAATAGATATATGTGTGTTTAAATGATTCAATAATTTTTCAGTGTAGTAAATTTGCTTAAAATAATTTTATACTTGTTACATTAATGAAAAATATTTTATTAATTTATTTATATTTATGCATGTTATTGGAGTTATAATTATTGTTTACTTTACTTATTGTACTGTAGTATACGATAATGGGCAGTAGTTGATTATTCATTTTTTGTACTTACACGATTTTATATAAACCGAATTCATATAGTTTTATGTTTTGTTTACATATTAAAAATATTGGTAACCATTTATAGATCCTTAAAAACCATCCAAAGAAGACCATCTTGTAAGAACAATGCCGCGTAAAATGTTCCTGTTTGCTGTTGGCAATAGCAGGGCGACGACGGCTGCTCCCTCCCCCCCCCCTTTCTGCATTGGGGTCTGTGTAGTGGATCTGTCTTGCTTCAGAGCAGGCACAAATTTGTAAATTAGTTTCCGGGGGGGGGGAGAGTCCAAAATAAATCTGCATTTGCATATATATATTTCTTTTTACCACCACAATCTTAAAAATGAAAAAATATAAACGTGGACTGGTTTATAAAAATGCAAAAATACCCAATTTTACTCCAAACACATTGTCAACATACGTGCAAACTGCTCAACAATTACTAATGTTTTAGGCGTGCAAGAAAAATGTATTAGTATCCCTAAAATAAGATTTAAATATGAGGATTCACCATAAAAGTCTGGTAATTTATTGAAGTGAAATATTGTTCACGAGGATCCATATTATAGTCCTTGAGGTTCTGGTAAAAGTTTACAATTGCACTATTTACACAAATATTGTACCGTTGTACATTATTAAATTGATGCGCCTGCTTCTTCCGCCCGTTATGTTTAACACCTCACCAGGATTTATCTCTGATCCCAATGTACAGGCATTAAAGATTACTTAAACGTTCATCACTGGTTCGATTTCCCAGTAAGTTTTGAGCCGTTTCATTGATGAAAACGAGCTTCGGCACTGGCTGTTGAGACAAGGATGGTGGCTAGCATTTTAGGAAGATAGTGAATTCTGGGATATAATTCTGCAGGACTTGCAATCAAAGAAATTATGCATCATTTGGTCTATTTTATTTCTGTGGATTTCCATTTTTGACACCACATCCGGTATTCTGCCCGTGTTTTGGTATCACTGGCATTACGGCCTGAATGCAAAGAATGCTTGTTTAATTTATCAGCTGTAGTTTCTTCGACATTTCTGGGCAACAAAACATCAAAAGAAGACAATAGGTCTTTGTTTTATTCAAAACATGCTTTGAGATTTGAAATCAATTCATTAATGCATGAAAAAAGACACATTTTCTGAAGAACTCTTCTGCAGCTTGTGTTGGGTGATTGTCTCTCTCTTCGCCTTCTTTCCTGCTAATCTTTCAATTTGGATTTCAGAATCGAAATGAGATTTCATGTGTTCGAACATCGCTCAAAGATGTTAAATTCTTCACCAGTATTCCATCCTAATGTTTCCAGCTACTGTACACCATCACTGGCGTATTTCCAAGAAAAATTAAGATCGTGCTCAGGTTTTTGCAAATAAGTTGAAAGGCGAACCGTGAAAGCAGTTTCTAGCATGTCAACAGTGAGAAAAGAAACGAACCCTTCTCTACGGCTGCCAATAATTGTGCTGTAGTGTTAGAAATAGCTTTTTCGCTTACTGAAAGAGACTGAAGGCTTTCAACAATTGGTTCCAGAAACTCAACAAAAACAATGACGGAACCATGCCTCTCTACAAATCTTGTGTTGCAAAGGCCCATCAATCTTGACTTCTTATTGGAAGGCAACAGCTCACAATTCTGTTCTTTAGAGTGATGCCGGCATAAGGGTGATTGCAAAATAGATTACATACATCACTAATAGTACATAAACATTTAGGCACATGAGTTGTGATCAGGACGGAGGACAGGGCTAAATTCAATCTGCGACTAGCACAATAAACAAATAAAGTTTCGGGTATAACTCTTTCACTTTAGCTTGAACTCCATTGAATGTTCCAGTCATAGATGATGCATCATATTACCCTACTACACCTGGTTGCTCATATTTATACCTAAGCTGACGCACTCGTCTATGACTGCCTTAGCAATGTAGTTACCGGTCAAGTCATATTTAGGCACGAAATCCTAGGAGTCTACTCTAAAAAAAATAGCAGTTGACATATCGTAACCAAAGCGAGAGGTGCTCCGTTCCTGAAATATGTAAAGTTTCATCTGCAATGATACTAAAATATTTTGCTTCATTTACACCACTGATAAGTTTTCGTTGTATTATTTCGCCACATACACTACAACTTCATTTTGAATTATAGGGCTAATGTAATTTGCATTTTCCGCACCCGCATTAGTCTTTTTAGGATTTTATCACCAGCATCAGGACGAAAATGTAAAAGGGTCCGAAGTTTTCCGTCTTTGGTTTCAGGCTTTGACAATGTTAATGGACCACTATCTGCATCCCCTCTAAAAGACAGTTCCTGTTGTCCACAAAATACTTTGCTTTTATTTTTGGAAGAAGAGCTTCTCTATTTTCTTTAATTGCTTTTCGCCTCTGACTGTTGATCTGAGATGCAACATCTTCTCGGTCATTCTCTATTGCCAAAAAACCGCCCAGCTGATGGGACATAGTCTTTATAGTAACCAGTTACCTATGATTATTAAATGCTTCTCTAGAATCCTTGCATTAACAGAATGGCTTTGTCACCAAACATCCCAAGTTGTGATGATCACCTTGACACATGCCCTGCTTAGAAAAGAGAACACAAAAACGGCAGTAAGCGCCAACTTGCACTTTTGAATATGTTGGCCAACCCCACCTATTCAGTCACTTATTTTGAAGTGCGAGTCTCTTAGACACATGCAAACGTACAGGAAACATAAATGATTTATCAGGCCTTAAATCGGTTGTCAGCATGTCATACCTAACATCTCTAGATTGTTAATATAGTTTGTTTCTTGTACCAACAGACCAATGTCATTACCGGTATTAATCTGCGGGAAACTATTCAATTCCTCAATACCCGTACTAGCACGATACGTTTCAATATGAGCTTTAACCTCATCACCATCAGAATTAACTTCATTCAAGCACTAGTCTGGGACACTTTACTCGTCGGTTTGGGGAGAAGAAAAAAAACTTTCGATTTTGGCGTTCCTCTTCATATCTTTAAAAACACTTTTTAAATTTGTCACAGCACAGAAACAACTACACAATACTAGAACTATTTGCTTACTGGCATGCTTTTAAATTTAATCTGTAAGACCCGCAAAACAAATTGACCGCTCCACCCTTCAGTAGATATCGCCTGGTAAGCTGAACGACCCAGTCCTAACCCTACTTCCTTTCAGTTTAAAGAATTGAGTTTTAAACGACAGTGTTGTGTGTGTATATTCGGAAGCAAAAGAAAGAGTTTCACTTGATTATTCGAGTGTTTCAGTAATAATTTTCTCTTATGTGTTTTATATTTATTATTCCATTTATTTTGAGAAAGTATTCAGAGTGGTTATTTTTTGTTTCTTAGGTATACAGTTGTCACCCCTTGGTCAAATGTTGGGAAATTTTAGGCCCGGACATCATTTGACCATTTTCATAATCATTTTTATCATCATTGTCATGTTAGTGTGGTTGAATGCAAGTAGAGCATTATACCGTAGTTAGCATATGAGAAAAACTATTTATTTAAAAACTTTGCCTTTATATTATCCTGACGATAAAAATGTATGCCAATTTACATTTTAACGCTTTCTTTAAAATGTGCAGCACTTGACGTTAACGAACATTACACGAGTTCTCGTGCATTAATAAATTGGCCTAGACTTTTCTAAATATGTATAAATTGGTATTAATGTATATTATAGAAAAGAACGATTTTTATTAAGTTATATCTTAATTAGGTAGAACATTGCTAACATACACATTAACTTGTGGTACGTACTGTACTATATTATTACTTTATTGCCATGGCATAAACCATTAACGGAACCATTGTGCTACTCACGGATTGTCAATGTCAACTGAATGTACTTCACCCTCCACAAGTGACTTTGGGTTTATGGAATGTTTGGAAATACGGAATGCAAGAAAGTGAAGAGAGGTACGTGCTGAACCGAAGCGGTAACTCGCTTTTGCTACTCTTTTGTTCCGCACAGCATTTGAAACTGCATGACAGTGTTGAGATGCTAAGATGGGAAGCTTGAATATACTTTTTCACTATTTTTCAAACTATATTTGTTTTTTTTATTTGTTTATTAAAATTCTAATACATTTGGGACCCCCTGGACTCCCCCTTAAACACACCATTGCTTGAGATTAATGATTACTGTAAATATATTTTTTGCGTCTGTATTAGCTATTAAAATAATAAATGTGGGATATGCAATATATGTTTAATTTGTTATGTTGCTTAAATTACACGAGTACATAAGAAACTGTTAACTCCACACGCAATCGGCGACGAGAAATACGCGATAAGTAAACTGTTGTAAACGATATTGCCGCCAAGTCCACAGTTTGAGAAAAATAAATTACAAACCGTTGTGGCTAAACAAAAACAAAACAAAAAAAAACCCTAACTTGATAACACCAGTAATAACCAAGAAGAAATGTGCCCAGATTGCAAGAATTGTTACTGCTAGGAGCTGGAGAGATGGCTAGCGAAGTATCCAGGGAAAAGAGCTTTGCCTGCCAAATAAAACATTACGCACTGTATATATATATATATATGTATATATATAAATATATATACATATATATGTATATAATCTATTCGAATATTTATGATTCTGTCCATTCTCATTACGTTTACGAAAGCAGAATATTTATCTGACTAGCCATCTCTCCAGCTTCCAGCAGTACCAACATTTTGGTGCAAAAAACATGCATTTGTAAATAGCTCATCATCAAAAGAAGAAAATGACGCGGTAAGTGATAAGAAATGGTATCTCACCGTCTATTTGACACCTTCAATCATTTTCGATTTCTCATTGGCACAAATGCTGACATCAGTGATACCACCAACACCTAAATAAAAAGATTTGCCTTCAGATCGTTTATTTTATGCAGCTGGTGCCACACCTATCCCTACTTACGGTTAAAGACTTATGAAACTGAATTCGACCGTTAATTCTGTAAGACATCCAGTATCCAATCATCGGTGCAGACTTTCTTAGCCCCTTTAGCCTTCTACTGGACATTAAGAACTGGCGCCTGGATAACCAATTTATCTTTTGAATGGTTGGCTCAAGAAAGTAGTGAAGAGTAATCCGTACCATTGAGCCACAGCATAGATGTGCTCACTTAATTGCAAGGTACTATAATTTACTGAAAGAACAATTATCTTACCTCACTGATATAAACAGGTACTAACATTCAATTATACCAAACAGTTACAGCAAGAGCTCGATGCCTTCCAGATAAATTTCCTCATGATAAGTTGGAATTTCAGCAAAAGTTGCGGATTCTGTGCAAACTTTGGAATGCCACAATAGTCCCCGCTACCCTGTTCCTCATCTAAGATTTTGATGCTCAACTTTATGGTAAATAAATGTTCTCTAAAAATAGATTTAGTAAGAGCATTCCTTCATATGTCATACAAAAACGCAGTAATTACACCATTGCGACCTCCTTTTTTTATCTACGTAATTCTGCTAAGTCATTTTAGCGTTATATGTGTGTAGCATCCTAGGTGATCTTAATTATATGTAAGTACAAGATATTTCAGAATTCGGCCGCTCCCTTTCATGGATGAGGAGGGATGATAACTTTGAGATAGGGAACCTATGGTCTATGGGGTCAAATTTCCCTGCAATGAAGTAAAATCAAATAAGGGGTAGCATGCCACTGATTCGGCTTCCACTTAGTTTTACAATCAATACGGGCAAGTAGTTGCCCTAAAGTTTGTGTTACTCCGTAGCTCTTGCCTAAATCTACTGCGGTGGAAATAATTACAAAATTAACAACAGGGGTTCGAGTCTTGACGATTGAAACAAATTTATTCTTTCTTTCTTTTCTTTTCTTTTTTTGTTTTGATTTGGTTTGTGTGCATTATTGCGAAAGTCTGTATTTTGGTTTCGGTTGCTTACGGTTACTTTTGCAGTTCTATTTCAGTAATTTTATGAAATATGACGCCGTATCGATGTGAATCTAAGGTTATATTTTTATCTATTTAGTCAGCAGTATGCATTACGCGTACAAATGCTCGAATGGAGAATTGAAACAAAATGAAAGTGACAATTAATGAAAACAATTTACTCGCTGTTAAAAGGGCAAACGATGGACATACTAGGTATGATTATTGATGATGCAATAAGACAATTTTTCTTTTACACTGAGCAAGATTTTTAAAACAAATAGTAGTAGTAGTAGTAGTAGTAGTAGCAGTAGTAGTAGTAGTAGTAGTAGTAGTAATAATAATAATAATAATAATAATAATAATAATAATATAAACTTCGAATTTTACACTTTTAAAAAGCATGGAAACCCAAATGTCATGAAGAAAATCTGTGTTCACAAACACAATGATAGTACAGTGACCATGGTTTGTGTATCACTTAGAAAAAAATTAGAGGCCATTGCTCAGTTTGTTGGAAAAAAAAAAATTAAATATATATCTGTGATATGTTGTAATCTGTCCCCAAATTTTTTATATTTTTTTTCGGTATACATTCTATAGAAAGTTTACTAATCGGATTTTTTTTCAGAACAATAAATTACTGAAAATAGAAAGACATGTTTCAATCCATGCTTGAAAATTCCAAGTTTCTATATATTCGGACTCATCATAATTACTTTTTTTTTTTTTTTTTTTTTGGTACTAAGGCTGACACACAAAATGAACGACAAATTGAAAAGGTTTTTTTTAAAAGAACGGGTGCGTTTCAGTCCTAAATTTGAGATACCTCCCAGGCGTTTGCCATTTATACCAACCGCCGAAAATCTGTAAGAAAACCTCAGGCAGCACGGTCCTGGTGGGAATCGAACCCCAGACTTCTCGCGCACGGTTCTGCACATTAACGACCGCGACCGTCGTGTCGATATGCCAAGGCGTTACTAAACATAATAGCATTAACAACCAATTTTAATAAATTCAGTAAATTGATATATTAACAATTGTTTATTTTGAAAATTAGCTATTGCCAGAAAATTATTTCATAATTACAATCACAATTTTACCAATATTTAAATTATAAACACAAGACTATATAATTAGTTATTTAATAAATGAAAATGTAACAAATCCTGACAATTTTGGCATTATTCTCCCTGCTAGTTATATAGTTTTATGAAACAGAAATATAACAAATTATCATGATAATTTACATATCCTCAATTGTTATCTTTTATTTTTCTTTGTTGATAGGCATATTTCAAAATGCAGTATTTTATGAAACAGAAGACTTTTAAATTGTAAATTTGTTGAACATTTGATTCTTGCCTGTAAATCATGGAATTATCATGTAAATAAAACATGCCATAGCTCCTATGAAGTTTACCATTTGAGGAGGAGATGGAGGAGGAGAGGAAATTCACAGCAACAAAACTAAAAAGGAATAACAAAAGTATAAAATGTAACTTTTGAGGTCAAGCCCTTACAAGACTAAAAGGTTAAAAAAAACAAACAAACAAATTGATTGTTGTAATGGTCCGGTGCAATCCCAAAGGAAATATTTGGACAAGTTGCCTATTTCATCAAACATATTATGGACTTATTAATTTTTGAAACATTACACAAATTTTAACTGCAATGTTATTATTTAACCTCTTCTACTATTATCTTAAGAATGTAGTTAATCTACAGCATCCCCAATCCTTTGTCCTGTTCAAGGTAATCACATGTAAAATCCTAATCAAATACATGATCATTATCTCTATCAGTATCTTGTACTGTCTGATCACGAAACCAAGACAAATATTCAGTGATCTTCTCCAATTGTCACCAAATCTCTGCTTTAGTAACTTGTCTACAGCATTTCTTTTGGGTAGTAATGTCACAATATCTAGGTCACAAACATTTTCACTGAATGTCCCTTTTTCAAAAAAGATTGGAATGTTTTAAAAGGTTCTTCTAATCTATAAGTACTCTCATTTTTACAACAGCATTAATCTTTCTTCTGTCTTTTCTGATTTCTTAAACATGATCCTCTTCACATCCATATGCTATGTAACTTGATTAGCACATTAAACATGTACTTAAAATCCCGAACAGTGCAATTTTTCCCAATACGTGGATAGTACATATTTTTTTCATAAATTTCATGGTACTATTCTGGAATTTGAGTTTCAGACATCTTTCAAAACTCTTTTTCTGACACTCCAAATATTCTATCTGGGAGCAGAAATGAATGCCCCCTGACTGGAAAAACTTCAAAAGCCACCATAAATATCATGGACAACGTGGCTGTTCCAGTTTTATCCACTACACCCATCATGGAAATGTCTTATAATTGTAATAGAAAAATTTAAATTTACTGAGGGAATCAGTTCGAACAGAACATACTTCAACATCCCCACGACCACTCTGGTTTACTGTTCAGCAATAGAAATGCAGAGTTTATTTTCTAAGTCAGTTATGCAAAGAGTATAAAAAGAAATATTCCATGAATAGTACATCCTTCCCTCCCTAAGGAAAGTTTAGGGAGAGACTGAATTTGCTGAAGATCAAAGAGGCGTCTCCTTGATAATTTTATGGAAGGTTTTTGTCCTCAAATTCTTATGAACTAAGGCTGCTCTAAGTTCAGTTATTGTTTTCATTATTGATGGATTTCAATGAATGGGACATTCTGTGATTATCTATGTATGTATTCTTTCTGTATATTCCTAATTCCAGATTTCCTTGACATTTCATTATTCTAATATCTAAGAATGGTGACATGTTATCTGTTTCTGTTTTATATGTAAATGATATGTTTCTCTCTTGTATATTCAAAAGTTTATGGCATTATCAATGAGTTTTTTGTTAACTATGGCATCACATCACAGCTGACAGTTTTAACCCCACAGCACACAAATATGAAGGTATCAACAGTTTAACACATTAGCTAGTTAACCTACAAATTAGCAAAGAAGAATATTTTAATGAATACAAACAGTTGAAGAAACAGCGGTTGGTTAAAAATGGCTTTAAAAAAGAACTATAACACAAAAAGGTGCAGAAATTCAAGAGACAAAAATGTATCTAAGAAACCACAACTCTTTCAGCAAGAAAAGATAAGCTAATTTTTAAAAAGTTCACATATCGCCCGTGGGCTACAAAAAATTCAGAATATTCTTAAAGATTTTAATATCAGGTTTGCACCGATTAATAGATTTAATGTTAAAAACTTACTGATAGACAATGTTAATGATAGTATTCCACAAGAGGAAAAAGTCGGTATTAACAAAATACATTGTGCAGAATGTGAAAAAAATCTACATTGGAAAAACATACAGAAACATAGGCTCATGGTTAAAGGAACATTTCAGGAACATAAAGTACAAGCAAATAGAGAAATCAGTAGTACCATATTATTTTTGGACACAAAATCATGACATAATGAACAAAGCAAAATTATTAAAATCAGTACAAGGACCTATGGAACCAGTAACCTGGGAAAAAATCTACATCCACAAATACAAAGACAGTTTAATGAACTTCAACACTGCCAGAAATGAAAATATAAACTACAAGTTTATCACATCGCCACCAGAGCAGAATACACATTCCCACAGCTCAACGAATGATCCGGCAGTTGGACTTTAGCCCAGCTGAAGATGAGAACTGAATGTTCTCAAAATTGGTTCCATACATTATGACAAGTAAGTGAAGCATTAAGAATGTGTACTTCAAATGAATCATACAATGATATCAATTATATGATTAGCTTCACTGTGCAAGTTCCAATTACATTTTAATTAGAAAACTTTTAGTTACAATTGCAGTGTAATTTGTTGCTGAAGTAAAATGCAATGATTCTCTCACGTTATTGTTCACATATGCAACACAAAAATGTCATAATAAAAATTAGCATCTATTCACCTATTATAAAAGTTTAAACTCAGGAACATCTTTTGACTTATGCTGTAGTATCTACTAATATTAGAACTTTTGCTATGATACTTCTGCCAAAATTATAATTGTTCAAGCAAGAATATTTATTATTAATAAATGTTGAGTGGTTGAAAATGAAATCATTTTACTCTCTTGCTCTCCAATATTTTTAATGAATAGAGAAATTAGTAAATTATATTCCTAATTGTGTGATTAGAAATATAATTAGGTCTTCTAATAAGACATTCCTATCTTTTGTTTTTTTGATTTTCATACTGTAAAGTTCGTTATCATGGTTTAAACCATATTTGGTTTGATCCAGTTTTAAGTATTTGGAAATTGGTCAATTCAGGCATCTCACATTTTTTTGTTCTGTTGGCACATAGTTTAATATCTGTTTTGGGATACAACAATCTTCCATTTTATTTAAATGCTCCAGCCATTTTATCTTGTTTTTTGTAACTTGTAACTTAATATGCTGTTTTTTAGTTCTCTCTTACAACTTTATTTCATTTTTGATCATAAAAAATATAGCCTACCACACTTAGAAGAATTTCATTGCTACAGCTTCTATTCATTTGGATTGGCTCTTAGTTAAGGCCCATATAAAAGACTTTTTTTTGCTTGCTGTGCTGCACTCTCTTCAAGACATGCTTTGACAAATACAGTTTAGCTGAACGAAGCATCAGCAGCAACCAATTTTACCACTAAGACATAACAGCACCCAGAAGCTGCTCACCATCCTTTTGTTAAGTTCAATTACATGATGCATAATATTCCATCATTCTAATTTTCTGTAGCTTTTTGGTGATAAGTTGCTTGCTATAACAATGACAGACCACTTCCCTCATCTAATGGTTTACTTAGAGATTTCCAGAGTTAGGAATATCTGGAATGGGAATCACCCAGCTTTATGACAGTTCGGAAGCTCTCTTACCATTTATTCTTAGAAGTCACTTGATGGTGTCTGGCAGGGTATGCCAGTGTGCTGATCATATGCCCTCTATCTATGAAGTTGCAAGTTGGAGGCAGAGGAAGCAGTAAATGCTGTGGCTGCTTTGGCTCTCCACTGGCTGGCAAAACAGGGTAGTTGGAGGAAGCAGTGATAGCTGCTCTAGCATCAAAGAGTAAAAAGCTTATTGGAAATAACAAAGCTGATATATAAGATTTTAAAATGCTATATAGAAGGCCTTAATTTCTTCATCAAAATTTGAAGTGTCATGACCTAAGGATGTATAAAATGAAAATTAATACTTGCATGAAGCTCCTACACTCATTTTGGATGCTCAGTAGAAAATCATTCTTAAAAATATAATTCTTGGATAGGGAATTTTAATAATCAAATGGTGCTCTATATCTGTTGCTTGGGTAGATTTAATCTTAGGAATTAGATCTTCTTTACAAGTGGGAAAAATTTACCTTTCTAATAATTTTATGGACTTTAAAACACAAAATTGTCCCCAGATTTTAGATGAACTATATTATAGTATTTAATCTCCAAGGCTGAATGGAAATGTAATTAATTTTTTGTTCTACATAACAGCAACTTTTTCCTTTTCATATTCAATGGGGAAGAGGTAAATTAAATAAAAAACCAGAATATAATGTTTTAGTGGACAGCATTCTTCAATTACACGAATCCAAATTTTATTAAGTATCAACATGTATTTTATTCTTAATTAGCTAGTGAGGCGATTTAATACTCTTATGCTTCACTTACCATTAAATTATACAAAACATATAAATATTGTATTTATGAAGCTGTTGACAATGGAGTGGTAATATATCCTAAACTTAGGCATTCATTTTTTTACACTAAACTCCATTACTTACATAAAAGTAAGACGCGTTTCGGGAGAATCTCTCCCATCTTCAGTTTCTCACCGAACCGCCATTACTCAAAACAATGACTGGACACCCGGATGTTTCTGTGGTGGCCTCTGTTGGTTGAAGTAGGAGACTGCTGAGTTCATCCATAGGAGGGAACTCGAAATTCATTAGGTTTTCTCTATTTTTTAATATAAAATTTTTTTCCCAAGGGGATGACTCCAATGGGTTGTGAAGATGTTTCAGCAGTTTAATTCCTGGTTTTTGGTTCAAAAGTGAGCTGCTACTGCTGATTTATCCACCTGCTTAAACCGAATATTCCTAAAATGTTCTTTCTTCCAAATTTCCAAATTTCTCTTTGTTTTGCCTATGTAGCGCTGCTCACAATATGCACATTTTATTTTTTAAATTCCTGATTTCTGTTCTGTTAATATGGAGTCTTTTACTGTGCAACCTAATAAATTCTTGATGTTGTATCTGTTCTTTGGAGCTAACATTATCCCATGTTCTTTGAAAATTGTCTTGAACTTGTTGTGGTAAATTGGATGATAGGTGAAACTTTTGAATTTATATTCTTCTTTTGTGTTTTTTAGTATGGAAACTTCTCTTATCCCTTTTTGTCTTTTAGATTTATTGATAATTTTTATCACTGTCTTTGTTGAAACCATTGATTATAGCAGTCTTTATTATTTGTTTGTATTCTGTTTTATATCTGCTTCTGTGAGTGGAATATTCATCAATATGTTTCCAAACTATGAAATACTGCATACTTATGTGGAATGGGGTTTATAACTCTCATTTTTTATGTAGTTTTAAATATAGTGGTAGACTTAAATTCTTTTAAGAGATTCCAAAGTTTGAGCATTAAAAATTCATTTGACCTAGAAACACTCAATAGATGCCCTGAAACTTCTTAATTTGCAACATGAATCTATACAATTTACCATAGAAGAAGAAAGAAACAGTTGGCTACCATTTCTAGATTTAAAAATTTTAAGAAATGGAGATTGTTTGAATTTTGGAATTTACAGAAAAGAAACACATACGGAAAACTACATAAGTTTCCACACTAAAAACACAAAAGAAGAATACAAATTCATAAGTTTCACCTACCATCCAATTTACCACAACAAGTTCAAGAAAATTTTCAAAGAACATGGGATAATGTTAGCCTCAAATAACAGATATAACATCAAGAATTTGAAAAATAAAATATGCAGATTGTGAGCAGAGCTACATATGCAAAACAAAGAGAAGTTTGGAAATTTGGAGAAAAGAACATTTTAGGAATATTCGGTTTAAGCAGGTGGATAAATCAGCAGTAGCAGCTCACTTTTGGACCAAAAACCATTAAATAAAACCAGAAATTAAACTGCTGAAACATCTTCACAACCCATTAGAGTCATCCACTTGGGAAAAAAATTTTATATTTAAAATAGAGAAAACCTAATGAATTTCAAGTTTCCTCCTATGGATGAACTCAGCAATTTCCTACTTCAACGAACAGAACCCACCACAGAAACATCTGGGTGTCCAGCCATCATTTCCAGTAACAGTGGTTTGGTGAGCAACTGAAGATATGAGAGACTCTCCCAAAACGCATCTTCTTTTATGTGAGTAAATGGAGCTCAGTGTAAAAAAATGAATACCTAAGTTTAGGATATACAAAACATGTTTCACAGTCTTTTGCTCACATCATCAGTTGTGAGTTGACTGCCAGGTTCGTTGTTGGCTGGATGGACTTGGTGTAGTTCTCGTGAACATTTTATGAACTTTTGGATTAATTTGTCTTCTGTTGGGATTTTGAAGTTCATAACCGTATCTTCATCTTTTTTTATAAAAATTTTGTCTCGTATTCCAGTTCCAATGATCTATCTATGAACTTCAATAATTAAAATACTGCGAGAGTTTGGTAATACTTTGTCCCTAGTGAACAAATTCAGCCTTAATAATCTGCTCAACTCCAGTGGTAATGGTAGAATACCTGATGAGAAGCCAGGAATATATCAAATCATTGGTTAGGAATGCTACAAAGTATATATTGGCAAACACAAAAAGATCAATTGGAATTAGGCTAAAGGAACAATGGAGAAACATGCGGTACAATCAGATAGATAAATCAGTGGTTGCACATCACTTTTGGATAGATAAACGTGATATAAAAATGGAAGTCAAATTTTAAATATATATGAAGATAAGGTTATGAACTTTAAGATCCAAACAGAAGACAAATTAATCCAAAAGTTCATAAAATGTACACGAGAGTTACACAAGTCCATCCAACCAACAATGAATCTGGGAGTTGACTCAAAGCTGATGATGCAGGCAAAAGCCTGTGAAACATGTCCTATATAATTCAATAGTAAGTGGAGCATAAGAGTATTAAATGGATTCATTAGCTAATTAAGAATTAATTAATTGCTTCACTGTATAGTTCCAACACAAAATTAATTTTAAAATTATCAATATGTGGCTGAGAAAGAATGACACAATGCAACCAAGTGGTGCTAAACCAAATAAATCTGAAACCACCTTTCATTAGACTATGTCTCTTACCAATTGGTGAATTTGCTGCCTAAGAAAAAATATCATTGGAGATTTTCAAGTTTCTTTTCTAATTTTAACTAAGATTTACAATTTGTATAGGTATCTCCTGTTTTATGAGGTCAATTGAATGCAAACTGGTATGTGTAGAAACAAAGTTCCTGTTTTCAGCACTTCAGACACCAGCACATTGAAGGCTTCAAATGCATCTTCAGCAATGCTAAAGGATAATTCACATATTTGGTTCTTGATTTTGAGAACAATTGGTATATGATGTAAAATAAGGACTGTACAGTTAATGATTAATTTCACACCTGCAAAAAAGCCCACTGTCTGGCATAATGCATGGTGAATAATATTGCTTTGAGGTTGTTCTGATTTTCAAAACTGTTTATAAATAAATGGTGCTAGAGCACTCAAAATTAGTTGTATGGACCTTCTAGTGAAACAGAGAATACAACCATCTTCTTGTCAATGTTAACCTCTTTTGCTTTCTGTTGGCTGCTGTCATATATTTTCTGGTCATAATAGTAAATCAGGTTTTGTCTCCTGTTATGTCAAAAGCAGAATTTGACAGGCTTTGATTGAATTGTTTAAGCATTTCAATGTATAAATCAACATGGACTTCTCATCTTTTGTCAAATTATGTGAAATCCACTGAACATGCAGCTTTCTCACAGTGACTTGATTATGGAGGATCTTTCATATTGCAATTATAAAATATATATCCCTGAAGATACCTAAATGAATTTCTTTAACATATTCACTGCCAGTAAGGATTTGATTATTTTTTTTCCAGAAATCCTTGTAATTTTTTTCCCATTACTTGATAAAGGGTATATAAAATATTAACTTAATGCAAAAATTGGTCCTTTGGAAACATTATAGGCAATATGACAAATTATTATTACAAGATCACTCAAATTTAACTAGTTTGCCTCCATCTTCAGCCTGGTCCCACTGCTCGCTCCCAGGTTGAAGATATATGCAAACGCCTTTGAAACATGTCCAAGTAAGTGGAACAAAATTAGTGAACTTTGAGTGATTTCGTAATAATAATTTGTCATATTATACTATATTTCACTGTTTTTTTTTTTTTTTGAGTAGTGTTTAATGCCTGTTTTTACTACTGAGGCACCACAGGCAGTGGACACTGATGATACATGAAACGAAATTATATATTGGGAAAGGATATTTTATTTTAAGGAAGGAAGTGTTCCAGGCCAAGTTTAGGGTACCTCCTCAGCATTTGCCAGTTATGAAGACTGAGGAAAACCTGGAAAAAACCCCAGTCAGGGAGGACGGTCCTGGCGGGACTCGACCCCAGACCTCCCACTCACAAGTTTGCATCTTAATGACCTCGGCCACCTGTAGCAGTATATTTCACTGTGAAAATCCCTGATATAAAAAGCTAATTATAGGCAATTTTTATAATTTTTGTTCATAGCAAGAAATTTTACTACGTAACCAGCAGTTCTGCATAGCAGTCTGTGATATCCACAGGATATTTATGAATTTATGGATTTTGATTTGATTTGTTTCACTAATTGTGAAGAATGTAACTGAAAACAGCACTTTCACTTGTAATGCTTTGATAATTCTTCAAAATTAGTATATAAAATTACACTGGTCTAACGATTCATATTATTGTATAATTTGTGTATTACAGCTAACTTTGTTCTGTGATAGTAGTGATAATTAACATTTTCTTTATTAGCATATTAGTTTTTTATTGCAAAACTCCATATGCTAACAATTCACAATAAAGTTTGTTTGTTGTTCATGGAACAAGTATTTTGATACTCAGATTTACTATTCCATGATGCACCAACTCTTAAGGAAACTTAAGGTAGAGCAGACACCTGATGGTCATGTGAACCTGTGGCAGGTCAACCTTTGCAGAAATTGTTGCTGACGTAAGAATGTCTATGCATGCATTTCTGCAAACCATTCATATGGAGTCCTTGCTAATGGTGCTTCACTTCCAAAGGCATTTTGAAGCAGAAAGATGCATTATTTTGGCATAAATCAGGATTTATAATTTTAAAAATTCATAGCCCAAAATATTATTGTTGATTTAAATCCATTAAATAGACAGGCTGTTAACTTAAAAAAATATATAGCATCTAAGCTAGAAAATATTTTTCATATTTATAAACAAAGGTTTTCTTGGAAACTGAATTCCTTTATTATCCAATAAGAGGCAATCTAGTTGTTTGCTGCTATACATATCATTTGCATTAATTTTTAGCATGAACTATGTATACATGCAGCTGCAATTATTTATTCTAAAATAGTTGACTGCAGAGACATTTTAATTAGCCAATTATTGAAATAGCGATGATTTAATGTAATAATTGTGAATAAAATATGTATATTTATTCTGAAATGTTGCATAGAAATCCTGATTATATTGATAATTATACAAACAGAAATTTTTATTAAGCATCTGAATTCCATTGTAATTAATTTATAAAAAATAATCCCTATTTTAAAGTATATGGCTTAACTCCAAAAAAAAGAATTTAGCTAAGAAATAACTTTTAAAATATCTTACAGGTTCTGAAACTTGATCCCTTTCAAAAGCAAAGCTACATAAAGCCAAAAATGTGCTCTAGGGAGGCTAAAGACTTGGAATATGTGACAAACATGAATGTAACTGTCACACAGTATACAAATTCCTCCAATAGTACTTCACTGTTGATTGAATAATTCTAAAAGAAAGTGTTCAGCACAGCCCTTTCTGCCTAGCGTGACCAGACATTCTGGAAAATTGGGTTTGTTTCAGCTTTTCCAAATGCAGAATTGCACCAATTTCTTTTAATATCATTGACAAAGCTATGTTTACTGTTAAGTTTCATGTACTGCTAGCATACAGTAATTTCTAGTAATAACAACTAATCCAAACTATGCAAAATTTTACGTTTCATTTTTGCAAATTCATTTAACAATGCAAATGTTGAGAGAGTATTCTCCTACATGAATATTCAATGGACAGAGGGAAGAAATACTGGAAATGGGAACACTGGAAGCAATATTCCAAGCAATATAATTATAATTTCTCAATATGTAGTATTTTATAAGTTTGTGTCCAAAATTACAAAATCTTCAAGATATGTGGGAGGAGTACAGATCCTCCTCTGTATATACTTCACTGGCTTGATATAAGGGTATGTCTCTAGGTGTAATTAATTATGTATTGTAACAACTCACTGTATTTTTGCATGATGCATTGAAAAAATGTTGCATTGTTTTTACCAAAAATTCTGGCCATGATAAACCACTGTAATATAAATATATATAAAGATCATAATTGCACAGTGTCCCAAATTTTCAGTTCATAGATCTGGTCACCCTATTTCTGACTGACTTTCAAGTTGCATCGGTGATGTTGGATAATTTCAGGAAATATTTTGTAGACAAGAATTATGTATAACATAAATTTTATAAATACCTACATATTTTAAATATAAATACATTTAGCTGTATTTTAATGAAATGTAAATACAAAACAATTAATAGTATTGAACTGTTCAATGTTAAGAGATTTTTATTTTTGTAAATATTGTTTTGTTTCTGCTATTATATCTTTAAATTAAATGTCAAATGCACAAAAATTCAGTGTTCATAAATAAAGCATGATTGTACATAGACAAAAAAATTAGTTTGACAATTCATTAAAGCATTAGCAAACTACATTTTAAAAAAATTCTTCAAATAACAGTTATGCAAATTTATAATAAATAATAATTTTTCCATACACTTGATGGTAAAAATAAAGTAAATAAAAAAAAATAGAATGTGTGACTACACCTTTAAAACTCAAAAGTAACTCTTATGTGCATAATATTTTGTGTTAAAAATGTTCATACTTATCAAATTATAATGCAATTGCTTTAATTCCAAATAATGAGCCATTTGGCAACAGATATTAACAATGAAATATTTGTAATAATTCAGTAACAAAAGTTATTTGTTATTTAGGTAATAATTAAGTTTCTAATATTACTAATTTTACTTAATATACTGAAACAAAAATTATATAAATAACATAAAAAATACTAATTTTTGTTCAAACATACAGAGTTTAATTCTTTATGTTTAAAAACTAGATATATGCAAATGTAAAGGAACTATTCATTGAAATTACAAACATTATAGTCTATGCATATATAAAGAGTAAGTTCTAAGTTTCAAAAAAGTTTTAATTCTCTCACAAATGTTTTGTACTTTATGATTTTAACATAATGTAACTTCCTAATGAAGAGAATTTTACACTATTAATTTAAAACATTATTTGTAAATGAATTAATATATATTTAAGGATAACAAAGAGTTCACTGAAGTTATCAAATGACATACCATGCTTAAAAATCATAAAGGTATGAAAATATAAATGTCAATTAGGTTTACTGTCAAAATAAATGCATAGAATATTTACATTTCAGCACCAACTTTCTGTAACGATATGAAATGATCTAGCAGCAATTCTAATGACAAATACACACAAAGGCCATTGATTGTGATTATTATTGTTGTTACTGTCACTGTTGCAACCAGAATTTTACTTAGCTGTCTTTTATAACAATAAATTTACTTCCGCAAACAAATTAGTGGGACATACTGTAAAGGAAGAAGGTGCATAACTTTACTAGTTGAGCATTGTGAAGGCATTGGACAGAAAAGTTTAATTATTTTACAAGATTAACTAGCAGGGATGTTTTTGTTTATTTTAATATGTAATGCTGCTGATAATGATGGTTTTACATTTAAAATTTTAAATGGAAAACAAATGCTTATTTAGCTGCATTGACATCATTGTGCACTTCTGTAATTAGTGCCTATGATGTTCTTTAGTATACACCTGTATTAATATTGTGAAGAACAAATTTTTGTCTAATCATAAAATTTAGTTATATAGTTTCTTCATTAACAGCTTTAAACTTGGCAACAATATAAAAAATCTAAAATGAAACAAGTCAAGGAACAGTATGACTTGTTCCAGAACTATATTCCTAGGGAAAATGTATATGCCCTTGCTAAAATTTACAGACACAGGCATTTACTGAAGTGTATAGGAGAGAAAGAAAAAATAAAAGAAAGAAAAAAAAAAAGAAAGAAAGAAAAAGAAAAAAAAGGTGCAAAATTAACTGACTTATAAATATAAATTTAAAGCTGCAAAATGTTTTCCTTATTTATTTAAACCAAAGACATACCATCAATATACTGGTAAGATGAACATTTGCATTACTAACATATGGAGTAAATGTATAAAAAAGTTTTCATAAGATGGGGTTTATTGTTAACATATATGGCCATTAATAACAGCTTTTTATAGCCATTGTAATATTATTTCAGAACAATTATATAGGCATTAATTAAATGCTTTAATAAAGTAGAGTTCACAAGTTTAGTTATCATTTGTTTGTGATAATTTGATCATTTAGGAATTAATTCCAAAAACTTACAATTTTTTCTGGAATTAGTTGCAAATTTACATACTTCAGGAGTACCAGATAAACATCATACTATTACAGGTTCCCTAATAGCATTAATGTGCACTAAGATATCAAAATCGCTAGTGAGTTTTCATTTTTGTTTCATTCCAAACTAAATGAATTACTAAATTATCAGGGATAAATTGTTAAAAGAAAGATGATAGATGACAGGAAAATCCCAAATGCTTGGTACCATTTATTTTGATAGAAAATTAAGATATAAAATCGTTGAGTGAATCAAAACTTTCATAAGAATGCAAATATAGAATATTAGGAGGGAAGGTTAGAAAGAATGTGACATAAATCGAGCAGATTTATTCACAAAGAACAGTTTCCACCAATCACTTTTATATGAGGTTTGTCTAAAATATGCCTAACTCATTAACTGTTTCACAAATAAAGTCACACGTCTAATACATGATTGAATAATTTTTTAATAAATCTTATGTATATGTGTTTGCATATTTATATGCATTTAGTTATAAAGTAACTGGATGCACACAAATGAAGCTACGATGGTGAAACAACTACCAACAGACACAACAACTGTGGCAATTTCTTATTTATTTTAAAGGTATTTAATATGGATTTTTTTTGCAAGGAATTCCAACATACAAATGTCTTCTCTGCTGTTTTGGCAACAATTTTCACAAATCTGGGGATTAACATATCAAGGTATGTTCATCAAAGGCAGTATAACTATAAATTTCTAGTGTTTCTTCATTTCATCTAAACCAAGAATAAGTCAATATTCTGCAAGTACTAATATTTTAAACACTATTTATAGTGTCAGACACAACATGCAAAAGCAAATTTGAATCACATTATATAGATGAAAAATAAAATCCTGTATGAATTACATGTTTGCAAATGGGGACCTGTACAGGATTTTTAATGTGCATAGGAAGACAAACTTCAAACATACAATATTTTGGTGTAGATCTGCTACAATATATGAGAGAATTTTAATGTTCTTTACTATCTGTTTGTAAATAGTACACTCATTGATAACAATTAATGAATTTAAGATTTATTTATTAAGGGACAATTGACACTGAAAGTTTCTCAGCTTAAAAGGAGCATTTTTAGTTTATGTTTATATTTTTACAAAATGATGGAGATGAGTGAGAGCCTCACACACACACAAGATCTGAGTCATTGGATTTATTCAAAGTTTGATAGAGCAGAATGAGTAAGTTTTATAAAGGTTGCCTCACCATTGCAAACTATGTGAATAAGGTGAACCCTTTGTCTGTAAGTTCATTAATAATTTTTTTTTTGTGGATATTGATGCTGCTAGACTAAACGAAAACTAATTCCTCACATACCATCATTAAGCATGGGAAGTTGAGAGCAGAAGAAATGTTATTACCTTTTAGATAGAAATATTTGGAAATGTAAAGTTCTTTCCCAGCAATTTGGTCATGTAGCAATATATTATTATGATGCTCTATGTTAATATCAGCATAATAAAGATTATTTTCTACAGCTATGCTGATGTGAACCTTAGAGACTATAGTGAGACAATAATAATGCTTTTTAATGTAAACTAACAATCAAATTTCATTTTACATGGAATTTTGAAAACATAGCAAAATTGATCAATCTGATCATAAAACCTCTGTAAGGAGGTAAAATATCTTGGTGTGGATATATTTAATATTTATTTTGCAGCAGTTCCGCATCAGTAGATCAAAAGTTAGTGCAGTAAGCATTGCTGTGCATGGTATGATCATTAATTTTTAAAAATGTGAGCTTCAGCATGGAGTTTATTTAGAGAGTTACATACTGTATACCAATATAATTAAGTGAAAAATATAGTGAATAAGTATGGCAGATGTTTGGAAATGTTTTACATCAGCTAATAAATGAGTAAAAACTGAGCCTAAAGATGAGGGAATCCACCAACATGACAAGACAACATTAAGATGAGAGTAATCAAACACACTGCCTAAAAATGAAGTAACCAGTAGGTACCTCTGGAAACCCAAAAGATATTTTCTGTCCATGTTCCCAGCATTGGAAACTATATTGAAAATAAGAACATTGACAGTTCCCTAAAGTACAGCATTTTACTAAATTCATTGTACTCTGATAAAGATTATATTTTCAAGAATGACATAAATGGTACAAAGAGCTGTCATTATATTCATGGTTGGTTTACCTAAGACTTAAAAAAGTGCTCTTTGTAAACTTAGTGTACTTTTTTGGCATTGGTTGATCCATAGCAGTCATCATAGTCCATTCATATGCTGCCATTTGCCATTTACACAATATAAAATGTTTAATGAATCGGCAAAAGAGCATGTGAATTTTGAATGGCATAAGCTGCAGTGGGAAAGTTAATCATTTTTTGAATGTCATAGGAAACACAAGAAGTGCTTGTTAATGAAAGTCATACAAAATTACTAGAGACTAATCATGATAAACTGAAATCAATAATTTCATGCCACTTATTTTGTGCAATGCATGGTTTACCTTTAAGAGGAAAACAATTTCATTGCTTTTTTTGAAGATTTACTGCAACTCATAATAGAGTAGGTGAGGAAACAATGAAGAAACATTTTAAAAGTGCCTCTAAAAGTGCCACCACTACAATGACTTAATTTATGCATGTTCAGAAGTACTAAGAAAAGACTAAATTCACACCATCAGTAACATTAAATCATTTCAGCAGATGAGGCAGCAAATATTTCAGGTATCTCTTGGTGCAAGTAAATAATGCAAATAGTAAGAAACAATCTTTTTAAATTTATAACATTATCAAGATTTGATGCAAAACATATTTCCAAGAAAATAATATCGACACTGTCATCTTGAGGATTGAACCTAGATAAATGAACCTAGAGCAAGAGTAAGATGGGTGTAGTATAATGGCTGGGAAAATTACCCAAGTTCCTAAAAAAATATATCCAAGGTCTTACTTCTTTTGTGTACAAGTAAGAGGCTTAATTTGGTTATGAACAATGTAATACCTTACAAAGATTAGACTCTCCATTTATACTGTCCAAGAGACCATTTCATTCTTCAGAGGGAGTAAGTTCAAGAAACGCTCTGGTTGGAAACCTCCAGAAACTATGTGAAACATGTGGCTTCAAAAACACAATTTTGTAAGAAAAATTTAATGAACACTTTTTTGGAAATAGCAGAGACATTGGCAATATTATTCAAAGAAAGCAATAATGAAACTAGACAGGAAATTTGGCAAATGCTCACTTTCTTCTTTATCATTCATTTATGCACTAAAAAGCATAGCTAAATATTCTACCCAACTAGAGCCTGTAACAAAAATACCTTTAATCCAACATTATCTTGTTGAAACTTTTAGAATATATCCAACACATTGTTAAAATCTTGAAATATGAAAGAAAAAATGTAGAGTATTAATTTGAAACAATCTTAAACAGTGTCTGCATTTCTTGGAACAGATGACATTTGACAATTGCTCACTGTAGCATTATCACTAAAGTTTATCCTTGGTTACGCTTGTTGCCAACAACCAAGATCTTTTAGGTATTTACTTTTCTTTCTGAGATTCTCTTTTCATTTTAATTTATTAAACAAGAAGAGTTAATGTCATTTGGCAAAGTAATAATAAACTAAGTACTTTCTTTTATTTATTACACTCGTTTTATTTATGTTTTACTAATAATACCAAATTTGTATAATATTTTATTTTGTTATAAATACTAATCTCAGTTTGAACATTTATTGTTTTGATAATTTTTGTTTGTAGTACTCTAAGGCATGTGAAAACATGGCTAAAAACAACAATGAGGGATAACTGTTTCAACAGTTTATGTATGGTACCCATTCATCAAGAAAAATTAATTCCTTTGTTGGAATAGTGAGAGACCATCACAGGAAGAAGCTAAGCAAATTCAGTCTTTGTTTAAATCAGTCTATATCAATGTGAGTAGAACAATTTTATTTTAAACTTTGATATACCATATAATTTGATATTCTTTCTTTTACTTAAATTTGGCAAAAAGTATGTAATTTAGATTTTTTAGATTGATATAAATACATACGAAAGTATTTATATCAATCTTTTCATAGGCTTCTAATTACATTTTTACAGAATGTACGGACAACTGTCATAATCTAATCGTAGTAATTATGCTTATTATGCAGCATTCCCAGATTTGATTCCTGTTTGGGTTAGTTTATGACTGAGTTTTTCCTCAGTTCTTTTGGTGAATGCCTTGGAAACTTATGTCACAAAGTCCCCTGAACTCATTCGGCTGAATGTCTATCATACTTCATCTGATAAGGTTGCAGTGGTATACTCATAAGGGTGGGGGAAGAAAAAGAAAAAAAGAAACCCAAAATCTTATGAATCACAATTCTATAATAAATCTGTTAGAAATTGTGGAAATTCAAATTATTATTTAGATTAGCATGTGTAGATAGTCTATCATGTATATTTAGATTGTTACAACATGTTGATAACATTCTCAAGTACTTAAAAAGTACGAAACAAAAACTGAGAGGAGTAAAGAGTAAGGATAGAATGATGCCAATTAACATTTTAAATTATTAGGTACAATGTGTATGTGTTTTGCCCCTATTGAGATGGAAACCTGTGGATGTTCCTGGGTTCACTAGTACCCAGCTGGCTACCAGAAAAACTGAAGCTTAAGGTGATGTACAGAAGAGACTACTGATTATAAATAATAATGGAGTGCATGTTCATTACAATCATTCAATATTCTAATTTAAGTTTGGGATTATCGACCAGAGTTTTTTTGTAACCTGTTATCCTTCTTGCATATATTTTGTACTGTCTAAAGCAATCATGTCATTCAATGCACTATGATGCACACCCCTCCTTTCACCTTGTCCATGTAACATGATGTATGTTGGGGCGGGTCTGCAACTGCAGGTCGTTGTCTATCATTCTGGTTGTTCATCATGATATGTGGAGTAATAACACTCAATGGCATTTCCTAAACTTGTCCAGTGCTCAGTTTAATGTCACATGGGAGGAAGAATTTTTTTTCATGCTCCATGAAGGTAACATATATTATTTAATATGTTCTAAAACATTGAATGTGCTATCAAGATACAATATCAACTGACATTTCAGGAATAGCCATTCCAAATAATAGAGTATTCACTGTCTGTCAAGTACACAACTTCGTGAACTAAAGAGGACCTTCTATAGTAACAAAAACTACGGCCATCTGTGAATTTCACCAAAATTCTGCAAAATACTTACTGTAACAGTAGCAGAAGAGATTTGCCCTAGTATGATCAATTTATTTAAAAAAACTTATTCTAAGAAGAACCTCAATAGTTTTTCAGAATAGCAGATGAACTCCGACATAGAAGACCAATTAACCTCTATGATAAAAGAACTTAAATGGTACTCTTTAGCCTTAGACAAGTGCAGTAATATTATGAGTGCAGCACAATTAACATATTTATTAGAGGAGTAGACAATGAATTAAATGTAATTAAAGAGTTTCTGGATCTAGTACCCATAAAGTGACACACATCAGGTAAAGATATTTTTCAGGCATTGTACTCACTCATTGTACATTACTCACTACTCCCAATTATGCTGGCTGGCTAAGCAGGGGTTATATGCTTCATGCTTCATTGCTTCTACAATCACCATGCAGAAGTTGACCCCTTCTTAAAGGAACCACAATATTGCTATCCCCAAAATATCCAATGGTGAGTGGATTAAGATCTTGCTTCTTAACAGAATTGTGTGATTATTTAAATTGATTAAATACCTTGCTACAAGGGAAAAATTACTCCTGGATATGGTTGATTCCATTAAGTCCTTTATTGGTAAACTATGGTTCCATCAGCTGCAGAAGCCAGAATTGTATCATTTTCATGTCTCCAATCATCAGCGAACCTAAAGATTTGTTATCACAAAATATCAACTTTTGTTATGGAGTTTAAAAACCTGTTTCATGACCTGAATGATTGAATGTGGAATGTTAATATTTGAAAATCTATTTGCAGTTAAACCAAAAGAAGCTGCATTAAACTGTCAACTGGAGATTGTTGATGTGCAGAATAATATATGGTTATGCAGTAGTGGGAAACTGGGATATAATTATGGAGAGTTATGTTTGGAGGAACCTATGTCTATGAGCAGTTCTTTTCAATTATGAATGACAGTAAAAACAAATGAAGATTGAGAATAACTGATTCTAATTAGTTGCAATGTTATATTTAAGTGTTAGTAAATTATAATCTGATATTGACAGACTCATAGCTGCAAAGACCTCCAAATCATCATCAGAGAAAATAGAATAATTCATATGATGTATTCATATTGTATTACATTCACATAATAAAAATAAACACAAAGTTTGTTAACATTATTAGGATTTCTAAATGCCATCAAGTACATGCTACTGAATCTATACCTTGTAGCATTGCTCATAACGTCAGAGAGGATATGGCAGCTGGCAGGTTTGGTGGGGAAAGTCTGGGCATTTCATTCCCCTTTCAATATACAGTAACTGGTTTAAATAAATAGATATTCAGAGGTTGGATAAATTAAATTTTATAGAGAGCTCTCCTACATTTCTGAATTGTATTGGCCAATATATTGTCCTATGCTTCGGTGTTCCTAGCATCATTTGGTTACTTGAATCTGCAAGTCCCCAACTTCAAAAATGTGGCATTTGATTTGTTATCTATGGTATGTTATTTAGAAGATTGTTCAGATGTTGCTTTTGCAAGTTGTCCTTTTGCTCTACTCCAAGCTTTTGCATGCAATTTATAAATAATTTTCATGTTCACTTTTGAAGAAGTGTATTGAACTATATCAGTCAAATAAGGTATTACATAGATGTTACATAGATCTCCATCATCATATTGAGATAAGTTTCTACAAATTGTTAACCAAAAATTCCTGTATGAGCCAAAACTCTTCCGTTATTAGAGCATGTGCCCTGAGAGTAAAAAGTGCGGCCATTTGTCATTCATCATTCAGCACAATGGAGGCAAGAAAACATGAACAATGGTTGTCTGTGGGTGCCTACATATTTCTCATGTGTATTAAATGCCAATGGCAATGAATATCTTGGTTTTCACATTTTCAGAGCAAGGGTAACATGGTGTTTTGTTTTGAACCTAATAAAAAAGTGCCAAAGATGTTGATGTAAGCAAAGGCTCTGCACAATAATAGAGGATAAGTATTACATTTTCTTACTGTTTGCTTCTTATTACTTTTATAAGGGAGGGGAGGTGGTCACCAAAGTCTTACATTATTCAGAAACATAATTACAATAAAGATATTCATCTTGCATGATAATTCTCATCCTCCCAAGGACCCTCTGCACGAGGTTCTGAATCACACTCAATAGAGCCTACATATGTTTCCACAAAAAGTTGTACCACCACGGGTGGCCGAGGAGGTTAAGGCGCAGACCTATGAGCAGGAGGTCTGGGGTTCGAATCTCACCAAGACCATCCTCCCTGACTGAGGTTTTTTCCACGTTTTCCTCACTTGTCATAAATGGCAAATGCCGGGGCGGTACCCTAATCTTAGACCTGGAATGTTTTCTTCCTAACATAAAAATATCCTTTCCCAGTTTATCATTTCATCTCATGTATCATCATTGTCCACCACCTGTTGTATCTTAGTAGTAAAAATGAGCATTAAACACTATTCAAAAAACAAAACAAAAAAACCCACAAATTTGCAGCATTTTAGGTACTGACATGTGAACTGTAGCTATTTATAATTTAATTTTTATTTTTCATGTATAACATTTATATTGCAACAATCAGATCCTTTTTACACAAATGTTTATTTTTATAGCTCTAGAATAAAGCTTTTCCCTTGTTATAGCTACAATACAATATACAAATGCATGTTGTCACTGCATCTTTTTCTTACCAGTAACTAAGTTATGCTGAAACATTTTGAACTGTAAGGCATTATGTAACATAAAATTTATAAAGATGAAAATAAAATTACAAAGAAAATGCTACTGAAATTCAAAATTTACAATAAAAATTACTTGCTACAGACAAATTATTTTCTATTGCTACAGGCACAACATAATGTACTCACATTTTTTCCTATTTGTTTTATTATTCCATATAGGTTGACACATACATACAAATGTCTGTTGCCATTGCGAACTCTCAATAGGGTTGCTTTTTGATGGACCATTATTTAATTAGGCTATGCGTAATGGTTATTTTTCACTGATATGACCCTTACAATTATAATCCTATAATTATGTTGTCAGTTTTGCTAAATGCTATATTTTAGAGAAAAAAAATGTTTAGATGATGAATTGTAAATATATTTCTGTTAAGATTTTAAATGTGGTTTAGCAGACACTGGGTATTCAGTGAGTAAGATTTCTTTTTGAGTTTTCTAATGTTTGCTAAATCAAATATCTAGGTATAAATTAAAAAAAAATTATTTAAGGTCCAAGGTTATTTCATTATTAGATTCATTCATTTTATAGTTTTTCTGTTTTACTTGAGAATTTTTATTGGTATAAAAATTTACTATTATTTGGCACTTTAGGCTAATGTCAAACTTATTTCTATAAGGACTAGTCATTGTTCTCTGCATAGTGAACCATTATTTAACATATAAGTTTCTCAAGCAGTTTTTCTCTCTTTCTCACCACACACATCTACAGATTAGGAAAAGTTATCTAAGTAAAATACTGCACATTCTTTACTGTTTTCATTCACATTATCTTATAGTATTACAGAACCTCAGAATCATTTATATTAATAAAGTGTGTTTTTATGAAGTGCTCAAAGTAATTTTAAAATTTTATTTATTAATTTAATTTAAAAAGCATTATGCAATATGAAGTAGTTACCTAATACCAAGCTCTTAATATGTATATTTTAACATGTTATAAAAACTATATTGTTTCTATATCTTCCAAGGGTTCATGCTTCAGCAGTAAGATGCTCCATTTCTTTGTTACAGTGCCATGCATAAATTTTTATATGGAATAAGTAGTGGCAAGAAGAATGAAATATACCAATAGAAAATTCACACTTTGCAAGAAACAAAAGGAATGTATCACAAATACAGCTGTAATGGTAATTTCTAATATGCTACAAAACTTTTGGCATGTGTGTGAATACCCTCTTGATGTTTATAGGTCAATGGAAAGTCTATATATTTGGCTACACTTACTTTTATGTCAAACTTTTAGTTTCTGCAATACAAAACTGTGGTCATAAATAAATATTACTATTCAAATTTATAAATTATGTGTTGATACCTGGTATGTAGCACAACCTATATATGCATTTCTGAATGTTTAATATTTGTATGTGATGTTATGATCCATAATTTATAATTACAGTGAATATATTAGAAATAATGGCACAGATTATTTTGTATCTTTTTTGTCTTTATATTACTAATAGTGATTGTGAACTCATTGTTGATTAATGATAAGTATTAAAAGTTGATGTCTCAAAATAAGAAATTCATGCATTTTTGAAGAAACACAGATTTTATTACATTTTCATGTTACAACTTGCCTGAAATAGCTTTATCATGGAAAAGTACTTAATGTGAATGATATAATGGTGGAAATAAGTTTGTCTGAACATCATAGTGCTATTTTAAAGAGTATTTTATGCATCCATAGAATTAATATAGAAAATGCAAATAGAAAAACAGATATGATATAAATATAAATGGAACAAGACTAAGCATTTAAGATTTGCAGATGATATTATTTTGATAGCAAGATCTTTTAAAATATTTGTAACAAACACAGTGTCAGTAAAAAAGTGTTCCTAATTAGGAATCCATGGGGAAAAACAAAAAAACAAAAGAAATTAATGACTAATGCAGATAAAAAGCAAATTAGATTAAATGGGCAGACTTATCATATCATTCCATAATAGTTCAAAGAAATAAATAAAAAGACAAACTGGAACAGGTCAAACAAATTTTACTGGTGGAGAATTTTCAAAAGCTGAGTCTGAAAAAAGAATTTCTATAAACCTTAATAGCACAGTGCTATGGTTACTAATAGTAAAACAAAAGAAAATGCTTCAGAAATGCCAGCATAGTATGATGAAAAAGATTCTCAGGAGGCATTATGAGCCAAAATCAGCAAGAGGAACATAAAGAAAACTGGCATGACCAATCTTATAGCAGCAGCAAGACTGCAATGGAAGTGGAGAAGTCATCAACTTGACTAATTTATAATGGACACACAAAACAATGATAATATGGATAGAGCAGAATAGAAAGAAGAATAGTGGGAAGGCCAAAGACCCATTTGGCTAATTTGTTCAGAAAATGGCTGATGAACAATGGTAAAGATGTATCTGAAACAGAATTAAATGGGAGGTACTATTCATTACTTATAATGTACCAGGATGAACTATCAAATATAAATCCAGAAGATATGTCTACTATCAACTATAAAATGGAGGATAGGTCTAAGTTGAATTGAACTGGGCCAAGGAATTGAACCTTGCTTATGGCTGATCCTTTGTGCTTACACCTGTAATGGGTGCACCTCCAAGGGAGGGATAGGGCAAGGGAGATACTGGGCAGCTAGGATCCACAGACAGTAATTGTGCAAATATAGATGTTTCCCTAACATGTTTCCAGATAAAGCACCCCAACACTCTGGATGAACCCCCTCCTAAGGAGTTTGAGCCCCTCAGAAGGTCTGCTTTCATATCAGATGCACAAGCCACCATCACAGTTTGTCAGCCCATCTTGTCCTATAACAGAACCAACCGAATGAAGTGAAGGAAATGGAAGAGCAGAAAATTTGTAAAAGGTAAATAACAAGTCTTCGACAAGTTCATCTGCACTCTTACATTTTTGACATTCCTTCCTTCAAAACCTGTTTTTAGCAGGTAATCCATCCAGTTTGGACTTTGGAGTGGTGTTTACCTTGGTGGTTAAGTGAACACAATAATCTAATGCTCAGTTCTGGCACCGAATTTGGTTCCCCAGTGAAATCTCAGCTATACATTGGCTGCAAAGCAACTTCTTGATGACCCTTTATCAATCCCAGCATTTGCCCATGTACCAGGGGACCACAAAGAAACCCAAAGTCAAGATGGTTGGCTCAATGGGAATTGAACTCAGGACCTCCAAAATGCAAGTTACAAGCATTACCACCTGAGCCAACTTGCTCACTGGCTAGGTCTAAGTTACTTAATAGGTTTGTCAATGAGAAGAAATGTTCCTTAGGAATTGCTCACCTGAAGAATAATCAAGAGCTACACCCTGCATTAAAATATGAGGCCTTTGTCCTCAAGGGATTTAGCACATCATTTTTATTTATTTATTTAAAGCATTACTTATAAGAACATTAATCTTAAATATTTTTGCTTTTCACTTCAACTAGCACGTGACCATTTCAGGTTTAAAACATCTGCATAAAAATATAATAGACAATGATATAGGAACAAACAATTTTCTGTTTTAAGTGAATAAGACCCGAGCATTAATGCCAATTCCTTTTGACAAGTATCTAGACCTTATATAAGGCTCTTAGCATTTGATTAAATCTGAGAGAAAATAGATAATACCATTCATACTTATAATGTTCAGCTATTTCCTGTTTCTTGTTAAACTAAAGAAAGCAAGAACACCATGTAGTATTTATTGAAAAATAAGCGTAAAAAGAAACAACATTCACAAACTTTGATTTAGCAGAGCTATGTGCACCAATTTTCCTTTTGTAAACTACAAAAAATTGTTCCATTAAGTGTGATTGTATTTAGAATTTTTTGTTTGTTTTGTTTTAGTTTTTGTACTTTCCATGAAAAAATTTAAGGATTTTGCATTCATTTTTAAAAATAGATCAATATTTTTGACATCAACTGCATGCTAGTAAGTCAGTAAATAATTGGGTTATTTATTTTATGAATTTCTGATGATCAAAAACAGGAACTGACCTTTAAAAATTATTTTAGTTATGTCATTTAAGGACTTTGAAAACAAGTAAAATAAAATGTGTTCTGAACAGATTATGAAACAGTTATCTTGTCACACGAATCAAATCTTTTTTTGAATTGCAGAAAGTAATACATTGCATAGCTTTCACAAGCATAAAATTAATGGTTTTTATATTCACTAGTGTGATGCCCAACTTTGCATCTCTTCAGCATTATGATTGTCTGAGTATACCTTTTGCCTATTCCACTCTGAATGCCATTATTTTAGAAATCTTTCAGTTTTGTTGTATGTTCCTTGCCTACCTACTAAGCCCAGAAGACTTTGGGAAAATCAACACTATTAGATAGGTGCACTTGATGTTAAAGACTGCACACAACAAACACCATCTTCACTAACTTGAAGATTGTCAAAATGACCATAAATCACTAATGATCAGTCCCCAATATCTAAGAATTAATCAGAGTTTTGGGCAGTTTATTAAGAAAATTAGTACAAAAATTAATTTTTAAATCTAATTAAAAATAATAGCACTACTTTTGTATATATTGCAAACATTTCATTTTACTTTCAGAAATAATCCACACTACATGAACATTTGTAGTAATATTGCCATTATTCAATTACAAAAAAGAGGAAACATGTTCATATTTCCCCGAATAGAACTGTCATAGACATTTTGCATTTATTGCTAACTGAAAACAAAATTACTTTGAAAATTAACTTGTTAAGTCATTTGCATTATCTTGAAATGTTTCTGAAATAATTTAATGTAGCACCATGCTTAAAATAAGATATGGTTAAGTACCATTTTTCTTTGAAATTTCCTCTTAACCAGCATTTTGGCCAGCCTAGTCAGCTTTAGGCAAGTGTTATATAAAAAATTCATGTTTCTCCTTTCCATCAATTCTTAGATGACCACAACAGCTCTATTAGTGAAACAGTTTACATTTTCTTTGATGAAGGAAAAAAATCTGGAAAGTGGACCAAGTGGAAAGCAAATCAAATTTCCTATTGTAGTTGGAGAGGAAATAAAAAGTAATGAACAAACATAAATACAAGCTTATGAAGTTCTTTATGAATTAATTACTTGCTGACAAACTTGTGAACTCTCATAACATATATATTATTTACATATTATATTGGAACTCTATGCTTCTAGCAAATATATGGCTATGAATTTGGTATAATGGTTCCAGTAAAACAATTAAACATAGTACAGAAAATATAATTAAATGGCAGTGATCAATTAATATCCTTTCAGGCACATAAACTACTGTTCAAGCTTCATCTTAATTATTTCAGTTTTCATCACATTGATTTCATATTTGCACTTCTGTCACCTACATGAATAAAAGCACACACCAGATCTAATAGCCATTTCTCTTCCAATGGGTGACCATTTATAAAAGCTGTATTCATTCTATATTTGACATTCACAGTGCTGTTACATTACAGCAATGTAGTCTGTACATTTGATAACTGGTGTCATTTGCTATCAAATAAATTGTTATATATTAAAAAACGTATATCAGATTTGTTCTTTGAAGCATTTCAACTGGCTAATGAGAGTGCGTCCTATTTATTCTGTTTTATTAGTAAAGTAAGCAAAACACACACAAATGATTGGATTTTTTTATTCTTATTTTGTTAATCATTCTTATGGAAGGCAGAAAAGCAAGGCACCTTATAACTTTGGTGATGATCTTTGCAGAGTAAAATGAAATTACTTTAGTATAACCTCGGACTTGTATTTGGAGACATATCTCCAATATCACATATCAACAATTAGCTATCTATAAGTAGCATGCTTAGCAAAATAGCACCTGGTGGCAAAACAAAATGGAAAGTATTGAATTTGAGAGATACTGCACTACAATTTTAAAACACTTTGTTTAAAATTACTTGTGTACCAGTAAAAATGTTTTTTGAGCCTTCTACCTTTAATTGGGCCAAATGAGCCCCTCTCATTAAATCTGATCCATAGTCTTTATTATGCACACCTTAAATTACGATTTTATTTATTTATATATTTAATATTACATCTACCAGAATGTAGTGATAATATTTGCAGCAGAAACAAAAGACAAAAACTAGTACTTCCCCTTCCAAAATTCCCCAGGATCTGGGTATTTCCTTTGAAGTTAATAGGTTCAAAGGAAAATACATCCAAATGATTTAGTGCAAGAACATTTATCTAGGAATGTTCATCCATTAACAATCTACCATTCTAAAACCAGTGTTTAAAAATTAACAGTTATACCATAGTACCAATTCCTGTTTTAATAGGTTTGTTTTTTCAAGTTCAAGTTCTTCATTAAACAGTTTAATATTTTTAAATTTATAAAATCTCCTACACACATATTACCTGTGTTATGGAACAATGGGGACATCTTTATGAGTGAAAGGAATGGATTTGTTTTGATAAATAGAGACTTAATCATCTTATATTTGAAAAAATGCTAACCAAACTAAAAGATATTGGGTTTGAGGAAGAAAACATATGCATGCAAAAACAGGTAATAACAGCAGACTTTAATGGTTCTATTTTCATAAGTTTTTAAAACATATGCCCATGAACATGCAGCAACATATGGCAAATAGAAAGCATTGTGCTGGTGTATCTAAATGAAGTGAGCTGCAGAGAATAAACTTTTGGGGGGTCCTTCCAAAATGTTATAATCAGAGTTAGAGATTTTACCTTCAGGAGTACTTTCATTCCTTCCTTTATGTGAGTCAATGAAAAGTAACATAAGTAGAAGCCATCAAAGAAACTTACATAAACTTAAAATGTATTAGAACATGTTGTATTATACTATCACCTGCACTGTACCAAATAATAGTATTCAGTTCAAAATCTTATTTGTGAAAATTAATAAACAATAGAAATCATGTGAAAGTGTACTTCAGCAGCTCTTACAGAAATGCTTCTATTATCTGTGGGGAGTTCAAGAACCATCAGTTATAATTTTTATTTTGAGATGAGTATCATTGAAGCAGTACAAAATGTATTTCATAATGTCATACTGATCTATGTTCCTTCTATTTTAAACAAATTTCTTGGAGAAAAACTTAACAATTAGGTCTTCAAACAGCTTACAATGATTTGAATGATGTAATCATTTGGTGAATAATTGAGTCTAGCATTTGTTCCTATTAACAACAATTTTTTCAAGCTCAGCTAACATGCTCAAGGCACATATGGAGTTTACTAAATATTTAAAAAAACATTGGTTGGAGCATATATTAGAGGGTGTCAAATTGAGATTAGAACCTATATTAGTGGATGTCAAAAAGCTGCTGCATCTAATTTTCCATTAGCTTTATGGAATCAATATCAAGCATCAAATTAATCATGCACCAATAATATCACAAAAGTGTAGTTCGACAGATATTAAAGTAGTGTATCTAAAAACTTCAAATTTCTTTCAAACTACTGTCACCTCCAAGAGGACAATTTCCTGTTGACATGGTGACACAAGAGTTAGAGGTAGGTCAAAGAATCAAAGAACCAAAAATGGAAACATTTAAAAACTTGAAAAATGAGACTGCAAAACCTGACATCTTGGTATGAAGAATTTAAAGGTGAAGATTATATTACTGAATACTTGCATGTCTATGGCAAAACTTGGCACTTTAAATTAAGCGTTACAAGTTTTAATATTGTTAACTACAATAATTGTTTTATCACTTAAAAAATGCTCCAGAAATAAATTCAAAATAAAAGGAGAATGGTACTCAGATTTTTAAGGATTGATATCATTTGATAAATTTCTTTTCTAAATATTCCTTGGTTTCAGGTTAATTTCATTGGGTGAGCTATGCATCCTAGGATTAAAATTCACTTGGATGAAACTTTCCTGGATGAATTTGCATGGAACTTAGAAGCTTTGTATGGTATAAAATGAGATGAATTGCATTGGATTTTTGTGGGATGCTATGGCACTTGTGCGGAGTTTCAGGAAGGAGATGAACTAGTACTGTTGTCAAAATTTCAGCTTTTTGGACAAAATTATATGCTTTTAATATGCCATTTCTACATAAACCACTTGTACTGTAATATCAAAAGCATAAAGTAAATTTTTAAGCTACATAATAAATAAACATGTTATGGGCATCAAAAAGTAAATTAGACAAGGTTCGTAGTAGGAACAATAATTTAGAAGGAAGACCTCCAAAAAAATAAGGCAGTCTTTGGAAAGTTTGATGCGTCAGGTATGCCTTAAATAAAAAATGTAATCCAATTTACTTGATCTGGAAAAAGTATGGCACAACAAGCTACAGAGAGCTCAATTTTTGGACAGGAACATAGAACTTTTTGACATGTCAACAGAAATTATGTTTTAGAACTGATTCCTGTAAATGTGATACAAAACTATGCAATATAAACCAAATTAGAAAGGCACAATAAAAATACTATGAGAGTTTTATTTCAAGTGCTGCAATAAAAAGCTAAGTTAACTTCATTAGGTAATGTATATGCTTTTTAAGTAGCAATTCAAGGAGTCTTTCATGTCAGAGCATACACTTTTTGATTGCTTTAAATAATGCTAAAATTAATTGTAATAAATAAATAAAACATGCCAAATAATAATAGAAGTAAAATTTATTATCATGATGTAACATAGCTGTAAGCTAATAAAAGAAATTGTAAATATACCTTGAACATAATTCAACTTTTGCATTATTGTTAATGCATAGGTAACATGTTAAACAGCCTTTTCCATAGATTGGTAAACATCCCACTCAACAAAAAAGAGTATTCAGCAGAATACCGTTATATCATCAAAACAGACCTCAACAAGGGATTCAGCAGCTCTTTAGTTGATAAGATGATCAGACATTTCGAAAGACAGAAAGATATTAAAAACACTGCAACTCTCTCCACAATAAAAAAAGGATGTAGTTTTTAAAAGATTCACATATCATCTGTGGGCAAACAGGGCATTCATGAAAATCTTTACAGATTATGATGTACGTTTGGCTGCACAAAATAAATTTAGTATTGGAAAGCTTCTGAACAGCACCAAAAGGACATTATTCCACCCAGCAAGAAGTCAGGAGTGTATCGGATAGATTGTTTGGAGTGTGATCAGATATATATAGGCAAAACAATATAAAATTTGGAGACAAGGACCAAAGAACACTTCAGAAATTTAAGATATAAACAAGTGGATAAATCGGTGGTGGCAGATCACTTTTGGACTTACGATCATAACATTGCAGGAGAAGCCAAACTGTTAAAAGCTACCACCAATCCCAAGGATTTGGCAATATGGGAAAAGATTTATATTTTAAAAAATAAACAGAGTTATGAATTTTGACATTCCACCAATGGACTTCCTGTTCCGTTATCTAATGTAACCACCAGATGCCACTACGTCACCTGCTAGAGTAGTCAGTCCCCAGCTGAAGATGAGAGCAAATGTTCTTGAAACATGTTCTGAAGAATTAATCAGTTAGTGAAGTTTTAAGATTAAGATTACAATTACAAGTACATGTTAAACTTTATCCAAAAAAAAATGATAATGGAAAATGCACCCCTACAGATCCATTTTTGGAACATGGGCATTTTTTGAGGGCTGAGGATTTAGTTATACTTTTCCTACATGGCTAGAGTGACAGTGGTAAATAGGAAACTAAGTTATTACATTGAATGTGAATGCATTGCAATTTATATCCAGAAAACTTTTTTTCAAGTATGGAATTTTATAGTATGCTGTAAATCTCCCAGAGGATATATACTCTTAAGTCTTTGGCAGTGCAAACTCACAGCACCATGCATCACCTTAATAAAATTTGGATTCTACAAATAAAATAAATTAATTCTGTACTCATCCTTCTTAAGGAAGATACTGGAAGAATAAGATCCATTTGAACCTAATTAAATCTATTAGTGTAGAAGAATTGAGTACAAATGATAGTTTCTTAAAAATATACTAATTATGTGTCATACAAAATGAGCAACATTTCCAGCATTTTCTTTAAGTAGAGTGAGTATAGAAATAGAATTTGTTTACCACTCTAGTTTAAAAGGTGAAGTGTTGTGGTGCCACGTGTTCATGATACTAAATGCCGGCAATGGTGTGGGGCAACATGCCAGTAAAAGGATGACTTTAATGGATGATTTTAAATGTGCCTCACAGTGTTTACAGATCCTAGATGGTAATTTTGAAATGTTTCAAAACAAATGAGAAAGAGTGATTTCAAGGGACAGAACACAGATTATTTGTGGAGATTGAAATATTGATATTTTCTGCAAGGAAGTCTAAGCTTCTTGAACATGCTTCTTTACTTTGTATGACAGCTGTAGAAGAGCCAAGGCTGCTGCAGTGGCTAATCACTGATGAAGAGCAGTAATGTAGAGGAATATGATCAGCATATTAGACCTGATGCAGATTTAAAGACTTCATCTTTGTACCAAGCAATACCCCAGTTGTAATAAGTTTACAGAATGTCGGAATCCACACAGTGAAACTTTTGTTAATCTTATTTTGATTTTTAGTGTTTTACTTTAAATCAAAATAAGAATACCCCAGTTATCCTCATGAGGCTGAGTAGAACCTGTTTCAGATCTCTCTACCTTGGAAATATTCAAGTGCCAGAAATTGAACCCAGGACCTCCCAGCTACCAATTCAACCAACTAGACTAGGGAGTAACTGGAAAAACATGAGAAAAAAGTTAACAAGAACAGCATCCCTTCTCTACTCTACTGAAATAAGCTAGCAGAAGTCACAGATTCTGGATTTTCTGATCATTTCTTAATAATCATACAGGTTATTAAGAAACTATGCAAAAAAAATAGGCATATGCAGACAAGACTTTAAAGGAACAAATATACTACATTTGTTTTCTATTACACATTCAGCACTTCCATAATAATTTCTAAACAAAAAGAGCCATAGAAATAACTCATAATGGTTTATTGTAGGGCACTCTCATAGTAATATCTCTCCAATTATACATTTTTCTTATCCAATTTGTACCACATTTACCTTGTCCCAATAAATTAGTATTGTAATGTTAAATTCTAGGTGGGACAAATGAAATCTGTTGTAATTTAACAATAAAAAGCATTTTTATACGTATTATTTACTTGTTTCACTCCATTGGTCTTCTTGTGAGATCTTTAAATTGTATATGAATCCTGTAGGTCTAAGTTTGTGGTTATGAATGGAATGAAATGAATTAATGCTGGGACAAATGGTCTCAGAGTCCTTGGTGTCAGCATACACTTTCACAGGGGGGGAAAAAAAAACCAACACCTTAGATAGCTTGATCTGACCAGGAATCGAACCCAGCACCTCTGGTTTAATATCCTAAATGCTACCACTAGACCATGAGGCAATTATTTATAATATATTTACAGTTAATCCATTTTAAATTTTAAGTGTGTTAAATATTTTTCATGCATTTTAAAATGTAACAACCAAGGTTAAATTGGTATTTATATTAAATTTCAGCTGGGACAAATGAAGTGTATTACTTATATTTAAAATTTATTTACAGTTAATCAGCTCTAAATTTTAAGTGTCTTAAATACTCTACATGCATTTTAAAACGGAACAACCAAGCTTAACAAAATCTGAAAGGAGCAAACTGGAGTAGATTTGGAAAGTTATATGCAAACACAGAGAAGCAAGGAGATTTGTTGAGGTGCTCATCATCTTTGCTGACAATGGAGGTGCACTTTTATTACATTTTTCACTGAATCTAACACACTTGAACATTAAAATTCCATGTTAAATGTAGTCTAATCTGCCTAAAAATGCTTTTCAGAAAGCTTTAATTGTTATTTTTAATAGCCAAAATGGCACTACTTTCTACATAATTCTTGCATTTGAAATTATAACATAATCATAAATTTTAGTTATTTATTATAGCTATTAAAATGCAATATTAAATTATTTTTATAAAATAACAATGCTGAAACGAATATCTCACACTTATCAATGTTTAATAAGCGAGAAGTGCACAATTTACTACAGCTGAATTTATTGCATCTATTTACTTCAACTTTGTAACTTGTATGAGGCATACAAAAACAAATGTATGAACATTTCTGATATTGCATTTAAACAGTTCTGTATTTCATTGTATTGAAGATATTAGGTATAATGTTTGTTTCAGACTTTGGTTTTTACCACATCTGTTTTAACATAAATTATTTCCAAAATTACAGTATCAACCTAAAATTCTATAAGCTTTTTTCTATGGTCACCCAGCTTCCTTTCATAAAATGTTCCCCAAACAATTCCATTGTTCTAAATGCTTTGAAACATATGGAGCCTCCTTAAAAAATACTGTTAGTCTCTAAAAGTACCAACTCATTATAACAATCCATGTATTGGCAACAGAGGACAGATATGGTAATAAACATTGCACATAGTGATGAGGATGGTGGAAATGATGGTGACAAAGTGTAGTTAATGCAACATGTACCCAGAGGAAATCTGAGCAGACAACTGGACTCTGGGAATGACCCAAGCTATCTTTATTCAACCAGAAGGCCATGGTGATGTCACCTTTAAAAGGGGGGGAGATTTACTGCGGGATACCAATTTTCTAAAATTTTTAAAGACAGATATTGTTTCAATCTTATAAATAATTGTATTTCTTTTAATGACTAGTGTGCCATTTACAGGATATTACTCAACAAATGGGAAACCTTTGGGGTATTAATTGGAGATCTGAAACAAGCAAAATATTTTATATAAACAAATGATCAATTTCAGTTAGATTTTAGTCAGTCATTTTTTGTGGTGTACTGATACAAACTACAGTTTTTCCTACCCTTTACAATTTGGTTCTATGTTGTGCTTTGTAGTAGAAGTCATCTTCATTTATCACAGTTGCTATGGAGTGCAGAACTTTCACCTTAATCATGTATGAACTGACAAGAATGCCCATACAGTTTTGGAAATTAAATCCCAACAATGACTTGGCATTAATGTATGAGATGAAATAATTAACAGGACCATCATACTGTGACTAATGGAGCATTAAAACGTTTGTTCAAAGAAGTTCCATTGAACTTAATGTGCTCTATGTTTTTTATATATGATGGGGTACCACCTCATTTTTCTCAAGCTGCTAGATCAATTTTAGATCAGAAGCTCCTAAATAAATCAATATACCATTGGAGTTCTACATATGGAGTCATTTAAAGGCCAATGTGTAGTATTCCAGACTTAAACAATGTTGAAATTCTTTGCCAGGATGTCAGCATACATGATAGACACCTGGGATATGCTAAAGACATTTCATGATGTAGTACTTGGAGGCCTGAATTAGATCTCATGATGACCATTTTGAGCTCTTTCTGTAGAACTTGGAAACTAAGTAGGTAACTAAAAAACTAAGCATAAGTGTCTAAACATTTATATACATTTTTTGCCTGTTTCTAGGTCTGCTATTAATTCCCAAGAGATTTCATGTTTGTTAAGTAACACCAAATAAAGTAGAGCAAACACAATAATTAAATTTGGAAAATATATATACATATATGGATGCTCAGAGATACAAAGATGAATATCCTACCCATTTATATATATAATATACATACTGTGCATGAGACAAAAAAAATATAACTTCTTGTGAATTTTAAGACCAAATAAAATGTCTCATATCAGCAATCAATAAATATAAGTGTTCAGTATAAGCCAAGAAAGCCTCCTTGTATTGATAATGTTACAAATTTGAGCATGCACACTGGAAACATTGTAAATCAATACATTCAAGACCCATGCAGTTAAAGACTCTTCACAATATCTTCAGTTCACAAACAGACCTTTTTACCAATTAATATGTGTATAAATTTGTATATGTAGATTCACTTATTTCTCCACTTTGCACTTTTTAAATGCCTACTACAACAGCAGTCCACATAAGAGTGCAGCAGGTGAACAGAAGGGACAATTTCCTATCTGTTGCTTTTATGGCAATCTCGGTGGGCTAACCTTGATGTGGTTTCCCCTTTATGTGCAAAAACAGAGCTGTTCTGCACAATCAAGAAGCTTCATCTTATGCTAGAGGAACTGCAACACACAATCACTTTATTATTACACATATTTATTGTGGGGTTGAGAATAAAAAACATTAAATGTTCCAGGCATTCAGCTGGAACATTTAATAATAGTGGTTTGTGGAATATTTTAAAAGATATTTGGCAAAATGCTTGAAGAGCTAAGATTAGGGAACAGTTAGTGGATAGAATGTAAGACATAAAGGAAAGGGAAATTATTGCTTGGTTCCAAGTAACACTTTTGAGACTGAAAGGTATTACATGTCCCATCTTTAGAGATGCTGAAAATGTGCTTCATAATCATTGTTTCTCTTGCTACCAGCCCCAGGTTTAAATACAAACTAATAAATGAGGAGTATCGTTACAAAAAAAGTTTGTCTATCCATGGACAAAATTTGCTTTGATGTGATTTCTTACTTTCTATGCCTTGCATAGTACTATGATGTCTTTCCTCTTCAAAATGATATCTTTCTATGTAAAATATAGACCTCTAATTGCAGATTTTGTGCAGAATGCATTTAGTTCACTCAGCATTCAGAACGAAATGCAGTCCATAAAAGAAATGCTATTTTCAGCATCTTTTCATATAATGTGTACAAATGCTAGAGAATTTAACAATGCAAAATGGATTGTCTCTTATTCAACATGAGAAAAGGTTCTGGTGGGTTAAGACATATGCTGAAGAGAATGGATGGTGACTGTCTTGTCGGAGAGAAATCTAAAGGGTCCAGGAAGAGGAAGAGAAACCCTTTAAATAAATGTAAAGAAGATTGTGAAGTCAGATAATTTTATAGTTATTTTACTTAATTATTATTTATTTGAAATAAAATTTCATGTGAGAAGAAGAAGAAGAAGAAGAAGAAGAAGAAGAAGAAGAAGAAGAAGAAGAAGAAGAAGAAGAAGAAGAAGGTGTGCTCTTTTTCCACATTCATGATTCTTTTAAACCTAAAGATAATGCCCGCAGCAAAATGCTGACAATGAAAGGCTAAATTCTATTATTGTTAATCATCAGGTATGTACATTACATTTTATATATGGTGATTTAAGCTTATTGTTTATTGTTGAATGGAACTTGAATGAACTAGCATATATTATTAATTTTAATTGTTAATATAGCCCATTTAATAATAATAATAATCTTTATTCCTCATCAGATAATGAATATACAAAGAAAGAGACTGTTCTGATTAAAGTTTGATTTTCTATTAAGAGCCCCTGATAACTGCTGCTGCTATCAACATCCTTTAAATTTCAGAAGATAAGAACTCATGATAAAGAAGTACCAGTATGTGCAAAATTTTTCCATGCTGTCTACCATGTCATGTAGTGTCGGCTCTTCATTATACAGTAAAAGTAGGGACTCCTATTGCTGAGAGAAGAGGAGTGATCACAAAAGTAGGCAGTTTGATGAAAAGAAAAATCTGTAGTTCGATTCCTATCAAATTAGACATTACTCATGCCAAAAAAAAAGAAATTATACCTGCCCTCAGAACTCAATGTTAATAAGTTATTCAAGATATATAATGCCAGAGTTTCATATTGCCTCTAAGTAAAAATTGGTTTTTCCAGAATATTTTTTCCAACAATTTCAATTTGGGAAATGGCTCCCAACAACAATGCTTATAGCTATTGTGCATGAATGTCCCATTTACTAAAAATCACCGATGATTAAAATAAAAAAAGCTGAAATTGAGCAACTTTAGTTCATCACAATTTGAGGGTAAAACCTTCCATAAAATTATGAAGGATAAGTCTATGAACAGTATATTGTTCTTCTTTGACCTTCAGCAAGTTCAGCTGCTACCTATATATTTCATAGGGGAGGTTTACTATTTATGGCAGATTTCATTTTATGCTCTTTGTATAACTGACTAAGAAAATAAATTTCCAAACTTCTATTTCTGGAGAGAAAACCAGCATGGTTATAGGGTTGTTCAAATGTCTTCTGTTCTCGCTAACTTCTTCTGTATTTCTAATTTGATCCTTCTATTACAATTTAAAGACATTTCTGTGATGGGTGTGGTGGACAAAACCAAAACAGTCATGTTGTCCATGATCTTTTATGGTGGCTTTTGAAACATTCTCTCCCACAGATAAAGAATATTTTAATGACTTTTGCAGTCAGGGAGCATGCATTGCTGCCCCCAGACAGAATGTTCAGAGTTACAGAAAAGGAGTCCAGGAAGATGTCTGAATAAAAACACCAGAAGAGTACCATGAAATGGAAAAGTAGGCACTATCCATGTATTCGGTAAATATTGGAATGTTCAGAATTTTAATTATTTATCTAATATGCTAAAAAGTTAAATGGCATTAGGATATGAAGATGATCATGTTAAAGAAATAAGAAAAGGCAGGAAAGGTTAATGTTGTAAAAATGGAGCCTACTTATAGATCAGATGATCCTTCTAAAAATTCCAATCAGTTTAGAAATCAGGACATTCAGTGCACAAAGCTTGTGATCCAGATACTGTGACATTGGTAAAGATTAAACCTGTCAAAAGGAATGATGTAGGCAGGTTACTGATGTAGAGATTTGATGACAAATGGATAAACCTAGACTGACTGAATTTTTCTCTTGGTGTCGATTAGATGGTACAAGATACTGATGAAGATAATGGTCATGTTGTTGATGACATTACAAGTGGTAGCCTTGAAGAGGCAAAGGATTGGGAATGTTATAGATTAACTGCCATCTTAAGATAACATTAAATGTGGTTAAATAAAAAAAAATATTTAAATTTATGTGTGTTGTTTCAAATATTAATAAGTCCAATGCTCAATGCAAAAGGCAATATGTCCAAATATTTTTTTGGGATTGCATCCAAATATTATAACAATTGACTTGATTTTTAATCTTATAGCCTTGTAAGGTTTTGATCTTGAAAGTAACCTTTTTTTATTTTTGTTTATCCTTTTTAATTTGCTTATTGTGCATTTTTTCTTTTTCCTGAAAAGATTGTGTTTGTGAACAAACTGCTTTTTGAAACAATGCTCCTCAAATGTAATTCAAGTTTAACATTAAAATACTATGATGTATCACAAAAAGCTTACATAATAACATAAGAGGCACCACTATTATTTTGCCTGTGTTCACTGTACTCAGCAGTAATGTGTCACATGTGAAATATGTTGTTGTAATAGAATCATCAAGTATCCTACATTTGTGTTACAAGCAATACACTCTCTTTTACATATTTATTTAATGCTTAACTTATAGCTTGGTTTCAAACCTAGTTCTGTTCCAGATAATATGTTATGTAAACATTCATTCCAGTAACAAAAAAGAAAAATGGAAAAAGCAAAACATTTTGTGAACTGAGTTTTTTTGGGCTGCAGTGCCATAGTCCAATGGGATTTATCTTCATTGGTCCATGGCCTTGCAGCCCAGAAGACTCGGTTCATATAATTGGCACCAGCTATGAAAGCCTACATTCTATAAGCAAAACACTATCAAACCAAGACAAAATACTAATATGTATTATAATTAACAATAACACTTGTATCTCCTCAGTAAATCAAGAGGATATTAATCATTCTTTATCTAATGAATAATTTCAGATCAAACTGGACAAGGTTTTGACCTTAGCTTTTCAAATATAATTGAAACTTTTTGTATGCCTTCTAACAGTAAACTTAAGACACTCAAAAGGTTTTGTTTGAAAAAAATTTCATTATTTTGCAATTTATGCATAAAAATTCTCAATAAAGTGTGCACACTAACATATATAAATGCTTGTTTCTCTCATTCTTTTTATCATATGAAATTGAGGTTAGTCTCATTTAGAAAGTTAAAAATCATGATTCTTTCCATTTAATTTTCTTTAAGAGCACAAAAATTCAGAGTGGGAGAGTAATAAATGAAAAAGTATGAATGAAAAAAATAATGTGTTCATAGTTATCCCATGACACAAATTATGCTATTTCAAGTGGTTGTTGCATATTGCAATCTTCTTTTTGTGTGTGTGTATGTTTATAACTTACATAATTAATATGCTAAGAAACTGTTTCAGGAACAAAATGACAGAAATGTTAAAATTCAAATTTTAACTATATTTGAAGACTGGTCATAAAAATTCAGGGACATTTTTACTCATCAAAATCACGCATAGCAAAGAACCTATCTACACAGGGGAATTCCCTGAATTGCAGAAGCTAGAAGTTAAAAACCTTTAGCCATAGTCATAGTAAAAGTACTTGAAATGACAATATAGTAGCATCATGGTGGGAATTAAGATAATGTGGTAATTTATTATATACTCTTATACTAATATATAGAAAACTTTGCTTGAACTACAATGTTTGATGTAAAATGCCAGAAAGATTTTCCTTATTTCTTCTAGTATGTTGATATACATCAGAATTAGACACGCATATAACCAAAGGTTTCCTTTTATAAAAGTTTATATTTCCTAGTATATAATTGTGGGAATTTTTTTAATTGTTTTATTTATGGACACTCTTTAACATCTCAGATCATCAGCATCTCATTCAATTCAGGCGTGAAACAGCTGACAAATTTTGCTCAGAGGCCTCTTTTTTCAGGCGTTAATTATGGGAAAGATAGGATATGTAAAGTTGCATACAACTGTCCTGCCTCTATATCTGCATCGTAATTTGTATGGTCCTCTTTTGTAATTAAAAAATTATTTTGAATTGTGAGGAGTTGCACCAAAAAAGTACCATATATTTGAAAAACAAGTGAAAATACCTAAGCATAATACAATAGTAGAACCCTATTATCCCCTGAAATTTATCTAATAACACATAAACCAAAGCATGTTTTCCAAAATTATTTTGAGAGCTCAAATGTAAACATGTCATTTCAACTTCTCATCAAACCTTAACCTCAGAAATTTATATATATATATATATGCACCACCACCACCACAATCATCATCATCATCATCATCATCATCATCATCATCATTCATCATTTAACTTAATATAAGGAGGTCTAAAGCTTTGTTTTGCATATGATGAAAAGATATCAATGCATTACTAAGCCATTTCTGTTAAACTATCAAATAAAAATAATATTATTTTAGATATATATTTCTAGTTTCCTGTCCTGTTATTACCATCACCTGCAAATAACATAACCTTAGCATTTCTAATAGTTAAATCTAAATGTAAGTGACATATATTACATTTGACCTAAGTACAGAAAGAACCTTACGGTACATTATATATGTTTTACTTACCAGAAAAACAATTGATTATTTCATTTATAGGCTTATGCTTATATCTTGCTTCTATTAGTTGTTCATGGTCTGTAAAATATGTTGTAAACCATTCATATGGTATCCTTATATACGTACCTATTGCTACACAACAATGAATGTAAAAAAGTGAAAAAAGCAGTGGAAACCGCACTTGTTAAATACCAAAGGGAAGGAGATGAACAGAAATTTCTTATGCAAAGCTAAGAAAGAAGTACAAAGGAATATTACTGCAGAGCAAAACTGATTGGCAAGAACACAAAGAAAGCAGAGGTAAGGCAGGTAGTCGAGGGTAGAGAGGTCAGTGACATGTGCAGGGTCATTAGGCAAATGCGAAGTCGGAGGCTAACACAAGCAAATATTTCAGCTAAGGAATGAATTAAACATTTTAAAGGAGTTTTCAAAGGAGAAGAATTTGGGACTAGTGCTAGCATTACATACATTGAGGGGCTGCTAGATGCACTCTTTGTGCCTATATTAGAAGACAAAATTAACTAATCAAAGATCGCCCAAGCAATACAAAGCTTAAAAAATGGGAAGGCCTGTCAGCTGAGTTATTTTGGAATACTTTACAAATTGGGAAATTGGTAGATCTATATAGAATAAATTTGAATAAACTATTTGAAGGAGAAGGATACCAGGAAGCATAGACAATGGCCATTATCCAACCACTCTACAAGGGCAAAGACAGTAATAATATAGCAGGAAACTATAGAGGTATCTCATTGTTGTCTGCATTTGGAAAAATTTACAGCAAGAGTTTTGTATGAACAAATTAAATTTTGGGTTAAGGTAATGATAAAATTTCTAAATTTCAGGCTGGTTTTAAGGAGGGCTTTTCAACCGTTGACAATGTGTTTTGAAAACTTTAATTGATGAGAACCTGAGAGATAAAGAAGGAAAGCCATACAGTCTTTTTGTAGATTTTAAAATGGTATTCAATAAGTAGAACTAAGCACTGAATGAGAAAAATTGGGAAAGGCCTTTCTGAGAAAATGTTTAATGCTCTTATGTCAATATATAAGGAAGTAAAATATGTTATTAAGACTGATCAGTATAACAGATCTTAGTGCAACATAGCGCAAAGGGAACATAAACAGGGTTGTATATTATTACCATTACTCTTTAATTTGCCTATTGATGATATCGTTAATGTAATGAATGAAGAAATAGATGCACAGTAATTGAAGACCAACAAATAACTATTCTTTATATGCCGACGATATATTAATTTTCTCTAGGTCAGTAAAAGGCCTGCAAAATGGCCTAAATGCCTTGCAAGATTATTGTAAACAGTGGGGTATGCAAGTAAATACATGCAAAACGAAAGCCCTCACCTTTAAAAATAGCTACATCTAAGGCAAGCTAGAAAAATGGATTTATGGAGGAGAAATAATCCAGACCATTTAACAAAATTTGACTTTCTTGGAATAGAATTTATCAAGAGTGGAAAATGGAATAAACATAAAGGTTTTGCCAGGCACAAGGGGAGCGGTCAACTTTCAGAGGTAGTGAGGCTATTAGCTCGGATACCAGACATGCCAGTAAAAACATTAAAAACTATGTATGAGGCAATTGTTAGGTTCTCATTGTTAATGGAAGCGAGGTTTGGGGATGGGATAAAATAGACAGTCTAAATAAATTACAATGTGATTTCTGGAAAGGAATTCTAAGGGTGGGGGGGGGACATGCTCTACCGGATACTACGGGGAGGTGGGATTCTGGGAAGATGCAGTCTACAGCAGAATAAATGTAATTAGATACTGGCTAAGGATAATTAAAGGACAAAAAACAACCATGACAGCAATATCCTACTGGCACCAATTAAACAACATGCATTATTCAAAATGGTGGGCAGTAGTGGTATGGTGGAAATTGTCAAAAATCAGTTTAAACAGTATTTGACAGAAGGGTATTGAAAACAGGTATGGTGTAATGAAAAAAGTCAAAAGATACCTGTTTGACATAAACTAGCAGGAAATAGAGGCGTGATGCATGCAGATGTCATTTCTGAACCTGCAAAGCAAAATTAAAACTAGATGGTGTAAAGAGACATATATAATGGAGCTAGGCATAAAACAGAGATCGGGAATAGCATGACTTAGACGGAGAGGCTGGAAGGCATTTAAAAGGTTGTTGACGGGAAAGGCAGAAGGATTTGCCCATTATGCTCGAAACCAGAAGATTGGGTGCACATTTCTGTTAAATGCACAAAAACAGAAGATATTAGGAAAAATTTCTCCTGGATTCTTTTTGACTTTCAGTAGGGGGAAGCTGGTGTGTTGGGACTTTGTAAATAGATAATACTGGCTAAACCTGGGAATTTTCTTAAATGAAATATGTAGTTTTAGGGACAAGAAATTTCTATAAACATTGTACATAAATAATAAGAATATTTATATGATTATTAGAATTATTGTATGTATGTCTGTTTCATCTGTGTGTTGGGGTTTTAAAAAATAGAGTCTAGGACAAGCAATATTCTGAGAACTCTTGTATATATGTTAATTTGTATCTTTAGAATTGAAGAATTGGGTATTCTTATTAATGTTGTTGCGTTTTTGGTTTTCATTAATTTCAGAAATTAAGTATTTTACAAGGGCATAAATGGTCTTGCGACCCATTAAACTATATGTGCAATATATGTATAACTAATTTAACTGGAATAATAAATACTGCTACTACTACTAATTTCAGTAACAAAATATCATGGCCTACAAATTTAAATACTTTTTAAATGCACAAAATAACCTTATATTTGTACTCTGTTCATCTACTGACTTATGAATACTTCTTACAAAATTAATAATTGCTGTGTTAGTTTCCTACATCAAAACTGTGCTGATTTGATAGTATAATACTATATTTTCTCAAAAAGGCATTAAGTATTTTACTAAATATTTTTTCCATTATCTTTGAAATCATGGAAAGCAGTGATAATGGTCTATAATTTCCAGCTTCTCTTTCTGACCTTTTTTATGTAACAGTTTAACTTACTACTTTTGATAGATCTGAAAATACCTGTTGATAAAGACAAATTTATAATATAACACATGGGGTACTATATGAAGCAACACTTCTAAGATTACCATCCATCCAGAATTAATTAAGATTGTCCCATAATTGAATTCTTTGTCTTGGTCCAGTGGAGAATAATTAATCCAGAAATTTCTGTCGGTGATCCCATAGACCCCAAGCATGTACAAAAGCAAATTAAAAAATAATTATGGAAAACACAACTACATGAAATACTTTTCTGTATGCAGGAAATCAACGCTTAGTGCATATATCAGGTTGAATTTAGAATGTCCAGTGAAACAATTGTGAAACAAAATGTCCAATAATATATAACATTGTCTTCTAAACTATTTTCAGCTTAATATCAATACAATATTAAATTTAAAACTAATTTTGTGTCAAAACTAATACAGTGAAGCAAACAATATATTTTTAAATAGCTAGTGAGTTGCTTTAATACTCTTATTCTCCACCTACTATGAGCTGTGGGAAACAAATATAATAAATAGTTCATTTAGAAACTTTCGAAAAATAAGACATTTTTAAAAATTTTTGTTGGAACTTATACAGTGAAGCTTGTTAAATATAAATTATAATTAATCTGTCGTTTAACACACTCTTATGCTTCACTTACTTTTAAATATGGTGGGACCGGTTCCAAAGAGACATCCTCTCCATCTTCAACTCAAGAGTCGTCAAGTTGATTGAAGATGGAGAGGATGTCTCTTCGAAATCGGTCCCACTGTATTTGAAGGTAAGTGAAGCATAAGAGTGTGTTAGATGACAGATTAATTATAATTTACATATAAATATAATAGTGTTTATATATGAGGTGTTAATATCAATACATTAGTTTATTAGCCTACTTTGATCTGTGGGAAACAAATATAGTAGTAAATTATATCTAATCTGTCATCTAACACACTCTTATGCTTCACTTATTTTTAAAGAGTAAGTTGTCAAATTGATTGAAGATGGAGAGGATGTCTCTTTGAAACCGGTCCCACCATATTTAAAAGTAAGTGAAGCATAAGAGTGTGTTAGACCACAAATTAGATATAATTTACATTTAAGAAGGTTACTGTGTGAGTTCCAACAGAATTTTTTAAAAATGTCTTACTTTTCGAAAGTTCTTAAATGAAATATAGCAGTGTTTATATATGAGCTGTTTCTTATAAGAAAACATAGTAAGTTTCAGCATGATGAAAGTGAGGATGATCCAGATAAATCTGCGCCTACTAAAAAACTTAAAAGATTTTGTTCTTATAATAAAGAATGGGAAAAAGAAAAAGCCTTTCAAAATGGCTTATGAGGCAAGACAATTTTACATTTTAATGTCCATTATATTCTGTTAAAATCTCTGTAAAATATGAAGGGCAACATACCTTGAAAAAAAAAAACACAAGAAATACAGCATCAAAATTAAACTATCAATGATTTTTTTGTGAATAAAGAACAAGCAGGAAAGATGCAGTTGTTTACTTATTTTACAGTGTTAAGCATGGTCAAAGTTACAACATTCTAGACTCTAGACTGAAACAAACCATATTAAAAATGTTTCCAGAGTGGTAAGACTGCTGCTGAAAATAGCACGCGCAAGTACCAAAGTAAGTTAAAAAACTTACCAAAGTTATTTAAAGTTATACTTTCCCCCTTCTCACATAAAAATGTCATAGAAGATCTGAAAATTTAGAATAATTTCTGTATCATCAAACATATCTAATGTAGAAAATGTGAAAACATTTACTTATGCAGTTCAGTATTTCAACCAAAAATTGGAATTTGTCTGAAATTCTTAAAGTTCTATGAAAATCCGAAGGAGAGCTTAACCAACATCAAAAATACTATAAAAATATTGCAAAGGCAAACAAATTAATACTTGAACAAATTAGCACATATGTGCTGCTAATGCATTAGTGAATTATGGAATACACAATTCAGTATTTGTAAAACTATAGCATTAGATCATACATGATGTAAAACCAAATTGCAACTGTAATGTTATCAACAACTGTGTGAAATATGGCTGCTACTTAGAGTGAAGTAGGATCCACATATACAACAAGCAGGGCAATTGTAGTATAGGATCCTGAAATAACAAGCACTCCAGGATCAATGAAATATTGGTAAATTGTAATTGTAAATGTGTAGAAATAATAAGGTATTCATTCACTCACACCAGGATCATACATACTTTCTTTTTATGTTTATATATTCTATGTACATCAGTATTATGTCTTATACTATAAAAATGGATTTCATTATTCCTTTTATTAAATATATTACCATCTACAGCTGTCAATTATACAGAATATGTTTAACAGGTCATTGCACACATCATCAGCTGTGACACTTACTAGCTAATTTAGAATTTATTATATTGAAGTTGGGCCTGTACTACTCAAACACATATTAACAGATTATTAGTTCTATAGAAGAAATGCATTTAAGTCATATTTAATCTTAAACATCTGGAATCTGTAGGGACATGTTTATCAAAGATAATATTCTTACAGTTATCTTATATGTGTATAAAGTAATACTACAGGGCTTGAGACGGAGCCTTGCGGAACTTCTTGTTTCACTTTCAATAGTAAAGATCTAACCTTATTAACCCTATTATGTACAAGGTGCATCATTTCAGTACACACTAGTCTATTCCCCAAATGTGATGTTATCAGTCTATTAGACAGGCCTTAGATTCAAAACTGCTCTAATTTATTGTACAAGAAGTCATGTCTGATGCAATCAAAGGTTTTAGATTAAGCCAGCAACTTATCATCATTATTAAATTTTTCAGCAATAAATGAATAAACGAAATGACTGCTGTTGTAGCTAAATAACCTTTGGGAAACATGTTAGGTTTGTGATAACATGTTATTACTATTTAAGAATTTCACCATCCAAAGCAAAATTGCTTTTCACATAGTTTACCTAAAGTAGAGGTTAATGTTTGTGATTGCTCAAATCACATTCAGTCCCTTTTTGTGTACATGCTTAATAATACCTATTTTCAGAATATTAGTAAAGATTCCAGCCTCTATAATAGTATTAACCAAATTTATAAAGGGCTTGACTAATACCATATTGCATTCTTTTTGAAATTTGATCTTATGCCATCCCAACCATTGGTAAATATATACCTGTTGTGGATTTATCTAGTTGGAGGTCATATTACCTACTTTGGTCTTCATTGAAAGTAAATGTAAATAAATAATTTTGTAGAAACTTGATATGCATTGCTAAATAATTTTAATTAGGCAACTGAAAATGCATTTTTTTTATTGTTGGAGAGTCGCATGCTCTGATAACCTAATACATATCTATGAAACAGGTATATTGTTTCACCCAATGTCCCATAGTGGAGAGTAAAGTATGAACCTATGATCATTAAAATAAAAATAACTTAGTAGATACTATAATTGAGTTCATAGTATGAATGAGTCGAACTAAACACTCTTATTGCTCCATTTACTTGTCTATAAATGTAGAACCAGTTTCACAAACCTTCCTTCGCATCGTCAGCCAGAAAAGTTGACTTTTAAAGGAGCAATTTCAGCTATGCTGATATTAAATGTGTGGCAGATAACATCATCCTGCTGTAAACAGCCAGTATGGAATTCCTCATCATCCAATTGATTCACAAATTCATGGAAGATTACCATATCATTGTATGAAAGAAGATGGAGCCAATAATATGGTGCTGTTGTGACAGAGCATACCATAAACCAATTTTTCCATCATGAAGAATAGCTACAAGCACAGTATAAGGCTTTTCATTAGTTCAAATATGAGTATTCTGAGAAATGAAGTGCACATTTATGTAAAACCATTTTGTTAGAGAACTGGGTGTAGTCCATTGTTTCCAGATGTGTACTGACAAAATGCTGAAACAAATGACAGTCTTTCCTGTTTATTGGGAGGTGTCAATTCACTGCATGACAATAACATGCAGCTTGATTTTTTTGTAGCTGGTGACATGATTGAGGACACCCCAATTTTCTGCAACAATTCATGCATGTGGGGAGACCTATAGGCTGTTTTTCACTTTCTGCATTGCTGATTCTGCAGTTTTTTGACATCTTCTGTTATGAACATCCAAAAAGGTTTCAGTGGTTTCCAAACTACAAATGATGCAATCTTTTACACACCTTTATTATTTAAGTTTAGCAATACTTTTGGACGATTGCATATTGTATTTCTTGTAACAAAAAAATATGATGATTGTAGAGTTACTGTAAACAACAGAGCAGTCAATGTGTCAAACTACTGCTGAGGACAGTCAGTCCTGACTTTCCTTCTAAACCCAAGATTGCGGGTTGAAACTCAGCTAGGATTGATGGATTTTTTTCGGGTGTAAAAATCCTAAGTATGGCTTCCTTCTGAAGGGAAGTAAAGCTGTGGGTCCCGTGTCATACATTTACGGCACTTAAAGAACCTCAAGCCTGAAGGAAGAGGCCTCTGAGCAAAATTTATTGGTCATTTCATGCCCTGAATAGAATGGGACGCTGATGACCTGAGATGTTAAAGAGCGTCCGTAAATAAATCAAATCAATCATCAACAAGCAAACACAAGCTTTGTCTTTTGTGTCCTTTTGTAACTATGTTTCTCATACATCAATAAATATAGGCATGTGTCAAATTTCACTGAATTATGTCCATTAGTTTGAAAAGTATATAGTAAAATTAGGAGCTGAGAGCAAATGAAATGTTGTATATAAAATTTGTGAGCATTATTTTGGGGATTTAAATGTGAGTAAATAATTTGTTTTGAAAATAAGTAACTGAATTAAAGAGAGACAAAGATTATAATTAATAAAACATTTGCCTTTTATTTAAATTTCTTTTTAAAGTCAAAGCTGAAAGAAGAAAGAGAAGAAGGAAATAATGCATTGGTAAAGACAGAAAGAAGAAGGTAATAATACTAACAGCAGCTCACCTTAAGAATGGCAGTTTTGGTAAAGCCATGAAGACTTCTTCTGTCAGTACTATGGTGGTAATACATCAAGCTTCAAGCCATGCTGCACATTGGGGCTGCATGTGCCACAGTATCCTCCACATTTTCCATCAACTTTCAGATTACTCTAGTGAAGCAAATAAGGAGGTTATACAAACCATTAGATATTAAAGCTATACATAGATAAATACTGTCTTATTGAGACAAGGGAGCCTAATAAAGATATTTAGGCTTATTTATTGTGGATTATAATTAACAAGTAAATAAATTACCTTCTCTTTCATGGAGCTATACTTCAGTATCTTTAAAAAAATGCACACAAACATAATTCTGGCCAAAAAGTATGCAGCCTTTAAAAAAAAAAATATAACACCATCATAGATCTTTTCATGGTACTACTTCATATTGAATTTCACATTTCATGCATCTATAATTTTTAAAAATAGTCTGCAAAGTTCTTATATTGCATTCCCATCAGCTGTCCTACTATGCTCTCTTTCATCCTTATTTGGAAACCATGTAAATGGGCTGGTAGGATCACATCATACACACTCATTCAATGATATCTCATTGCTAGCTGAATAGCCTACAAGAAAGTAACTGTTTATATTCCTCTGACTGGCCACTAAGTTACCATAAAGCTGCATGATTGGTTCTCAAGGTGTTCAATGATTGGATAATTTCTAAATTGAACTCATACATAAGGAAATGATTTCAAGATTCTAGAGTGCTATAAAATAAATAAATATAAAAAGGAAGAGATAGAGAATAAGTTTTTTCCTTGAGCTTTCTTTTTCTATAAGGGTGATTCATAAAGTAAAATCATAAGCATGTATATTGTTATAATTTTAAAGAATAGTGAGCATACATTTTTGCCTTATATCTTAATCTACTTCTCCATATAATCGCCTGGCTGTATGCAATTGCGCACTGTAATAAGGAAAAACAATTCTGTGTGAAAGCAGTTTTGAATAGGCCAATGAAGACATCTAACAATAATATAGTGGGCATCAGCTTGTATGGTTGTGTTTCTAGACAGGAACTCTCCTTTATGGTCTCAGAAAATCCATACCATAAGTCTTTGTAATGAAAGGATTTGAATTTGCACAGCTTTGTTGATGAGAGAGCATAATACCACTCCATTGATTGTCACCTCCAAGAAAGTCAATGCAGCAACCATTTGCTCAGTTTTGTGCCTATTTGTGAGCATCCAGTGATATCCGCTTTGCACAGATTTTGAGGTACTGAAAATATTAAACAATAAGACACTTTTTAATATTGTGCATGTACTTTGCTAATTGTATATTGTCAATTCTATTGATTGATATGCTGAACCTTTTATTCATCCATAACAAAAGGGACAACCTGATCTCTCTATGAGATGAACATTATTTATCCATTTTTTCCTGACATTGACACACCTCCATATACTGCAATAAGTCTATGGTAAATGTTAATTGACCTCATGTTTACAGCATTAGGTTTTCAAAATATAAATAATAAATGACTGACCATTTAATAAGTGTGATTATCAATGTGCTCATTTTCAAAGACTGCTAAGCTCAACAAATAAATATTTATATACTAACAGTGCATTAGGCAAATGTCTACACCATAATGAAATTAGACTGATGGTCTGGTGGTAAACATACTTGCCTCGTAGATCCAAGATTGTGGGTTCAATCCTGGCCAGAGTCAATGGATTTTTTGGGTGTAAAATATTAAGCGTGGCTTCCTTCAGAAGGGAAGTAAAGCTGTATGTCCCATGCCATAGATTTATGGCATGTAAAAGAACCTTAAGCCTGAAAGAAGAGGTCTCTGAGCAAAATTTATCAGGGTTTCATGCCCTGAATTGATTGGGATGCTAATGTCTTGAGATTTAAAGAGTGTCCATAAATAAACCAAATCAACAACCATAATTAAGACTGCTAATGCAAGATTGGTTGCAACCAAACACTGTGTAGTCAGTATGCACAACTTTAGAATGAATGAATGAATGAATGAATGAATGAATGAATGAATGAATGAATGAATGAATGAATCTAAATGTACTTCCAATCTAAAGTACATGCAGATTTCACAAACAAGTAAACATGTTGCAATCAACAATTTACATTTCCATATTCTCAATATGTGACAACTTACTATTATTAACACATTTAAATTTCCTACCTAATCACCTTGACTTTATGGAGTTGTATTCCTTCTGTACCCCATTAATATTAACACCAGTTTAAGTATGTAATGGGGATATATATTTACTCCTAAATTGTCAACATTGTTGTTTCCATTTGTTTTGCCCATCTATAACCATTTTTGTCTCACCTTACCTATGTATTTTCTAAGTTTCTTAATATTTTCTTTTGGTTTTAGATTTAAAATTCTCCTACCTCTTATTTCATTGGTAAGTTTTCCCACTTTCAAATAAAAACTGTTCCCTCCAAAACTTGGTTGCTTACATTCTAATATACAATGCCATGTACTATCTGGTTCTTCACAAATAGGACATATCTCCTGAATATATCCATTTCTTATCCCACTTATATATATTACTCCTGTTCTAAACTATGCCACTGCTTCCCTTCCTATCTTATCACAGGTTTCAATATCCCTTTCTCTTCCCCACACATTTTTTAGTGTGCTGTATAATTTCAGAGATTTTTATATTAAGATTATCCCATATTTCCTGTTTTTCAACATCCTCAATTCTCATTTATATCTCTTTTCAAAATCCTTTTCCCATTCTTTTCCTGCTCATATCATACTGATCCCATGCCTACTTCTCACAACTTTAGAAATCACTTTTACACTTATTTCAAAAAGAAAAGATTTCTGATTTTTTTAACATGCACATATTTGTATTTTAATAAAAAAAAATAATAAAATGATCTAAAACTATACAAATATAAATTATCCCATATATATCACAGAAAAATAATGTTAATATGCTGTTAATGTGTGACTTCTAATGTACCTTTAAGTGGATCTATGAGAGATAAGTCATAAGTCATAGCAACTATATTTTTCTCATGAATAAATGACAACATGAAAAATCTAAGATATACAATTGAAAGTATATGGCATTTACTGCTGAACAGTGCCACCAATAGAAGGCTGGATGTAGGTGGTCCTTTTAGGAAAGAAGCAAAACACAGGCAACTGGACAACATTGGTTTATTGTGGCATGAGCAAAAGTCTACTTAAACTACTTACACACCATTGCAAATCTGTCACAGGATGAGTCTCCCAGATAATCCATGGGTTTACCAGCTTTCAAAGTAGTTTCCAAGTACATTAATGGTTTGTTGCCAGCAATGGGAAGGCTCTGTCCACCTCACCACTGATTGATAGGGCAGGACATGCAACCCAGTTCTTCCCATAGCTCTGTGCAGCATTCTTATGCATTTCTGTCTCGGAGAAATGCTATTTTCACATATACAAGTGGTCTCCATTTCTGGCCATTGTAACTCCCAACTGAACTTCAGGGTTTCAGGGCAGGCTGAGACATGCATCTCTGCTCACATACACCATCTGGTGGCTTCTTCTTCTTCTTCTTCTTCTTCTTTTTTATTGATTTATTTATGGACGCTCTTTAACATCTCAGGTCATGAGCGTCCCATTCAACTCAGGGCGTGAAACGGCCGACAAATTTTGCTCAGAGGCCTCTCTTTCAGGCTTGAGGTTCTTTTTCGTGTCGTAAATGTACGACATGGGACCCACGGCTTTACTTCCCTTCCGAAGGAAGCCATACTTAGGATTTTTACGCCTGAAAAAATCCCTGGTGGCTTCACTACAAAGTACATTTCATATACTTTCAATCGTACATCTGAGATTTTTCATGTTGTCCCTTGTTTGCAAGTAAAAAAATAGTTGCTATGACTTATGACTTATCCTTCATATAATTCAGTCAAAAGAAAATAAATTGCCAAAAATTTAGGTGTTTGAAACTTTAGTTGGATGTACCCATTCCAAAAGAGGCATTCAATTTCATCATTGTTTATTTGTGGTGAATCAAACAAATGTGAAAACACAAAAAACTAGTAACAAGAATTTGATTGGGTGAGAAAACAACATGCCTTATGTGATGTATTCAGTATGAATAAAACAGGACTATTTTACAATATTTTCTCAAATAACATACTAAGAATAAAAGATGACAAATGATGAAGCATACAGTAAATATTTTACTGTTGTTCTTGTATGAAATACAACATTCCCAAGGATAACTGGCAAGTTTGATAAATCAAGTTACTGGTAAAAATGTAAATATGGATTGTGCCTTGCCTCTACACTCATCATAAGAATAATTTCATAAGTGATTTCTGTGAGCAGAATTTCAAACATACTGGACTGAAATAAATCACACTGGTGCTCACAAGGCATGAATACAATTCATATGGAGCAATTCAACTAGAGATTGAGATCATGCCACATGCACATTATTCTCCACACCTTGTGCATGACTTTATCTTATTTTTGTGCAGTAAATATGGAAGTTTGTGGTTATCATTTTTAAAGTGATGGAGAACTAAACAGACTTTCATAAGCATTCAGAACATTGAACATTGTTTGATTATTGAAATCACTGTATTAATCACAGAGAAAACATATTGAAAGTTTTTAAGTGAGTTTGAATAAAATAAGGTCACTGTTTATTGACTATAAAATCATCTGGTCATTTTTTAATTATCTTTTGTATATAGCTACAGTTGAATAGTACATTGTTCTTAGCATACATGATTTGTACTTAACCAAAAGAAAGGTTAATTTTTTTGCACCAATGCTACAGATTGCCTAGAGACTTTAAACCACATTATTGTTTACACTGGAACCATCAAGCATCATTTTGACAAATTTTAAACTTTTAAACTGTTCATGGTGCCAAAAATTTAATTTTATTGTAAGTTTGTGACATTTCCTAGGTTTTTCATAGATAACTTATTCACTGTAACTTTTATTTATTCCAATTTAGTTGTTGATTTTCTGGGATTTATACTTAAAAACCATAAAGTAGTCAGATTAACTGTCATGCTCTTCTAACAGTAATTGCTTCATTTTAAGAGTTGTATGGAATCACAACAATATGTTTCAAGCTTAGATAAGGGCATTTAAAACCTGTGATTTTTAGTAGCAATACCAGGATTATGTATTTGACGATATCTGAAGGGTAAACATTTCTTGAAGATCTATGTGGCATGGGCTTCGGCCCCTCACAGATGAAGAAATGTTAAAGATTTTCAATGATATTCCTAAGTATCAATCAGTCTAGAAAATGCTCCAAATGGTTTGATAGGGAAGCATGGTAATAATAGCAATTGTTTCAGAGAGTAACAGTTTGGATAATGAAAGTGACTTGCTAGTAGCTTTGTATGAAAATCAAGAGATTGAAGGTAAATTACAATCATCATCACTTTCACTATTAATACTGTTACAATTAGATATGAAACAAATTTAATTGTCTAATATATCTAATCACACATATGCTGAACATAAGCTAGGTAGTACTTTTCATGTCATTCCTGGCTGAATCATCAATCATAAAGGGAGTAATGTTTCCAAACTAAGTTCCAGTGCAACCTTTACACAGAAGAGGGAACCATGTGATGAGCTCATTTTCTAAATCAAGATCAAAATTCTTGGGTAGAGGTGAAATTATAGAGTGGATTATAAGAAATTTTGGTGTTACATCTTTAGGCAGACTTAATAAAAAAAAAAAAATCTTCAAAAACAAGCAAGAACCTACACTGCATTCAGAGAAACACATATCTAGTGATAGTGTTGTAACTGAGGTATGCTTATTAGTTGCTTAATCTATGTTGAAGCACATATAGAAATGTACAGAAATAAAGACATGAAGGATACTTGAAAACAATGACTGGAGTTTCAGTTCAGAACTTCTGAATGCATTTATTGGTTTATTACATAGTCATGGTGCTTTAAGATGTAGAAGCTGATGTAGAAGCATAGAGTTACATGGACAGTGGTTCAATAATTGGAGACCTCCATTCTTCAGCCTGGCAATTGGTAGGCATAGCCTCTGAGAAATACCTTAGATTTCTAAGCTTTGATCTGAAAACTGTTCTTACCTCCAATACATGCCAAACAAAGCTGATAAATTTGGTATAACATTTTGGCTTCTAATAGATGTTGACACAAAATATCCTGTAGTGGGTTCCTAAATCTTGGCAAAACAGTGGAGAGAGCAACTGATGAAAAAAACTTCTTGAGAGCATAGTGATGAAGCTATTATCACCAAAACACAATAATGGAAAGGACTTTTTACTACAGTTAAACGTATTTACAAGCTGTAAGTTGAACTATATATACTTATAACCTTAACTTATGTATTCACTTTATACTATACTCCATTCACTTACATAGTGTAAAGTGTAAAGTGAATACATAAGTTAAGGTTATATTGCCACTCCATCGTCAACAGCTTCGTAAGTACAATATTTATATATACTTATTTTTGTACCCTTTACACAGCATTAATACAAAGACTAGGAAAATTGTATGTGAGTTAATACAAACCCATAAAATATATGAATATCAATGATAATAGAATTTAAAACAGTGAAGCAAACAATAATAATATATAAGATATTTATTCTTTAAAATGCAACTCATAAAAGAGATATTTCCATATATAAATTAATCCCTATATAGTTGGTGATTAAGCTAAAAGACCTGGGTGAGCATTACATGGTACCTCTTGAGGAATAAATCTCTCACAGTATAGAAAACCTTAGGGAGGCTTTTGAGATATACAAGGATCATGATAAAAATTATGAGAATGGACAACAGGGAATTGTGTCAAACCAGTGCAGATTTTCCTAGCTTTAGATTGAAGTCTAGGTAGCAACATGTGCAAGTCTGAGCATGCTTCAACAATATGTGGTGTCAGCACAGCTGTGTATGTACATCAGGTGTTGCCATGCTAGATCTAGGATAGATCTCAAGTGGGAGCATTTTCCACTCTATGATTTTCTATGACTTTAAAGTTGGTTTAGAGGACAGATGCCTTGAAAAATTGCATTGGGCATTTGGGGATCTTTACCCTTTGAAATCCACTATTTATTGATGGTTTGCAGATTTTATTGGAGAAAGGATTCCCTTGAAGATGAAGACTGCACAAGATAGCTGGCTACAGCAACAGCCAATGAAAATGTTATGAAAGCAGAATGCATGTTGTGGGAATATCATCTTTGCACACATTATCAGATTCAAGAAGCCCCTAAATATTGAATCAGCAACAGTGAAAATAATCCTCAAAGAAAAACTTCACATCAGGAAACTCTACAGTCATTAGATGCCCCACCACCTCACAAATGAGCAGAAAAAAAAGCATGTGTGCTTGTCTAGAAATTTGATGGGGGAAGATCCAAAAACATATTTAACATCATGACAGGTGATGAAAGATGAATATACTAGTATGATCCAGAAACTAAGTGATGGTCATCAGTCTGGGTCTTTCCAGAAGAGGATCCTTCAACAAAAGTGAGGCAAGCAAGAAGTGTTGGCAAGGAGATGATTTGTTCCATTTTTTCAGCTAGTGGCCATATTGTGACAATTCCACTTGAGGAACAAAAGACTGTCACTGCCAGACGGTACACTACAATATGTCTGCCTCAGGACTTCAATGAACTGAGAACAAACCATCCTAAGACTGGTCTGTGTGAAATCTTGTTGCACCACAATGCCTCTCCTTACACTGCACTAGAAACAACTCAATTTCTGCAAGAGTTAGGAGTAAAATATTTGTACCATCCTTCCTAGAGTCCAGATCTGTCCCAATATGATTTCTTTCTATTCCCCAAAATATAAGTAAAAATTAATGGCCAACAATTTGAATCACCTGAAGACACAGTGCGTGCATATAAAGAATGTATTTGCACTCTATTCAAAGAAGCATGGCTTTCATCATTTACAAAATGGTTTGAACAGATGAAACATTGTATAGAATGCAATAGGGAACATTTTAAAAAGATGCAATGATCAGATCTAAATTTTTAAAATTTTACTGCATCCATTTTCAAAACTTTTAGAGTGACCCTCATATATATATATATGAATTCACACAAACAGAAAACGATGAGACTTATCATCTTAGACTTTTACAGTTACATTTGCTCAAAATGCCCACTATCAGCATTGATACACTTCTGAGTACGTTGAACTACTGATTGAGCAATGTTTGTGAAATTGTCCTCAGCGATTGCAGCACATGCCATTTCAATTTCTTTCTGAAGTGCTGCCAGTGTAGCTGGTCTGCCCAGATCTGCCCTTGTGAACATCGCATACAGTACCACGAGACTCAATTTTGTTTTGAATGCATGCAATTATTACTCACATTGGTGGTTCTGTTCTGTACACATGTCTCCATTACCTTTGAACTTCAGCATTCTTGGTTTACCAATACCACTTCAAAATTGCTTTCCACTGCTCAAACAATAATCTTGGTTTCATTTTGTTGTAGCAATGCTAGCATAATGTAATGTGAATCTCATCTGTTTACAGAACATATGTTAATCTTGGCTTCATTTGTACATTGTTGATTTACCTGTCATGTAGCAACGCTATCATAATGTATATGAGTCACATCTATTTACAGAACATCATACTACACATTACTGCTGTTTTTCAGTCCAACTTTGAAATGTATTAAAAAGATATCTATTGCGAAAGCGTGTATATATTTTATTGGCACCCTCGGTATATAGAATTAGATAAGAGAGGTTCTGTGCTTGGATGAGGATATATTTGCTCAGGTTAGAATGCCAATAGGTAAGATTGAAGATTCCATGGTTCGGATCCCAGATGTGATCCAAATTTTTCAAATCTGATTCCTTTCAAACTAATGTCTTACACAGCTAACATGAAATAACTAGCTGTGTAGGACACATTATTTCCATAAATATTATTATAAACTGAGTCAAATTGTTTATAAAACATTCATGCTTATTCCACTTGATCAAATATTATCAGTACATGTTTCATGGATTGTTGTCCAGATCAACAGCTGTTAGTTGACTGCTGGAACAATTCAAGTTGCTTGTACTTGGCAGTGTGCTAAGCTAGTAGTGCAGGAGATCAGATATACAATGAAAGAGCTACTGATAGGAAAGTAAGAGTGGTCTAAGTAATAATGGGTTTGGAGTTGGAAGTGTGTGTGTGTGTATATATTGGAAGTGTATGTGTTATGAATGAATAGTGTTTAATGCCCATTTTTGCTACAGAGGCACCACAGGCGATGGACACTGATGATTTATGAGATGAAATGATAAATTGGGAAAGGATTTATTTTTAAGGAAGAAATCTTTCCAGGCCTAAGTTTAGGGTACCTCCCTGGCATTTGCCATTTATGAGGACTGAGGAAAACCTGGAAAAAACCTCATTCAGGACGGTCCTGGCGGGATTTGAATCCCAGACCTCCTGCTCATGAGTCCGCATCTTAACGACCTTGGCCACCCTTGGCAGTAAGTATATATATAAAGCAAGAATTTGCCTATTTATAACAAAAAGATTTAGATGAAATAATAACGACAAGATGGGAGAAAAGACATATATGTTAGTATTTGGTTACATAATTTTAATAATAGTACCAATTAAAGGTGTGGAAATGAACTCAGATCCCCCGGAAGAGCAGGAAGTATTACAAAAATCTTTATCAAAATGAATAACATAGAATAACAATGAGTTATGGATGAGTGAAATGGCTAAAGAAATATAAGAGATGAGGGAGAAAGTTCAACAAACCTCTAGAGCAATGGAAGAACTTGCCAAGAATGGAAAGAGCTAAAGAGAAGAACAGAAGATATAATTTGATTTTTACTGGAGTGAAGGAAAGAAGAGGGATAAGGCCCATAGAAAAGGTGAAATTAATCCTGAGAAAAAAACTAGAAATGGTTTAAAGGAATAGGAAAAGTAGAGGCAGTCAGAGTGGGAAGAATATTAGGAAAGAGAATGTGTAAAATAATTGTTAAGTTAGTTCCAATACAGCTGGTATGTTATTTATTAGAGAAAGTAAAGAAACTAAAGGGCTGAGAAGTATTCATTAATAGAAATCTTAACATATATTCAGAGAGTAAGAACATGACAATTGGTTCAACAGATGAAAGAAACATGAACCATTGGCAAGAGAGCCTTTATTTGCAATATGAAGCTTTGAATTGAAAGAGAGGAAGTATCTGGTGTGAGAAAAAAGTATTTAATGGACACTTCAAAGGATATAAACATGATGGTAAGGCTGAGGCTGGAAAGAGATATGACATAGCAATGGTATATGGGAAGTTAAAGGTTGAAGTGATGTGAGACAAATACATAGGAGTCAGAGCAACAGCTACAGAAAGTGTCAAAGAGCGAAGCAATCAAGATCAAGTGACATCACAGAGTTTGAGTGAAAGAATAACATCAGAGAGAAGCTGTGAATTAGCTGACTAAAGGGAGGAATAGGATTTTGAAACTGAATATTGCAACTGTAAGGGATTGGAAAGAAATATATGTTCAGATTATAGTAAGGATAATTTTAAAAGTAGTTCAAACATGGAGATCATAGATGAAGTGAAAGGATTTGAATTTATCAGTAAACAAGGGATGAAAAGAAGCAGGGAGTAGAATGTCTGAAGTTTAAGATTGTTTGTTATATGCGAATAGACTGGCAAGCTTAAAAGGGAAAGTCAAGAGCAAATGAAATTATGTGGATAGTAATACAGAGTATGTCACTTTGTTTAAGAATGGTATATAATTTGTAAAAAAACTCTCAGTTTCACATTTCTGATCTCTTTCACCAGATGGAAACTGAAATGACTGAAATAAGAGAACATCCAGTGATAAGAGGTAGGATATTTTAATGAGAGTACAGAAAATTTAAAAGCAAGGGGGTACAAAATTGGCAAAATATAATATAAATCTGACTAATGAAAGAAAAAGTAAGGATTAGGTGATGAATTAAGGACTGAAATTAATAAAAATTTGTAAGAATAATAATTATATGATATTTAATGGTTGCTGGGAAAAAGATATTTAGAAAGAAAATGCTGTCACATATAGAAGCTAAGGTCATTATTATTTTAGGACAAGTTAGTAAATTTTATATTAAGAATGAAATATTTAACACTGTTCGATTTGTTGGACTACATCAATGAAAATTACACAGGAATTCATCATTGCAGGACAACATAAACATACTTAGTTGATAAAAACAGCCATCAACCACATTCTGTTTGTCATTTAAGTATAATGAGATACATTATGAAATTGTTATTTCCAGTTGCAGTCCCTGGGAAAATACATTGCTGGTAATTAAAACTGCAACACATTGTGCATGTTCATAATAGCCATGCAGAAATTATGTCTGTCTCCTTGTTAGGTTGTTTGAGGGTCGTTGGGGTCCTTCATCCTTCACTCTTTTTGGATTTAATGATCTCATATTCATTTAGCCATGGGCACGTTTTGCCCAACATAAGCACATTTCTTAGAATGTCACCTCACTCTTGATATGCTACAATTCCCCCGTGATCAAATTCAGACTCCATTGATATTGCTGTCATATTTTCAATGAATCATACTCATTCTTTCTGAGAAAATGTGGGTTTAGTTTAATGCATCTCATAACAGGGTTGCAATGGCCAGCAGTGTATTTGCTTCTAATACAAATTCTACCCACACAGGGACACATTTTGAAAGGTGGTTTAAGTGTACAAGAAAAGAATATACACTAAAGGAATTGGCTAGGTGAAATAGGCACCAACTTATAACAAATGAAATGGCAGATATTGATTAGTAAAAGAGAATATGTTGACCAGATTATGGAAAATAGTTAGATGTCAATTGGAAGATAGGGATGAATTTATAGAAAATAATAGAAAAAAAATCTCTTTAATTGTATTAGGATCTTGGAACTAATGTATTGCATGACTCAGATTAGGAGTTTGGAGACTAAAGTTACAGGGAGTGAACATATGGGAAAAAAAATCAACATTAAAATGGTTGAATAGCTAATGAATTTTGATATTCCAGAAGTATGATTTATAGGTATATTACAAGACCATCAGAGCTACTTCATATACAAGTTAGAAGCAACTAAATTTTTTCCGGCAGTTGACTAACAGCTGATGATATGGTCAAAGATCTGCAAACGCTTCCTGATCATTTTTAGAAATGGAGCAAGCTAGAATAAAAAATTTGACTGAGTTTATATTATTAGATAAAAACATTTTTTTATGTAGCAAATGCCTGCACACAATGAATTACCTCTGTCCTGTTTATTATAATATGAGGATCAGAGCCATGTCCTTCCCAGCGAGTGTCAGGAGAAACTTGAAGTCCTGTATGCTGCAAGTTGATGGAGAAACGACCCTGAGGACATCTAACTCTACTATAGCAGTCTCCAGCCTCTGCATACTTGACTCTCTGACCCTTCACTTGACGTGAGAAAGTGAAGTCTTGTGCTGAAAACATGCATCAGATTAGAAAAAATTCAGCTTTTTAAATGAACCGGCAAATAGAGAAATATAGATGAAAATAAATAATAATTAATGAATGATTAAATTAAGTTCACTGCTAGCTCCATGGATCACTACCAAGGGGTAGTTCAAATGCAGTAAAAATGCAAAATATGCATGGACATGTACACTAAAAATAACAAAACATTACTACACTGTTGTTAAAATTGAGAAAAATGTTTTTTTATTTCAGTAAAAGTATTGTTACTGGTAATTTGATGAATTACACATTTAATTAATGTAGATATACAAATAATAAATTCCTAAACTTTGTTAATTACATTAAACAATAAACAGACTATATATTTTCAATGAAAAAGTTTTTCAGTTATTTTCTGTTATGCTGAGACACAACATTATTGATTTTTGCAAAAGCCTAATAAACTACTTAATAATTTTTTTAAATTTCTATTGTCCACAAGAATATTTTAAACATTGAAAGGTTTCTTCCAACATTACAGAATGTTACAGGACAGTATTTAAGTACTGAAATTTCTGATGCCAGATAATATATAATGTCATGTCAGATTTCTTTCTCACCCCTACCTTTGAGAACATCAAAGACATAACAAAGGAATTTTAACCCTGATTTTATATGAAATGAAAATAAATCCTTGTGTATGTAAAATTAAATTGCAAAATTTAAAAATTCTTACAAATAAAATTGTAATTTAATAAACAAAATGCTAAATTTAAAATTAATTTTGTGACAGAACTAATATAGTGAAACAATTAATTTATTCTTAATAATGGTAAGTGGAGCATAAGAGTATTAAATCAACTCACTGGCTAATTTAGAATAAACAAAATGCCACTTATGTTTCTATTGTAGAACTGACAAATAACTACATTCCCATTTTGTTAAAACTGTGTCTGCTGCAATCCATCCTGATATTTTTTGTTAAGACATTATTAAAAAAAAAAAAAATTCAAAATGAATTCTAAAATAGATGCTAATGTGTTACCAAAATAAAATGAAAGACTTCTGAAAGCAGATAATTGCATTATCGTGCCTTTATTATTGTTGAAATATGGTGAACTATCTGCCTAGTAACCACCATTGGTGGCCGAGGTCGTTAAGGCACGGACTTGTGAGTGGGAGGTCTGGGGTTCGAATCCCGCCAGGACCGTCCTCCCTGACTGAGGTTTTTTCCAGGTTTTCCTCAGTCCTCATAAATGGCAAATGCTGGGGAGGTTCCCTAAAGTTAGGCCTGGAATGTTTCCTTCCTTAATAAATCCTTTCCTAATATATCATTTCATTTCATGTATCATCAGTGTTCATCACTTATGGTGCCTCAGTGGTAAAAACGGGCATTAAACACTATTCCAAAAAAAAAAATCAGCTTAGTGCACAAAAAGGTTACCAATACTTTCTGTAATGTTTGCATCAATCATGTTGTAGCATGTGACAATTATTATCCGAATCTTATGCTTACGTATAACAAATGATAAGGACACTTCTTGTTTTATCTATTCTTTTAATCTTAAATACCATCCATTAGGTTAGGATACATTTGCTGAAAGTAAACAGTGCTTTTATTATGCAGTGCCTTGTTGATAGCTGCAGAACTTCCCAGAAAGTGCAGCCTGTGTTTGTCTTCCATTATACAATTGTCAATGAAAGAAAGCAAAGTGTTATCATCTCTAATATGCACAATATTTGTGATGTGACTGCATTATTTCTCAGCATTCCTGCAAGAAAGTTATTAAAGCTTTTGTCCTCCAGTCAAGAAACATATTCTTACAGGGGAGTAGCATTACAGTTTAATGGCAGCTACGCAAGCATTGTCACAGGCTTGTCAAACCATTCTCTGTTGCCTTCCTTCCATTTCATGTTCCATCTATAGGTTTCTTGTGAATGGAGTACATTATTAAAACCTGGCTTCAATCTACAGGTATGCATACTATGGAGGACTGCATCAAACTGACAGAAATGTAAATAAACAAAAAAAATTGTTTACTTTTAATGAATAAAGAACTAGATTAACCAAGGATATCATGCTGTTTCCTTTCCTTAACAATATTTTCATGATCTTTTTGGTAAAACATATCACTGAAGCTTTTCCAATAATTTACAAAACTTGGTACATATAAGATATGTTGATGATGTTTTTGGAACTGTATCCAAAAATCTGATTAATGATGCCTTGAAACCATTAAATATACAGCAAAAATAAAACAAATGTACTTCCAAAATTGAAAAGGATGTCTTTACCCCCCTTTTAGATTTATAGATTATGAAAAAAAAAATAATAAAATTACTTTTAGTATACATAGAAAACCCTCTCATAGTGAACAAGTAGAACTCCTGTAACCCCAAGCCTCAACAACATGATACCCTTAAGAATAACCTTATGCATAGATTAATAGTGAATTTTCCACAATATAGAAGAATATATAAATAATACCAATACATCATCAGTGTAGCACTTCACAGCAGTGTCAACAAGCAGTTCTAAACAAAAGGAAATATTAAAATTAAAAATGTAAATTGGAACCTGCATAGTGAAGCTAATCATATAGTTGATATAATTATATGATTCAGGTGAACTACACACTCTTAAAGCTTCACTTACTTTTCATAAATGTATGGAACCGGTTTCTAGAACATTTAGTTCCTATCTTCAACCATGCTAAAGTTCAACCGTCGGATCATTCGTTGAGCTGTGGGAATGTGTATTCTGCTCTGGTAGTGGTGTGATAAACTTGTAGTTTATGTTTTCATCTCCGGCAATGTCGAAGTTCATTAGACTGTCTTTGTATTTGTAGATGTAGATTTTTTCCCAGGTTGCTAGTTCCGTGGGTCCTTGTACTGATTTTAATAATTTTGCTTTATTTATTATGTCATGATTTTGTGTCCAAAAATGATATGCTACTGCTGATTTCTCTATTTGTTTGTACTTTATGTTCCTTAACCGTGTGCCTATGTTTCTCTTTGTTTTTCCAATGTAGATTTTTTTCACATTCTGCACAATTTATTTTGTAAATACCTGCTTTTTTCTCTTGTGAATATTGTCATTAACATTATCTATCATTAAGTTTTTAACATCAAATCTATTAATCGGTGCCAACCTGATATTAAATCTTTAAGAATATTCTGAAATTTTTTTGTAACCCATGGATGATATGTGAATTTTTTAAAATTAGCTTATCTTTTCTTGCTGAAAGTGTTGTGGTTTCTTTGATACATTTTTGTCTCTTGAATTTCTGCACCTTTTTGTGTTATAGTTCTTTTTTAAAGCCATTTTTAACCGCTGTTTCTTCAATTTGTTTGTATTCATTAAAATATTCTTCTTTGCTAATTTGTAGATTAACTAGCCAGTATGTTAAACTGTTAATAACTGCATATTTATGCACTGTGGGGTTAAAACTGTCAGTTTTGATGTGATTATCTGCGTGTGTATTCTTTCTGTATATTCCAAATTCAAGATTTTCTTGACATTTCATTATTTTAATATCTAGGAATGGCAACATGTTATCTGTTTCTATTTTATATGTAAATGATATGTTTATATCTTGTATGTTCAAAAATTTTAAGGCATCATCAATTAGTTTTTTGTTAACTATGGCAAATATATCGTCTACATATCTGTACCATACCTTAAATAAGTATGGAAAAGCTATGTTGATGTGTGTTTCAAATCTACTCATGAAGAGTTGGCTAGAAATGGAGACAAGGGGCTGCCCATTGTTAAGTCCTGCTTGTTGTTTATAAAATTTCCTTTGAAAGTAAAAAAGGCTTCGTTTATGCAAATTTCTGTGAACTGTGAACTGGCTGAAGATGGGAACTAAATGTTCTGGAAACCGGTTCCATACATTTATGAAAAGTGAGTGAAGCTTTAAGAGTGTGTAGTTCAACTGAATCATATAATGATATCAATTAAAAAGAAATATCTTTTTGTGTCCAATGCCAGTTTCTTGTTCTTATAAACTTTTGGGCATTCACCTTCTAGTAAGGTGATGTTGTAATGGACCTCTGAGTTCAGGGTGCCTATAGAATGTCATTATGTTTTTCCAGTGGAGATTATGGTAAAGTGGTTACAATGCACTGCGACATCTTTAAAACTATGAATATCTAAATGTAATCTATATGGAAGAGTAGGATTAGTGATGGTGCAAAGAAGCTCAGAGTCATTCTTTGTGCCTTAACATCTGACATTCACCTTCTCAGGGTTTGAAAGAATACAAGAATATAAGCTATCAACATCATTAGCTCACTAACACATATAAAGAAAAATATACATTACAAAAAATTAACTTACCATCCAAGTGCATATCACAAGTTTAAATAATTGTTCTAAAAGGATAAAATAACACTGTGTCATATCAGTTATTATATTAAAAGCCTTAATATCAATTTCTTAGAACATACTAAGATTTGTAGCATAAAATCCCAGAGGTTTTACTTCTAGCTAGGTGTTAGCTTAGATTGGAATGCATAAATCGTAGTAAACCTTTTACTTCTTAGTTTAACCTGAGAAAAATTGTAACATGCCCTTCCCTTGCATTCTTTATGTAGTTAATGTGATATATACAGATAAGGCTACATTTTTATTAGTTTGTGCTAGAAAACAAGCAGAAAGAAAGAAGCCATCAGATATGAGGGTTTTAAGAAGTTTAATAGATTACAAAACAAAATATTGAAAGTTCATTTATTTATCTGGCAGAGTCAAGGATATAGGGCCTTTACTTCCACTTTAACATACATATTTTCTTTATTTTCATTAAAACAGTCAATTAATGACATAGAACAACTAACTAAATTATAATAAATGGATCAACAAAAAAGGAATATATAAAAAAGGAATACAAACATAAATGCAATTGAAAGAAAAGACATTTTATAAAAGTATCCCACTTGTAGGGCAAAGAGGGAGGAGTGCCACTCACAGCTGATGGAATTCAAAATACTATGTGGGATATTTTTAAGCAAAATCCCTGTATATCCATATCAACAAATAAAAAGGAAGCATTATACTCAGACCATTTAAACAGTACTTTTTAGGAGTCACAGTATTAATTCATATCAGTAGGGTTGTTATACATCCTGGATTATAGTCATCTGTCTTGGTGTCCCAAAAGTGCTTTTCGTGATGTATAAATGTCCCAAATTTTATCAAAATTTAAAATGAATCCCAGTTTTTGTTTCATGCAATGCCAATTATTTATTTATTTGTTTGTTTATACTAGCAAAGTAAAGCCTTAGGGTCTTTTGTTCTGCTCAAGCAGTCTTATAGATGCATACATATTACACTTTACAAGATAAGTTAAAAACTAAACAAAGTGAAATAGATGGAGAATAGTACCTATAGGTACAATGAATGGATTCAGTCTAAAGCGGAAGCTTGTTATACAGCTGGCAAGCTGCAGTAGTCTGTTTCATTTTAAATACTTCTAATGAAAGTGGCTGTTCACAGAAGTTATCACTTCTTGTTTAGTGGTTATGTATCTGATTATTTATTTTGTAGTTGTTGTCTTTGTTTTTTATCCACATTATTTTTCTCATATATGTTTAGGGAGTACACAGTTAGGATGTCTAATATTTTAAAGCCCTCCCTACAAGATTTAATTTATTGCAATCCTAATGTTAATCTAACTGCTCTCTTCTGTGGCACAAAGACACTGTTTGTATGTTTTTTTGCATTGTGTCCCCATATTGTAATGTCATAGGAAAATGAGGTTATATTCGTCTATAATCATATATTGTTGTTAAAACATATTTGTCTGGGGTGGCCATTCAAATAACCATGAACATATTTTGACTATATGTAGATTGCATGTTATGTTTCCATCTATTATTTTGCCAAAATAATTTGCACTTTAATTACACATTTTCACTTATTTCTTTAATGACAATTTTTGAGTTTGTTGTTTTTTTATTTTCAGAGGTTTGAAATTGTATATAGTTGATTTACTCATATTTATGTGTAGGTTATTTAGTTTTAGATGTTGTATGATTTGTTGGTATTTTGGGTGGCTGTAATTTCTACTTTTTGTATATTTTTGGCAGTGTTTAAGAGTAAAGTATCATCTGCCTACATTATTATTTTACTTCCAGATAGTTTTAACATGTCATTTATATATAAAAGAATAATAATGGTCCCAGAACAGATCCTGGGCACCCCATGTTCCACTGCTAGATGTTTTGAGTAACAGTCTCTCATACATTTATTTTTTAATGAGTAATTTTCACTTGTTGAGTTCTGTTGATTAAGTAAGATTTTATTAGCCTATGTAATGTTCCCCAAATTTCATAATGATATAATTTATTTAACAACTTGTCATGTTGAACACGATCAAATGCTTTTGTTAAGTTCCAAAACATACACTTATTTTCTGTATGATTATTTAAATTCTCAAGAATCAATGATCACTACAATTCCATCTTTAGTTTAGTTTTTCTAAACCTGAATTGTGCTTCATTTAGAATTTTGTTTCTTCCTAAAATTGATACGATTTAGTTTCCAAGAATTTTTTCACGATCTATGAATAATGTTGATAACAGAGCTGTTGGACAGTATTTACTTGGTACTTCTTTGTCTCTTTTTTGTGTAAATGATTTATAATGGATTTTTTTAATAATGATGGAAATGTGTCTTCAGTTAATACAGCATTTGTTAATTCCAATAGTGCATCTGTGCTATAGCGTTGATGTTGAGATTTCATCTAGCCCTGTGAAATTTTTATTTTTCATTTTATTTATGATGCCTATCAGTTTATCATTATAAGAGAGAGAGAAAGAGTGAGTGAGTGAGTGAGTGAGTGAGTGCGTGCGTGCGTGTGGCGCGCGCGCGAATTGAGTGGGAAAATAGCTAATGAACTGCTTACAACTCCCAATTCACTCACTGATAAAATTCAAGATATGAAAGCAGAGCACCTTAGAACTTCAGAAATTCAATCCTTGGTTTATACAATGCAGAAAGAGGGGGAATCAATGAACAAACTCTTCACTGTCAATGTGAAGAATTCTACAATGCATTTAAGATATGTTCAAACATGGGATATTATGTCAATGTGAAGGATTCTACGATACATGTTTAAGTTACATTCAAACATGGGACATTAATAATCATACTGAGGAACAACTGATGTCTTTATTGTTGCTTTGTTTGAAATTGAAAGATGTATTTACATGGACTGCTGCAAAGTAACAACTTTATACATTTGTAAAACTTCAGCTATGCACAATGATGAGGAACAATACAAAATAGTTGAAAAAGTTAGGTTTTAAAATGGTCAAAGGTAGAGTGGGATTCAGTTTAGAATGTTAATTTGGCAGTCAAAGATAAGTGAGTATAAAATTTTAGGACATTTATTGAGAACATATAGATGAGTCAGCTTTTTTGCCTGTGGTTAAATTTGCTCTAGCATGTGTCACTCATGAATTCATTTTTGAGTGATAAAAGGAATAGGCTACACATTGTCATGGTTAAAGTGAGAGTAATATTTAACTCACTTTTCACATTATCATGTGAGCAATTTTATCACAAGATTCTGAAGGACAAAAGAACACTTGATGAAATCCACAGTTTCAACAAGTACTTCTATTGCAGAAACCAAAGTGGCAAAAACAAACCTAGCCCTTCTTCACTCTAGTCAACAAAATGTGTTTCCTGGCAATATAACTATAAGCTATCAGTTCGTTTCATAAACAGATTTTGCATTTTGTTTTTGCTTTAAGTTTTACATAGCCCAGATTTTGAACATTTTAATACAGAAACCCTACATATCACTCAATGAAGATCATATTTCAGTATACAATGCTCATAACTGAAACATGTAAGAAGGTTATCATGTTAATTTAAAAGATAAGATTTAAATATTCCACTATAGTATATGGCACGTGACTTAACAAAAGTTTATTTAATTTGCTTTTAAAGTGTTGTTTATTCACCTGTTTTAAATTGATTATGTAGTTCATTATAATAGGAGGGTAGGTCCATAAGTTTCTGGCCTTGCTGATAGGATTATTGACTTCCCAAGTCCCTTATCTGGCTTCATACCTTAACTGTTATGTAAATAATTGCAGCTGTAATTTCCCTTCCACTTGTTCAATTGTTCAGATATAGTTGCATAAAGAATGTGACATGTTCAAAATGGACTATCCAGCTGCTATTAAGTTCTTCACAAAAGGACTTACTCTAAATGAAATTAAACAATGATTGGAGGGTGTATATGGGGAAACATCCCTCTTATATTCTACCGTAAAGAATGGGCCAAATTTTTTTCAAATGGGTGGAGAAAGCATTGAAGACGAAGAGCATGCAGGTCGGCCATTGGAGGAGCTTTAAGTTATTTGATTTACTTTCCTTCTTAGAACCTAATTCCATTTATTTTTAACTTTGCTCAGGAATTTTCCTACATTCCTGCCATTTTTACTACAGATTTTCAATAAGGCTATTTTTCTATCTAATTTGAACCATTTCTCATTTATAAACTTTTTCCTCCAGAGTCCTGTCCCTTTGCACACAAGCACTATATGTTTCACATCTTCCTTCCCCCCACATATTGGGCACTGATTCTGAGGAAACCCTTTCCTTACTCCTTTCAATCTCCACATGCCTGCTCTTAACCATGCAATGCCCTCTTTTTGTTCTTTATTTGATTTATCAATATACTTATCTCTTTCTCATTTGTTTTTTATCGGTATATAAAATACTAAAGATCTTTTGCCCGCTATCTCGCTAAACAGCTTTAGAATTTCTATATCTTCCGATTGCTTTCTTACTACTTTCCAAAAACCTTTTTCATTGTTTTCCCTCCTCTTTCAAATATTCCCTATTTTAATGTTCTCCAGAATTATCCTAAGATCATTACTCCACCCATTGCTCCTTAGACGCTTTTCTTGAAATTCTAAGCATTTCTTAACAAATTTCTTTCATCTAAGTTTAGGATTCTGAGCCAATATTTGAGAGCTCTTTGCATACCATACCTTTCCTTGCCACTCTTCCCATTTCAATTTGTGCAACTTTCTTTGCTGTTGTACTTGGTACACCTAAAATTTCTCTATAAAATATCCTATGCACACCATCCACAATTTTCCATCCTCCTTCCAGTCCCCACATTTTACCATACAATATTTTTGTCTCAACCACAATACTATAAATTTTTTCCAGCAACTTAACATTTATATTTGCAACCTTTAACTGCTGCTATTGCTCCTTTCCCTTTGGCCTAAGCTATTTTTTTTTTTTTTTTTTTTTTTTTTTTTTTTTTTTTGCCTTCCCCATCAATTTTAACTCCTAGATAAATGTAATCCCTAATTACCTTATATTCTCTATTTCCTTTCCTTCCTCCACTTCTGATATTTATTCAATTTTGCTCCTTCCTTGAATGCTACTATTTGAGTCTTCTCCTGATTTACCTTTAAGTTCCAATCATTACAGAATTTGTCTATTTGCTGCAAGGATTACTTTAAGTCAATTGTTGAGATGGATCCAACTATTAAATCATTTGCTAATAATAACCCCAGGATTATGACATTATTAAAAAACTGGAAATGAATTGTTACTTTTTTTTATCTCTGTTAAAATGTCATCAATAAACTAATTAAATAGCATTGGGCTTAACTTACACCCTTTCTTAACCCCTACTCTTGACTTATTTTTCTTGTTACCATTCCTTCCCCAGCTTTCACACAGAAGGTATTTCTTTATATGCTTTATGAATATTCATCATAAGAAAACTTACTCCCTTACTCAGTAATTTATCCCATAACAACTGTAAATCTATGCAATCATAAGCTTTCTCTAAGTCAACAAATGCCATGTACAGTTTTCCTCTCTTATCTTTTAAATATTTGTTCACTAATGTTTTTATAATGAATGTATTATCAGTCGTACATCCCCCCTGCGAAATCTCATTTGGAATTCTGAAGTAATTTTATATTCTTGAACCCAATTTTGAAGCCGATTTGTCAAAATGCCCATAAATCTTTTCCAACATTGAATAATAATGCAATACCTCTGTAATTTTTTGGCATATCTACATTTCCCTTGCCTTTGTACAATGGGTAAATGATTGCTTTCCTCCAACTTTCTGGTACACTTTCCTTTGCCATACGTTAAACAGCCCTGTAAGTAACTTAACTCTTTGTCTATCACAACACCATTCTGTTATAAATTCTGGTGGGATACCATTTGTTCCGACTGCTTTATTCTCTTTCATCAATTTCACTTGTTTAACTACTTCTTCATCCCTCACCTCACTTATCAATTTCTATAGCCCATTCCTACTTCTAACCTTGGCATTGTTTTTAAACCACTATGCTCACCAAAGAGAGTTATAAAATATCTTATCCACTCTCCAATTAATGTTGGATTTAGTTACAAACTTGTTATAAGTTACTTTTAACATTTTCCATATCCTATTAATTTTTCCTTCACTTAATATCCTGATTAAATTCTTCTCATTTTTCCTTCTCCACTCATGTTTCTTGCTCTCTATCATCAAGTTATAAAATATTTTCCCATCTAAATATTCTTTCTTTGACTCTTCATCTCCTCCATCTTTCCATTTTATCAGCTTTTGCTTTAGCACTTTTTTGTTACTTTACATTCATCATCATACCACTCTTCACCTTTATTCCCAACTCCTATTCTGTTTTTCATCCTGTCTTCAGTTTTTTGCATTAATGTATTTATGCTATTGGTTCCTTCTCTACTTCATTATTTTTTAACATATAACTTATTCCATGTTGGTATATTTGACCATACTTTGATTCCAGTCTGTTTAAATTTGTTTCTCTGATCCTCTTTCCATTTAAAAGTAGTATATTGACTAGTCCCATTCATTCCTTTCCCTGAATTATCCACTACATACTCTGATTGAATTTTTATATCCACTACCAGTGGAAAATGACCACTACTTGAGTTAAAATTAAGTATCTTAAAAATGCTCACAATAAACTCCAGGTTGATTGACCATAATATATAGTCATTAACACACTGACAATTATTATTAACAAAAGTAAATTCCCCCAATACATCATCATATTTACCATTCAGAATATCTAGTGCATTCACTCCACAAAATTTCAAAAGTTTTTCACTACATCTACCACTGTACTTATCTTTGCTATGCCTTACTGTACCTTTTTTTAATCATTATTTCATTGTCCCACACCATATCAGTCCCAAATTCCACATCTCCCTCACCTACTGTGATATTGAAATCCCCCACTATTATAACCTCTGCAATCATATACTTCTCTCTTAAATTCTCTATATCACTTTCCAGTTGCTTAAGCAGATCAGGGTTATGATAGTGTGAGGTTCCTGGTGGATTATACACTACTCCTAGGCACATGATATTTTCATCTATCAATTTATCATCCAATACAACCCACAAAACATTTTTAACCTTGTCCATGTTTCTCTTATTACTTTTCTTAATGATTTCCTAACAAAAAAAGCCCAAGCCTCTTGAGGCTCTTCCCTTCTTTGGCACCACTTCTCCTTTTATTCCAGCATATGTAAAATTATCCATCTCTACATTCACTTTCATTAGCCATGTTTCTACTACTTCCAAGTAATCTAATTTTCCTAATAATTGTTTTAACTTCCCTGTATATATTTTATTTTTTAAACCTTCACAGTTCAAAAATCCCAACCTCCTTACTTCCCCCATACCCTATTATGATTCCTTTCTGTTTCTAAATTTTTCTAACACACACTTAAGTAACAAACAGAAAGTGGTTGGTGACTCATTGCCAATTAAGTCTTATGTTGTAACAATGTGACTATTCATCGTTCCTCTGTCATTCCCAAGACTGTTTTTAAATGTTTCATTTGTAAATTGCAACTCTTTTTTTGTAATTTACAATATCCATGACAATATTATAACAGCTGCACACCACTGGAAAATGTTTTGTATCAATTTCTTTGAGGCTTTATACTGCATGAAAAGGTAATATATCCTATATCCACTTATATCCTATATGTATTCTTAGTAGATTCATATAGCATAAATCCTGTTTACTTGGTTCTGTTCAATTATGCACTGTGTCTTACAAACATTTGACTCACTTGCAGCCAACATTTATGACTTGTAAATTATTATTAATCTGCCATCTAACACACTCTTATGCTTCACTTACTTTTAAATGCGGTGGGACCGGTTTCAAAGAGACATCCTCTCCATCTTCAACCAACTTGATGACTGGTATGAGAAACTAAATCTATGAAGACCTGTGGCTCTGTTCTGGTGATGTTTTTTCTTTATAAACTGGAAATTGGTATTACATTCTCCTATAATGTGGAAATTCATAAGATGATCCCTATGTTTATGAATGTAAATCTTCTTCCATGTGTCTAATTCTGTACGTATGTGTGCTTCTTTAAGTAACTTTATTTCTCCTTTTATGTCATGATTATCTTTCCAAAAATGGTGTGCCACTGCTGACCTATCAATCTGTTTGTACTTAACATTCCTGAGATGTTCCTTTTATTTTTTCCAACGTATATCTTACCACATTCTTTACATGTTATTTTGTAGATGTCTGACTTTTTCTCCTGTGGAATGTTATTAAAACTGTTGTCCACTAAAGCATTTTGCAGAGTATATCTGTTAACAGGTACCAATTTAATGTTAATATCTTTAAACTTTTTTTTGAATTTATTCATATTTTTAATTTTAATTAAAAATTAAAAATTAACAAAAAAATGTGAATTTTAATTAAAATTAAATTTATTTTAGGACCTTGGATTGTGTCAGAGCCTGGTCTCCTGGAATTCCAGTAGGCTGCTGCTGATGAACAGGTACTGGGGATGATGCAATCTTGAAAATTTTGTATTTTGTTTAGTTAAATTAGATAAACGTGACAGTATAAAATCAATTATTATATTTAATTTTTTTGTAAATGTGAGGAATCATACCTAAAATGGACTGGACAAGATAGGTGAAGGTTACTTTGTAGTTTGTATTTTTTCTTCGCATTTCAATAAATTCACATTCAATTCAAATTGCATCATTAAGTTTGTAGTAGACCACAACATCATTAAAGGTCATTCTCAGTTTGGAAAATATAACAGGAACTGTAACTTGAGTATTAGAAAAGGAAATGTAGTATACAGGTGCAGTAAAAACAGATCAGTAGGTAAACATAAAGTGTGCAATTTCATTATGTTTGCCAGAAAGGGCACCTTTTTTGAAAGGAAGTAAAATGCTCCTTCCAAATCTATTGTATTTTTATGTTTTATGACACTCAACTTTCAAATAACTGAACACAACTGATAGGACTGTCATAGACTGGTCTAGCTTTTTCTTGAGAAGTTTGTGTTGACTAGTTCTACCAGTGTCTATGACAGGTAGACCTTTGTCTAACTTGAATGTAAACTAGGGGATGCATTTTAAGATTTTTGGGATTACATAAATGATTTTCCTCTATTATAATGTGCAGCATACTGATTATCAGTCAATGTTGTTGATTTGATTTATTTACAGACGCTCTTTAACATCTCAGGTCATCAGCATACCATTCAATTCAGGGCATGAAACAGCTGATCAATTTTGTTCTGAGGCCTCTTCTTTCAAACCTGAGGTTCTTTTATGTGCCATTAATCTATGACATGTGACCCACAGCTTTACTTCCCTTCCAAAGGAAGCCAAACTTAGCATTTTTATGCCTGAAAAAAACCCATCAACCCTGGCCAGGATTGAACCCTTGATCTTGGGTTTAGAAGGCAAGTATGATGAGCCATTGCCTTAATATCATGAAGTCTGCTAATGCAACTCATTAACTTCAACATAATCTATACATGCAATTCAAATAATCTTAAAATGTAACCCCTAGATATGATTGAAGTTAAACAAGTAACATTAGCAGCAGACTTCAAGTTTATATGATGATGGCTCATGAATAAGCATACTACATATTATAATAAAGGAAAATCATGCATGTGATTCCCAATTTTAAAATGTATTTTGATATGGGCATGTAAATCAATGCACAGCACATTATAATATGCCAAACCTGAATCAAGTGATATCATTGTGATCTAGTGGCAGAAATTGTACCATCTAGCAGCAGAAACTGTGTCATTTATTGGCTGAAATTGTAAATTTGCCTAGGCTATCTAGGCACAAATTAATTTTATCATTCACTAAGTACAGGAAAATGGTAATTTTTTTTTACAGAGAAACAGGAATTAAAGGACATGCCATTAAAGGGGACTATTTTTTAGATGTGGAAGCATTAAACGATCCTTGTTTATCTAAGGTAGTACTGTACCCTATTAGAAAGTACAAAAATAGAGAAACATGTAAAATTCTGTCTGTGATCTACCTCAAGTTTATCCAGATTTTTTGATCTCATAACATCTTTATGCAAGGATGAACAGGTCATATGCTTCAAAATGACCCACAGTTTGTAGTTCAACTCTGAGCTCGATGCACAATGCTAGTCATATTATCACTGATGCTGGACCTGGATAGTAACCTGATGAACTTTCTCTTGGCTGTATGCATACATTAGATCATTTTGCCTCGTAAATTTTTCCTCAGTATAAACGTTTTCTCATTGGTGATTATTTCTTGATCTCTCTAGTACAATTTTTTGAAGATCAGAGGTGAGCAATCGTTTAATGGTTCAGATAGTCCCAGGTCCTTGCTTAACACATTGGAGACATGAATTTTTTACTATCAAGTTGTTGGGCCATATACTTTGTTTCTGAACAGGATTTCTTCTAATTTGTACCCTAATCTTTTGAACTGCTTCTGGAATTTAAATTAAGTATGAATATCCAGATCTCACTTAGTCATCAACTGTGCAAAGTTCCTGGTATCTCCCTAAGGGCCAGAACACAAATTTGAAGGTGAACCCTTGTGATTTTAGCAACTTGTAAAAAATAAAGGAAAATAATTTTAAAAATTTCAGTCAAAAATTATCCTTGTTACAAATGCTCTGATTTAAATTCTTTTAACTTGCATTTAAACATGATTCAGCATAACGTTCCAGTTATGATATATCACATATCCTGCAGAATTGGTAAATGTACTTCAATGTATTGTGAATGTAGAACAATTTCTGTCTCTTCTAAACGTTTCCATTTTTTAATTTTTATTTTTTTTTTAAAAAAGTCTCACAAGTTATACTACTATAAATCTTTATATTATTTTTTAAACACAAGGAAAGTAAATTGTTGACAATAAAGTTATAAATGTATACTTACTGATAACATGAAGGGAAGTTATGTTAAGTCGAATTCTGGAGAACACAGTAAGACCCCACTTGTCCTGAGGATCTAGGCGTCTGCATGGGCAGTTGTCCCTTCTTTGTCCTTTGAAGGGACATGTATCAGGTGACTCTAATCTGTAATATTATACAGATTATATTTTCATTTATCATCAATACTACTTGCATTAAAACAACACCCTGTAAAACATAAAAACTTTTCTGGTGCACTTCATGTACAAATTAACTATATTAGGCACTAGAGACCTGGTCTAGGTATTTATAAATGTTAATTAGACACTGGCACCACACAATATAACACAAATACATGACTTACCATATGCAAAAAGAAGCTGTCTTCTGAGTCAACTGGAAAAGTCAGCAGTCATAACATGACTTACTGCCAAAAGGATGCCATGTCATACTACAAAGACACAGAAATCCTATCTTCCGCTTCCAGTTATTAAGTCTGTCTAAATTAATAGGCCAAAGAAATCTTTAAGCATAAAAATGTTTTTAATAGAAAAGAAGAAGCCCTCGAACAACAAATACATATCTTAAACACAAAGATGTACACAAATATACATGGTATGTCAGGAGCTCCAAATCAATAACTACCACAGCCATTAGTAAAAAATATTTACAAACAGAGAGCAAGTATCCATACATATCGCTATAAAATTTATTTTATGTGCAAGAGGGAAAAAATTAAAACAATCAAATTTTAAAAGAGAAGAAACATGTAACACACATTTATTGAGAGAATCAAGTATTTTAAATTTATATTAGGAAATATGAAGTCAATACTTAGACTAAAGATCAATAAATAATAATAACAGTGACCATAATAAAGGAAAAAAATAATTTGGCTAATGTTATACACATGAAAAAGAGAACATATTTAAATTTTTTACAATTGCAAAAACAAGAAAATTATACAAATTATAAGAGAATTAGAACAATATTTAAAAGGAAACATTTATCATTGGGACATAAACATCAAGGATAGAATATAGAGACCCAAATTATTATAAGGCATTCAATTTGATTTTGTGAAAAAAGTGTGAAATATAATGAAAGATTCCAACAAACCTAATAAAACAGTTTAAAGTACGTATGCAAAGTACTAGATAACTATAAGGCAAGACAGTTTAATTGAAGATTTCATTGAAATAAGCAAGGGATTAACCAAAAGTGGCTCATTATCATCTGTAATACTTTTTAATATATACATTGACAAAGAAATAAAAGAATGACAGCTGCAAATAGAGAAAATGAACTGACAAAAAATCTCATTCTGAACAATATTTTATTTGTAGATGACCAGGCGATAATAGAGATCACAAGAATGAATTAAAAAATCAATACATTCAGTAAAACAACAAAAATGTATAATTTATATTTATAGTTGTTATATTTGTGTATCTCTACAAATAAAACAATAACTAAAGAGGAAGAACAGAAAAAGAATGATAATTCTTTGAATATTTAAGTATTTATTTCTCAATCGGCTTCTTTAGTTATTGTTATTTTAGTTACATTGTTCAAAGTGCTATTTTAACCATTTTTAATTTATATTGTGTATATATACACAAATAAAACAAAATTTTTCAAAGAACACATAATATCGAAAATGTAGTAAATAATAACATTGTTAGACAAGTAAACAAATTTAATTATCTATGTTATATTATCATACTTGGAGGAAATAGAAACTTAATAGATTTAAATGAATATGTAGTACAATAAAAATAAATGTTGTAAAAAGTACAAAGAAGGATAAATAGATGAAGTTTTTTTTAAGGTTGGGTTGGGTTGGGTTGCTAGTGGCCATTGGTAATGCTGATATTTATAATTTTTTCACTGGCTTCCCAGTAAAGAGCTTCCAAATTGATAATGCCATAAAATTTCTGAATATACAAATAAAAACATATCTTCACATATGAAAAAGTACAGAAATTCAAGATGCAAAAACTTATCACACTTTCAGCAGGAACAAAAAAAGGTAATTTTTAAAAATCACCTATCATCCATGGAATAGGAAAAAATGTCAAAATATTCTAAAAGACTTTAATATCACATAGGCAGCCGTAAATAGATTTAATGTTAAAAATCTCCTGATAGAAAATGTTAATGACAATGTTCCACAGGAGAAAAAAGCAGGTATTTACAAAGTAATTTGTGCAGAATCTGAAAAAATCTACGTTGGAAAAACAAAGAGAAACATAGGCATATGGTTAAAAGAAAACTTCAAGAACATGAAATACAAGCAAATAAATTATTAAAATGAGTACAAGGGCCTACAGAATTAGCAGCATGGGAGAAAATCTACATTTACAAATATAGAGACAGTATAATGACCTCTTGACACTTTCAGTGATGAAAACATAAACTATAAGTTCCTCACATCTCCATCAGAGCAAAATACACATTCTGACAGCATAATGAAATTTCCAGCAGGCGATGGGTATTTGAGGATGCGAACAAAGGGTTTGCGAAACTAGTACTACATATTATAAACAATTGGAGCAATAAGAGTTTGTAGTGACTGAATCATACAATGATCTTAATTATAAGATTACTTTCACTGTACAAGTTCCAATTAACATTTTTAGTTAGTTCAAGCTATGTTGCATCCCTTTATATGTTGCATCCCTATCATTATCTAATGAAGTCAAAACTCATTCCTTAAGTTTCTGTGTAATAAGTGACTCTCTGGACTATACAACTCTTACAGTTCATTGCTTCTTTTTCTTGAAACGTATATCAGAACACTTGGTGACAGTAATTCTGATGCTGAAAAAACTGTACCATTTCAGGGATGGTGCAAATTACCAGTATAAAAAGTGTAAAAAATGTTTTGAATCTACATTACCATGAACCTGATTTTCATATTACTTCAGAATGGGATATTTTGTAACCTCAAATGGCTGACATTTTAAAAGTTGGGAAATATGTTGCAGTAGTGTATGGTTATCAGTTGTACTTGTATATAGGGTGCATTTTACTGTTTGACGAAACATTCTTGTAAAGTTGGTGGTTAAAAATGTGACAGTGGACCAATATTTTCATGTCCACAAACAGAAGAGAAAACCATATTCCCTTTTGTGTTCTTTGTGAAGTACCAGTTTGGTCAGTTTATGGCAGTAGTGGATGACAATACAGGTATAAACCTTCAATTGTGAAATTAATGAAAAAGAAATTTATACATTTTAGATTTTTATGAAATAAGAGGAAAGTAAATAGTAATAGTAAACTCTTATTTCATCAAAATCTATAATGATAGATATGTGAATAATTTATTTTAAACTTGCAACATTATTCAAAGATTATTATGCTGTAAAAAAAATTCTTTTTTATTTATTTACGGACGCTCTTTAACATGGGTCATCAGCATCCCATTCTATTCAGGGCGTGAAATGGCCAACAAATGTTGCTCAGAGGCCTCTTTTTTCAGGCTTGAGGTTCTTTTTCATGTCATAAATGTACGATACGGGACCCATGGCTTTACTTTCCTTCAGAAGGAAGCCATACTTAAGATTTTTACGCCTGAAAAAATCCATTGATCCTGGCCGGGTTCGAACCCACGACCTTGGGTTTAGAAGGCAAGTATGGTTACCACTACATCACCAGGACCAACACTGTAAAAATGAATTAGGGTAGCAATTTCAATATATTTCTTTTTAATCTATTTGACAAGAGTCTACTTAATTTAATTAATTAAATATACATATATATATACATACATATTTTATTTATTAACAATAATATGTCGTATATTTTCATTATAGAAGCAATGTCACAAGCTAAATTTAAGTGAACAGTCAAATATAACAAATATCAATATTTTTTAATAATGAAAAATCTATATATTGGAGTTTTTATAAAGGTAAATGCAATTTGTGCTAAATTTAACAAATTATAAGAAATAATTTAAATATAAATGAAGAAAATATTTTAATATTTTTTAACTTCCTTGCCTCATATCTGAGGATCTATGAATAATATAGAGCTACATTTTGCCATATCTGTTATGTATATTGATAAAAAATAATTTCCAGATTGTCTAGACTTTTTAACTTGACACAGAATAACCCTTTTGTCTTCCAGTCAATCATAAGCAGGTCTGTCCAGCATGAGCCAACTTGGGGTCAGTACCATTCATTGATAAAGAATACTTCATTCTGAGCTAACTACACATTATTTGCCACAGCACTGAGGAGAGTGCCATAGCCATGCCACTGAAGATGTCCCACATGGCTGCAGCTGAAATGACTCAATGAGTCAAGAATTCCATTAGACATTGGGTTATTAGCTATCCCAGGAAACTTTACTACTTCTACTGACCCTGGTCATGAAAGCTTATGTTTTATGAAAAAAGAAGTTCATCAAATAATAACTTCATTCGAAGAAACTGCTAATGTTAAAATAATTTGACAAAGTTTATAATACATTCACATTTATAGCATATCAGAGATGACTGGCAAGAAAGATAAGCAAAACATTATTGGTTAATTGAGCAAGATAAAACTAAGAAGCTAAAAAGGGGACAACAAAAAATTTGTACAACTTGAACTTCAGTTTCATATATCTATAATATGCAATACGCTGATGTTTCATGAAGCTGCAGGAGATGTGTTGCAAAATATTTGAACTTCAATATACATTTTAGGTTGTATAGATATACAAAACCTACTATTTTTTTATCATTAATATATTTTATTTCAAGACAGAATGTACCATGTGGTCAACTAGCAACAATAAATTTGACTTGCTGTTTGACACTAAACATAAAATGGCTAAACTGCCTACCATGATATTTATCATATGCCAGCACTCTCCCTCTATGAAAACTATGCACACCAGTTGTTCCATAGTAAATTATAACATGTTGTTGTTCTAATGTGCAAGATTTTTAATCACATAAAATTTTCCCTAGCTAGTCAATATACTTTGTGTACAGCATTGATATGCCTGGACATCTTGAAAGGCATTCATTCACCATTTAATGTTTTTTCAGTGTTGCAAATTTTGCACAAGATTTCTTCCATAAAACCAAATCAATGCAGATGTTCAGTCAAACATTCAAGTCCATTTGCCAGTCATAAATATATATATATTTTCTTGAAATATTTTGGTAAAAGTTTTCCTTGTTTTGAATTTCTTTGTGTAATTGATGTATTTTTGCTTGGTAATGTCCTATATAGGCTGGAACACATTCAGTGGCATTGCCAAAAATTTAAGATGGAATGTGGGTCTGGTGTTCCAAAATCATTTGGCAAATTTTCCCCTACCTTACATGCAACATATTTACAAATATATATTATTTTTGGCTTGGAACAGAACCTGGTGTACTACCAGGCCATATTATAATTTTTGTATACTTAGTACTATTTAAATAAATAAAAAATATATATTATTTTTAATATGCTATGGCATTTAAAACAAATTTTATCTCATCAAAAAGTTATAAAACAAAACCATTTTCTATTATTGTAGAGTGAATCTGTTGAGAGTTTCCCCTGGTGTTATTTTCACTTTCTTATGTATATTAAGTAGTGCCAGCTCATTCAGTCCTTCTTCTCTATTGAGTTATGCAAATAAGTTTTCAAACTCTGGAAAACTAAACTGAAACTGGGGAACTTCTTTCTGATCTTGCAGTTATTACAGGCAGAGTACATAGAGTTTTGATAAGTATGTGAATAAATTAAATAAATTGTACTTACAAAGCTGTAAACAATAGAGTGGTAATACATCCTACACTTATGTATTTAACTTGTTTACAGTAAACTCCACTTACTTACTTAAAACAAGACATGTTTCTGGAGCACTCACTCCCATCTTCAGTTATTTAAACATGTCTTAGTTTTATGTAAGTGGAGTTTAGTGTAAACAAGTTGAATACGTAAGTGTAGGATATAGATTTGTGAATATTTGGGAAGAAAATCTGATGGCATGTATTGAAACCCACAAAAGGCTGTTGAAGGGATCTTATGAGTGTAACAAGTTCCCATTTTATTTTCCAGAGTTCATACCTACTCAGCTTGATTACAGAAACTGGAGTTAATAAACCATTCTTATAAATCATCACTACCTCTAAAATCTTTCCCATGAACCCTTAACCTAAAATTCTAACATTTGAAGGGTGTAATTGTGTTTCTAAGTAATTTAAACCCTTTAGCCATTCACTCAACATGAAATCCAACATAGGAATGCATTTCTGATACACAGTAATATTTCACTGGATAGTTTTCCTCCCTATTTGTCTTTCTAGTCAGCACAATTTTTATAAACAACTTCATTAATTTGAAATGCTAATTGGAACCTGTACAGTGAAGCTAATCATAAAATTAAGATGATTGTATGATTAAGTTGAACTACACACTCTTATTGAATCCACTTATTTGTTTAAATATAGTACATGTTTCACAGGCTATTTTCCACATCATCAGCTGTCAACTCTATGATCGAATTCAACTAACATTCTTATTGGCCCCACTTACTTGTTTAAATTTAGTACATATTTCACAGACCACTGCCCACATCATCAGCTAACTGTCGACTATGATAGAGTTGAACTACATGCTGGCTCCACTTGTTTAAATTAGTACATATTTCACAAACTATTGTCTTCACCATTAACTAATTGTCTACTCAATGGTTAGCCGATGATGATGCTGATGTGAACAATCTGTGAAACAGAAACAAAATGTACCAAATTTAAACAAGTAAGTTGAGCCAATAAGAGTGTTAGTTCGACTCAATCATACAATGATCTTAATTATTGCTTCGTTAGCTTTGCGAAGTACTTCAGCAGAATCAAAAAATTGAGTTAAAATTTTCCTGTTCATTATCTCTACATTCTATAGTGTGCATGACAAGGTCTGTAAGTTCCAAACACATTTTCCAATAATGCTGAAAAGGGGCATGAATAGAAAAAGACTATTAAAGTTTCCATGTGAAATACTACCAAATAACTGACAAGCTTTAGTGGATGAGAATTTATCTTAAGTTCCTTGTATATGTTACAGGCTAATTATAACTATCAAAAAAAGCTATTTGAAAGTAATCAATTCTTCAAGATGCTCTACCTAACATGTTTAACACAATTGGTATAGGGTTTGTGGTGTATCTACATATATCACTATTGCCAGAGCTATGTATTTATATTTTCCTTCAGTAAATTAGTTTTTTTTTTGGGAAAGCACAGAAAAAGTTTATGATATCTTCAACAATACCAATACAAATTCTAATAGATATGAAAGTGCTCAACTTTGAGAGGGCTAGCAAATGATTTGCTTGATAGACATAAGCTACCTGAGAATAAAACTTGCTTAACTCAGCTTCAACTTTTATGAAACTGCCACTCATATCACTTGCATTGTTATAGTGCTGTCCAGGAAGGTAATTTAAATTTATATCAAAACATGACAGGTTAGTGATAATAGCCTCTGCTAAAGATGTAAACATTAAAATATCTCTCTTGTTCTGGGAAGAAACAACAATAAACACCTGTTCCTTACTATTTCGTTGGCCAGGACTAACTAGCATTTTAACTGTTTACATTATCTATTATTTTCTCAATAATTAAATTGCCACAAATTTAAATTATTTCATTTAAATTTGGGACCTATTGTATTCAGCATTCAGTGAATATGATTTTTAAGTATGTTTTAAAACTTTATCCCTATTAACAATGCCAAACCTTAATAATGGACACAAATTCCCATAATTTCCATCTGAATCTATAATAAATGTTTCTGAGTTCCTAAGACTCTTACAGTAAATTTTGATGACAAAACATTACAATTTCTACAACTGAAGTAAGTTATTGTCTGTTTTCTAATACTAGTCTTTTGTGTGTGCTGTTCAGGCTTTCCAAAATGTTCGGTATTTTTAATTACACACAGATAAAATGTTTTCCATTGCTGTACCACAGCATTTATGATATTAAATTTGTTCATGAGAATGCAAACCTGAAGGACATCCTTCCAATTTGCAAAAAACTTTGACTCTAAATTTCCTAGTTTGTGACCTTCCTGCCCTCCCATACTGGAAGCAAACAAGACATATGAGCAGAAAAGAGCTTCTTCATTTTAGTGACTGACTATAGTGACAAACTGATTAAGCTAATTTTTCTGGAAAAGCTTCCTTTTAGTACTGGAAATTCACAGTATTTACCTAGAGTCCAAGGTTCCATCAATAAATTCATTAAAAAAATCATGATCATTTCTTGGGGGATTTGCAACAGACCTCGTATATCCAACTTGTGATGGGATCAAACTTACTTTCCCTACCAACTGTACAGGAGAAGTAGATGAGATGGCTCTGGTGATGTCTTAGCTTGCACTGATGGCACCTAAGGATGTGCAAATGTTGCAAGAGAAACCGAGTATAGAGTCCTGTTTCTCCATATTATCTGCTAATTTGATTTTTGGTGAAAAAAGTAGAAATCTTTTTCGACTCATTTTGAGTTTACCACTAATAAACCAATTAGCATTGAAAGCTTACAGCAGACTGCAACACAGTGATTTTCTGCAATTACTCAGCAAAATTTATTTGCCTCTTCAACAATAATGCATGGCTTGGTAGGCTGACATAATTCAAACTGCTCTGGCTAAAAACCTTAAAACAGGGGCACCGACCTATAAGTCACTTATGGCATCAACACTTTTATGAAGCATTATTAAAGTGTATCAGCTAGCTGGAGCTGATATCAGCAAATTGCGATCATATACTCTTCAACAATTCAAAATCATTTTATTCAATATCCAACTTATTTAATTTAAGATGTTGCAGCCTGCAGTGAAGGTGCACTGATTAACAGTGCTCTAGTTACAATTGACAATGACATATCGAATTTGCCAAATCAGGCATAGAGTAATATTTTCCAGTGTTGCACTCAAAACACCAGAGATGCTTTAATTCCAAGTTAAACTTTAAAAAATTTCTAATTGAATTAGGTTTCAGTCAGGTCAGTGCCCCCCTCAGCTATGTCACTCAACCCACTGTGGGGTTATCTGCTGGAATTTTGTCTTAAGACTCTGGTTGTAAATTCCAATTTATTTGATAACTGGGTGTTCATGTGAACTGTCATATTTCTATGGCTTGAATGGCAGAAAGTGCCAGTAAGAACTAATTTTTTTCTTCTATAGTTGTAAAGCTAGGTATATAGTATATATATTCTTAGACACTCAGTTTCTGGAAAATGGATATTCATATGTTCTATTGCCTTGGTTCTGCATTTTTTATTGAATCTTCTAAATCTATTTTGGTGTGTGTGTGTATGCATGGGTGTGGGTGTGTGTTTTCAACTGATTAGTTCTATGTGCAAGTGAGCATAATTGTGACAAATGTAAATATTCATAATTATTTTTTAAAAAAAATTATTGGACATTATGGTTTAGCTTATATGTATTGGGCAGCTGCAGGAATCATCGTTTGGAGAGTAAGTGTTTAGCTTGACATTTAGCTGTGCGCCTTGGCAGCTCTTATTGGGATATTGTACTTACAAGAAGAGCACATATAACAGTTGATCTAGCTACTTTGATCACCTGTCTTTAACAGTAATTTTGGCAGCCTTTAAGTTTATGTAGTAGATTTTCATTTGTGGACACCAAGAGTCCTTCTCCATGTCAAAGTACTGGTTTTATAAATTTTATCAAAATGGTTCAGGATATCAAAAGAATTATTTCATTTAGAACCTGCTATCATGTTTAAAAAGTGTGCTCTATTGGTAGTCTTGTGCATTAATTTTTCCACATAAACCTTCATTGTTAATTTTTATCTTGAATGAAAACAAGATAGTTAAATTTCTCAATATATTTAATTTGCTGGCCCGGAATTTCAATTCTTAATTTTTTTCCAGTTTCTATATATTGTTCCATAGTGTAAACTTGATACTGTTCTGTATTGATGCTCATATTGTTGACTTTCTCATTTTCTCAATTTGTTTAGAGCATTGTATTTTTGTCTCTAGTTTAGCTAAAAGGTATTTTTTTTTTATTATCTTCTAATGTCCACAAGACAATATAGTTAGCATAGATCAGAATGTCGATTTCTTTAGTTTTTATTTATTTGTGAAGGTCCAAGTTAAACCAGCTGGGGATAGAAACAGCACCCTGTGGAACTGCTATTTTGACTTGCATATAATTAGAGTACATTTTTCCATTTGAACAAAATCCATCTTTGCTGTAAGAATTTTGTGTACCATTTATAATGTTTATGCACATTATATTTGTAATACTTTGTTTATACAGCATTTCTTTCCAGGCTAAATCAAATGTTCTAAAATGAATATACTATTGCTTTATAAATTATAACACTTTTTCAGTTACTTTCTCACTGTATTTTTAATGCAACTTTTATAAATAACTGCATCTGATAAGCATGTTTAATTAGAAAAATGATTAGTGTCATATCTTCTTGTAAGATGATTAATAAACACTAGCAACTGTTACCTTCTGTCATAGATCTCAGCAAAATTCTCCCTGTCACCAGCAGGTAGTGTGAGGTATTCCTTTGGATTGTCAGTAGCCATACCATGGCAGTAGATCCGAATATGTGCCACTGAGCTGCTACCAGTAACCCTCATTGGATACTCTCTATCGTCTTTTGTCCTAAGTCTTGATTGTACATCCAGACAGGAAGAATAAATACCTATAACAAAAGTATCAGAAACTGCATACCTTACTGACTATTACATTCTATTATGTATACTTAAGATTTTCAGGATGATGGAATTGTAAGCAAAAATAATAAATGAGTCATTCATATCTGAATTCTAGTTGCAGAACAGCCAAAATAAATCACTGCCCATAAACTGGGGGTTTATATGGCATTTCTGTAACTTGTTAAGTTGAGAGGCATTAGATGAAATATTAGTTTTATTGCTAATTATGAGGGTTGAAATTTTAATACTGACAACCATTTATTTACTGCAGTCACAGAATAAATATACTGTCCTTCACTGTAGTTACCAACTTTGCTCAAAACTCATTTTCAACAATGGGAAGTAATAGGATACTGTTGGCAGCACCTATTATCTTAGGAATCAAGACAAAGTCTTAAAGAAAAAATCTGGAGAATATGGTGAATGGTAGAGTACTTTCAGGTCCACTGGAAATGATACATGGATTCTGTAGAATGTGTCACCACTTCTTTCTTAAATCTGGTAGAAGATTATGTTCCAAAAACAGTAATACTGCACACTGACAGTCAACTCAGGCAATACATACCACCACACATGAGAATAACTTTAGCTTTTTACATTGCTGGCATTCTGATTAACTTTTGATTACTGTATTGACCAATAATGATGTCATTCTTTAGATTGGTATACATTTTTGACTCATAAGAACTGATCTATTTCCCATGTGGCATAAGAAAACCTCTCCTTGACATGCAACTTTCCAATTGGATACAAGCAGCACCTATTGCCAATTCTGAATTCTATCAAAAAATGCATAACTTATTGTGATGCAATATTTTTCTCATTTTCAAGATTCCTTCACATTTCCTAATGTGAAAGACAGTAGTATGTGACATATCCTATCTCTAGTGCTAATTTGAATTGTGCACTGCCAATCCATTTCCAGTAATGCAAAAATATCGTTCACTTCATTTATTCAATTAAATTTTAAATGAACTACAACTGCACAAGCTTTTGCTCACTCTGGTGGTTTTATTGTTATCAGTTAATTCTTGTATGAGTAAAAAGAAATAAATTAAGTTAAATTAAATTGAAACTAAAACATTTTATTAATGTATAAAATATCTATAGTTAACTTCTCATTCTTCTTCTTTTTTTAAGGTTTGTTGCAAGCTCCAAATTATATTTTATTACTTTTCCAATTTTTTCCTTTTTGAGATGTAATATAGAAATTATTTTGAATAGTCTTCATCAGACATTCTCTCCACATGTTCTATCCTTGATATTTTAAATTTTTAGATGACTTTATATTTTCATTTCTGAACCTGTATTGTCTTATTACTCCTAATATTTGATCTATAAATTCTGTGAAAACATAGTTTTTTTTAGCTATGATTAATTATTCTGATTAGTTAATGCTAATTTCATAGCACACTGGAGCATGTCTTCAAATGACAATTATATAAATTCCCCCCTCCTTCTCTCTCTTTGTGTTTGTGTAAAAGTATATGTCTGTTGAAATATATTAATGTTAAATTTTCTTTAATCTGATGTGCTTATAGAGTTTGTATAAAATTATGGAAGGTTTTACAAAACTTTTTTTAAACCTGCGATTTATAAATGTGCAAATCCATTATGAACATTGATTAAACAAATAAGCTTCTTCACTTGCAATAGGATGTTCTGGCCGAGACATATGTCACATTTTGGTGTCCTCCTTAAAGACTTTTACATGTTACTGTTCTGTGAGGTAATACTGATTTACCAAGCCTCTTGGAATTCTTCATGACACTGTTATGCTGTATGTACTCTGGCACATTCAATCATTATTTATCTCCATTCTTTTTGTCTAAACTCTTTGTGACTACACTACATTAGCCATGAGTTTAAATCAGACTCTGTATGACATGTCAACATGCCGGCACATGAAGTGAGAAGACAAATGCATTTGCACTTAAGTAAGTCTGGATGACACCTTAAATGTACATGGACTGACAGCCATCTTTGTTGTTGTCATTTCAACAGTAAAATAGTAAGATGCAAAGATGCCAAGGAAGTACAAGTAGGCTCTCAAAAAAAATTTGCAAATAGGTGGATGTGGAAAGGATTAAATGGAGAAGTAAAAAAATTAAATACATTTTTTTATTGACCTATAAATAGCAATGTAGTTGTAGTGAATATTAAGATGAAAGCAATCAGGAATAAATTATTTCAAAACACCCTACCTAAAGTGAAGAAAATAAACATATAAAAGTTTAAACAAGTACCATATAGAACCTAAAGTACAGAATTGTTCAAGAGTGAATTATATTTTCTGATGTCATAAGGATTCCTGTTAAAATATACATAAGAATTCTTGTTTAATTATCAACTCCTAAACGGTGAATGTTGAATTGATTTAATTCAAGTGATTTGAAATAAGTCACACAACACTCGAGAAATCTTATTAATAATCTTGACACCATCAAGGACAAAGATTATGTCCTTTAGTGCCTAACCAGCCTGAAGATAAGTGCTCACCATACTAGTGGGAAGCAGGATAAAAATGGAAAACACTCATCTTCAAAAGCCTACAAGCAAGAGTCAGACATACAATGTACCAAATTAATCATTCAAAACATAAACAAAATAACCTAACAAGCAATTAGATACAACTTATGCATACAAAATGGTTGTTGTAGAGGAGAAAATAAAAAAGAGCAAATCTTTGAAGCAAAAATTTGGTGATTTAGAAGAAAAATGTCTGATAATGCAATTAAAAACAAATAGGAAAAAAATACTGCTTTCAGAAAAAAAATAGCAGTTATATTATGAAGAGCATTACCTAATTAAGATATGCTCTCTTGACAAAACAACAGTAGGCAACTTATTGGTCCCTCCATTACTGAGAAGTGAAGTTAGGGCCACAATAAAAGGAAACAGGAAAGTCTCCAGGGGAAGATAAAATTAGCACTTAATACTTGAAAATGGTAAGAGAAGAGCTTGTGGATGCACTGACACAAATATTCAACTACGTTTTACAAACAGAAAATATTCCAGAACAGTAATACATATGAAATTTTCACAAATATTAGCTAAACAAATTAACCAAAATTTGGAGGAGAATCATCTGGCAACCAATCCATTTTTGAACAGGTTACTTCACTATAGATCATTGCAAGCATACACTAAAGTCATATAGAAAGCACAAAAATTCAACCAGGAAACATACATTTGTTACACAGCAATTATCATTATTTAATGCCTTAAGAAACCAAGGCATAGAAGAAAAATATATCTCAATTCTAGCAAAAATGTACTTAAACACCATGGATAAAATTCAATTAGATAAACAAGAAAGAATTAAAACTAAACAGAGCTGTAAAACAAGGAAATCCAATATATCCAAAACATTATGTTTTTTGGAAGGTTTCCTTAGAAAAACCAGATGAATGTTAAATAAATAGAGATGGAAGAAAACTTTCTAATTTCAGATTTGCAGATGATTTTGAGCTTGTAGCCCCCACTCCAGCAGAACTAAATTCCCTACAATTAATTAGCAGCTATTGAAGTAGGGCTGCTAATTAATCAACAAAAAATGCTAATTATCATTGCTTTGGAGAAAGATATAACAATCATAATATAAACTAGAATATGCAATAGAAATAAGTTACCTAGGCAACATTATATACTTCAACAATACATCTGCTAAAAGAGACATCCCACTACATTGCAGCAGCATGGGCAAAATTTGGAAGCTGAAATTCATACTGATGAATAGATCATACAATATGAAAATTAAAACAGAAATAATGAGTGTATGCATCTTTCCATCCCTTTCATATATAGATGTCAAACATGCATTCTAAACAAAAAACAGAGTCAAGCAACAGAAGAATGCCAAATAAAAATGGAAAAAAAAAAATTCTAGGTATTATGCTAAAGAGCTGAATAATAAATTTTAAGAAGTAAGCTGTATGTGATTAAAAAGAATGGATATCCTGGTATTTCTGATGAGATATAAGAGTGGGTGACATAGGCATATGTGCACAGTTCTCATGCCACCTTACAGCTAGGAATGTCTTAACCAATAGTTTGGAGAACTCTTGCCAGCATATTAGTGAAATCCTACAAACTGCAGGTGGTGCAAGGGCTTCATGAAATTTGAAATGTATTTAAATGATAAGCAAAATACAAACTGGCAACATATCATAGGCTTCGAGCTTCAACTTGTATTCAAAGTAAATACTTGTATAAACTCATTTGTTTCACCATCCTTTGTAACACAGAATAGATGGGGAGTTTAAAACTGAAAATGAGCAAATTAAGACGTGTGATGAAGCAGGAAAAGTCATTTATCATGTGAAATTAGTATTAGAATAATCATGGTTCATAAATTCATTACTCAGACCAGTTGACACAAAATTCATTATAAACTTCTTCATATAATGATGTAAAACTTATAATTCTTATTAACATTAAGATTACCACTTTTTACAATATCACATCTTTACTTACTCATTATCCACTGACCATTTCTATTTCATCTTCACATTACATAGAAATTCTCCAAAGCCACTTATCTGTTTGTGATTGTCAAATGTTTTCTCATCCATTATAGTTTTTCTTTGTAATATGAATAAAATATTTTATTGCTCCAGAAATATGTGAAACATACTGGAGTCTTCATGAATAAAATGAGAATCTTCCTTTGAGGTTACTTTCAGCTTTTGAGTATAAGCTCCAAACTCTGAGTATCAACACACATTTAAAGTACTATTCTTTTGTATTAATATTGTAATTTTAAGATATGCTGGTGGGTTGGATTTCCAAACTGTAGGTTTGGATATTGGCATCTAACAATCCACAGTATTCAAAACTAGATCTAATGTGGTCCCTTTCATTTTGGAGAAAAATAATCATTTGCTAAAAATTCCTATTACTACTGAAACCCTGAAAAATGCATGAATGGCAAAAAAAACTACAGATTCCTTACTGCAATTGGTGCTTTAGATTGCACAAACACATACAAATTGTGAAACCTTACATGTATGGTGATAATTACTTTAATGAAAGAATTTTCAACTACCAATGTCTTGGTTGTATGTAACAGTAAGACATTGTTTTCTACTATAGATCTTGGCTAGGTCATTGCAGACACTCACATATGGACAAATTCTTAAGTTTATAGTGTCATTATAGAAAGCAAGACTGAAGCAATTCTCTTAGGTGACAAAGGTTTTGGCTTAGTTCTGTGATTAATGCCACCATACAGTAATCCTGAAAAGGACTGAGAGAAAAGCTATAATAAATTAACATAGAAAAGATTATTATTGACTGATGTCTGTACAAGTAAAACAGCAGTTTCCTATATATACATAAGCTTGAAGAAAGTTCCAACTGTACCCTTTTCTTGCTTTATTATTCTACACAATGCTGCAAAACTTAAAAATGAGGATTTTGTGTCTACACCAGTAGAAAATAGGTGGAGTCTAAAGAGGTTAAAAGATGTGCACAATCTTATATCAAATGGCATGAAATCACTGATAAAATATATAAAATATATAGCCAAGTAAATTAATTTAGTTAGTTAAGAACCATTTAGCCAGTTGGTTAGGCAATAGCATGGAAGGCTGAAGATCCATGGTTTGAATCCCGACAGTGGCCCAATTTTTCAAATCTGATTCTTACTTTCTAACTAATGTCCTACATATGGCTAGTGTGAAAGAACAATTACTATATTTATGAGGACAGGTCCACAAGTTTCCGGCCTTACTGATAAGGGTTATCACTTCACAAAACCCTTATCTGGTGTCATGCCTTGGATGTTAAGTAAATAATTGCAGCTGTAACTTCCACTTTGCTGTGTTCAGTTGTTCAGATATAATTGCATAAAGAAGCCTATGTGTAAAAGATAGTGACATGTTCAAAATGGAATATCGAGTGGTTATTAAGTTCTTCACAAAAGAAGGACTTACTCCAAATGAAATTAAACAGTGATTGGACAGTGTATATGGGAAGTATCCCCCTTATATTCTACCATAAAAGAATGGGCCAAAACTTTTTGAATGGGTCGAGAAAGCATTGAAGATGAAGAGCGTGCAGGTCAGCCCTTAGAGGTACTCACTCCTGAAAACATCACTCTTGTGTAAGGAGAAATTATGGAAGACCAGCGGCTCAAAATAGCAGCAAGGTTGGGCCTTTCTAAAACAACAGTACTTTGAATTATTCTTGAACATTTAAACATGAATAAGGTTAGTGCAAGATGGGTGTCTAGACTTCTTTTCTCAGTCCAAAAGCAGCAACAAGTCATCTGTTGTCAGGCATTTTCAGAACTCTTCTGTGGCAACAAGAGAGAAGTTCTGCAAACCATTGTTACAGGAGATGAAACTGTGGTCCTCTACTATGATCCCTGGTTCAAAGAGAATCAATGAAGTTGCATAAACCTGGCAAAGCACCACCTCACTCAGTCAACCAAGAAGGTCATGGCCACAATCTTTTGGGGTTGCGAAGGAATACTCTTCATTGGCTACAAGGAGAGGAACACTACAGTAAATTGGGAGTACTATGCTGGCCTACTGCATAGACTATGTGCTTCCATCAAAGAGAAATGGCTAGGAAAGATGAGTGGTGGTGTGCACACAGCTCTTGTTGTAAAAGAAGCTGTGAAGAAATGTGGCTTCAAGGAGATTGACCATTCACCCTACATCGCAGGTCTAGCTCACAGTGCCTATTTCCTCTTCTCAAAATTCAAGAAGGACCTTCAAGAAAGGAAATTTAAGTGTGAGAAAGAAGTGATGGATGCTGTTTATACCCATTTTGCAGACAAGACTTCAGACTATTTTTTTTTGGGGGGGGGGTTGAAATGTTAATTCAAACATGTGAAAAGTGTATTGCAATAAAGAGTAACTATATTGAAAAGTGAAATATAGTTTTTGTCTTTATCATATCTAGAAATGGTTAGCCAGAAAACTTATGAACTTACCTCGCATAATTTAATTCCTATATAGTTGGTGGTTAAACTAATCTATATAAAGTGCCTGGATCTAAAGTGTTCATAGTATTATGAGTTACATCTTGAGGAATAAATCTCTTAGGAAGGTTCTAGCATATATAGAATCAGATGAGAGAAGTTCATAATTCCATGCTTAAAGGAGGACATGGTAGTTCAGTTTAGAGCATCAGCAAGGAAGGCTGAAGATCCATGGTTCAAATCCTACTAGTGACTCAAATTTTTCAAATCTGATTCTTCCTTTCCACCTAAACATTTTAACTGCAGATTGTTATTATATGCTACTTACAATAGATTTAGAAGTATACCTTGCAGATTTTGAGGTGTTCAATTTAATGTGTACCAGTTTCAGTTTTTTTCAGTTAAGTCATATTTCAAAATAAGTATAGAAAAGAGATAAGAGTTCAAGAACAAAGTGTATTTAAATTAGAGAGATATAGGTGGAGAGATGATTAATTAGAAGACTTTATAAGGGAGCTAGAATCAAACCTGAGAAGAGCATTTAATTAATGATAATGTAGAAGCATTAATGAAGGAATGGAAATTAGGGGAGATAATAGAGTAATTGAAGAAGTTAGTCAAACAAGCAGGATATAGGATGAGAGTGAGAGGAAGTGTTAATAAGTTATATGAGAGTGGTATAACAGTGAATGTACAGCAGCTAAATGAAGAGTAGAAAGAGAGTTAAGAAAATGGAAACAACAGAACAACAAAAAACTGATAACACTGGGCAACAAAAAAATAATTTTTGAATGTTTCGAGCACTTCATGTTTTGGGTTGAGAAAAACAAATATGACAATGAAAAAATTTTATTAGCTCTAGTTTCTATGATATACACAAGGTGGAAGTATTACATATTAACGGATTGAGAGAAAAGGATACATTTTAATTACATACATGCTAACAACAATGAAAGTGCATTTGATTTTTTTAACTGGTAATTACATGCTAAGAGTTCTAAATTGCTGGAAAAATACTTCGCAGATAGTCGTGTCTGAAGAGAATCATGTGGTGGCCTATTGACTTCGTCGTCTTTTAGCTTGCCTCTTGTGGTGGAGTTCCGCAGAATCCCTATACAAAGACCAACAGTAATCCGCAAGCATTACTTCATTCCAATGCCCTGATATCTTTGTTCCATAACAGAAATGTCCTGATGGAATCTCTCCCCATGTTCATCACTAACAGCTCCACAACTAGGAGGGGAAAAGTCTAGGTGGGAGTGGAGAAAATGGATCTTAAGGGACATGTTGCATCCAAGGTTACAGTATTTTTGCAGGACCACTGTCACCAATTGCTTGTAGTTGTCATCTCTTTTGTTGCCTAAAAAACCATGAACAACACCCTTGAAGGCTTCCCAAGCTTCCTTTTCTTTCCCCTCCAAAACTTGGTCAAATGCAGGATCCTTTACAAGTTCTCTTATTTGTCGTCCGACAAAAATGCCTTCCTTAACTTTTGCATCACTTAATTTCGAAAATTTCTCTCTGATGTACTTAAAGGCCCATCCTTCTCGGTTCATAGCTTTGACAAAGTTTTTCATCAAACCCATCTTGATATGCAGGAATGGAAGAAGAACGTCTTTTGGGTCCACAAGAGGCTTGGCAGTCTTTACAAGAGGCATCAGATTGCGTTTCTGTGAGGAAAATGTTATTTCACCACAAATATAACAAAAGTTATTCACTATATTTACACATTTTTGTGGCATTTTTACATTTTTTACACTAAAAAAGCACTCGCGAACCAGAAATTTTACATTAATTTGAGTAGAAACTACATGTACTTCACAGTCACAGCAACAGTATCTATGTTTATGACTTACAAACAGCTGAAGAGCATTTGTGTTTTGTTATTTGACAGGTGTGGCTGTCAAATTTAAAATCCCCCAAATTTAAAATCTTTACTCTAAAAAATGAAATGTCACTTTATCTTCAAAACAAGAGCTAATCTATCATTTTTATGGTGATTTTTGAATTCAGCAGATGGATGTACATGTAAATTCACTATTTTTAAGCCCGAAACATTTTCATTGTTGCCCATATAAACTGTACCTGAGCTAGAGTTATAGATAAATAAATTTGATATAAATTCAAAATATATGTACAGTATTTGTAAATTGGTAATTAATGAATTTAAGAAGAATTGAAACAGAATAGGAGCATAAAACAGAGTAATAATGAGGAAAATAAACAAGGAAAAGAATGGGCAAATAAGCCTCTGATGGGAAAGAATTATTTATTTGAAGTGATGGATGAGCCTCTGTTTTCTGGAATTCCAGTAGGTGACTACTGACAAGCCAAAGATGGAAGTTACTAAGGTCTGTAGATGATAGATATGGAGTATTTTAATTATGTTATCATTATTTTATTTGATGTGTTTCATGAGTTAGAATAAGAATAATTATATTCAATTTATAATTTAGCTAAGAAATTTATTATATTGTATTATAATTTCAATAGTTTTAACTTCAATAGTACGTTAGAATTGCTCAAGCTGGCAATCTCATATCATTACTGAAAATCTTATGAAATCTTGTGTGAAGAACATAGTTAAATATATATTGGATAGAAAAGCAACAAAACTAATAGATACAATATGTTTGTCAAAATCTACTGAGCTTTCAACTTCCAGATGACATGAGAGCCTTTACTTTCAGCAATAAAATGTCCAATAGTTTCATTCCAAATGGATGAATGAATGAACAGATATAACTGGATTGGCAACTAACAGTGTTTATATGCTATCAATACTTGGAGCCTTTTCAAGAGGATCTGCTTCTCTGCAAATTTTTACTGACTACCCAATGATGCTGAAATTTTAAAAATAATATGTGAATATTTTGTGATGAATGGTATCCCATGGAATAATTTTGTTGTGTGCACAGGCAGCACAAAAGCCATAACTAAAAAGATGGTGTTTCAAGAATAAAAAAAATTTTAAGGAGTGCAGCAGTAGCCACTGCAACCTTCAAAATTAAATATTTATAGAAAAGAAGATGCTATGATGCTACCCCCTCTAAAAGAACCCAAAAGAAAGCATAGAAATAATTCATTTAATCAAATCATGATCTAAGAATACCAGGCTATTCAAAGTGTTTTGTGATGGCATGGGGAGTTTTGTACATGTCTTTACTTCTTCACACAGAAATAAGGTGGCTTTCTTGAGGCAAAAATATGACAGCTCTTTGAAATGAGGCCTGAAATCAGAACCTTTCAGTTTGATGATTTTGCTTTGGAAGACAGGTTAAGTGACAAATGTTGGTTAATAAAACTGGTATATTTAGGTGATATTTTTCAAAAAGTTAACAATTTAAGCCTCCCACTTCAAGGAAAAAAAGCAACTGTTTTTGATACCAGTGATTAAATGCAAATATTTAGAATGAAAATAAGATTTTGGGCAGAATCAATAAAAAAAAAAATTATAATATTGTTAGCGTGTCAATGGAAAATTATTTAGAAAAGAACTACATTTAACTTACAAGGGGTAACTTAAATGAGTTTCAAGTTCTCCTATAATTTTGTTTCATAATTTCAACAGTTATTTTCTAAAAGAACTAAATGAAAAAATGAAAGTAAGGTTTTCACATGTGAATATATTCTCCGAGTCTCATCTTCACATTAGAATAATTATTGAATGATCCCAAGTGACATTTCTGGTTTTGCTACTTTAAGAATGGTAAGTACCAGATTTATGATATATTATGGATTTATAATACTTGCTTTGAATTAATTTTAAAAAATGCTGTTTTACTTTGTTTGTTTTTTTTTTTCAGTTTTGTAAGTATATTTACTGAAATTAGAATAGAAAGCAATAATTTTAAATGAAGAACTACACATGTCTAAAATTCTAAAATTAAATTATTTTTTTCCATTATTAAATAGTAGGGTTAAACAAGTACTAGGTGAAAATTAGCACTCCATGATGAATATTTCTGCTGAAAAGTACTCCATGATCTAAAAAGTTTAAAAACCATTGCTCTGGGGCATCAGTATGACTGACCTGAAATCCGTGTTCTATGCAGTGTATGGGTAATTTTATTTTTGTGAATAAAAATCAAGCATAATTGAATCATCATTGCTCAATATGTTTCAGTAGTGGCTGATGCCCCAGCTTGAGAATTATATTTTCCAGTAAGGTGGTACTGTACCCTATTACCACCACCTGATCTATGGATATTGCAATGACAAGTGTCATAACATTAGAGCTTATAACCAAATGTGATCAGGTCTTGATCCCCTGATTCCTGCTCACTATTTTCTTTGGGGGTTATGATATTTTTCTTCCTCTTCTTTCTGATAATTTAACCAAATTGCAATTTCACACCATTAACACAACTGCTACCATCAGTAATGATATGCTGCATGTGTTTAGACATGGATCATTGCCTTTGCCTTGATATCTATCTTGTTATGCAAGGTGCACATAGAATATTTATGCAAAAGAATTTGGTGAGTTTTTTTTTTATTTGAACCTACTATCCTAAAGATGTCAAGGAACTGGGAAAAACAGTGCAGTTATCGATACATCTCCTTTAATGAGCCTACCTTTAATACTTTATAAAACCTTATATTAAAGATTTGTGTTCCATGTCCTTAATCCTGGATATGATGTGATATTTTTATGATTATGTTCCAAAAGCTATTCCTAAGATTCTCTCACACTCTTTATCCATAATCATACATTTCCATTTTTACTAGCTCCTTTCTAATGCTTCCTTCCAAAATAATTGAATAGCTGACCAGAACAAGATTGTAGCCCACAAATGCAAATTTTTGGGGTTTTAGAACTAATGGTGAACATGGATTTTGTCCTATATGTGAAAAATGTAGAACATATCCTGTTTGAATACTCAGGAGCAAGGGAAGGGGTACAACAACTAATAAATGGTAAATGGTTTAAGTTAAATAAGTTAATTGCAGCTAGGAAAACGGTTAGTGATCAAAGTCAATTTTGGAATCTGGGGCAATATTTGTATAGAGTTAAGAACAAATGGATATGGTCTGTGAAGAGAGAGGACTTTCAATTTGGATTGGGTTTCTTCTGGGCAATTTGTATGTTAGAACTACTGTAATTATTTACCAGTGTGTTTGTAAATAAATATTTTGTTAGCGCGTGTTTCAATATTGCCCCAGTGTAGAGCTTGGGTTAATTGTTAAATCGTTATATATACACAGTTAACAAGAAGAAGAAGAAGAAGAAGAAGAAGAAGGAGGAGGAGGAGGAGGAGGAGGAGGGGGGGGAGGGGGGGAGGGGGAGGAGAAGAAGGAGAAGAAGAAGAAGAAGAAGAAGAAGAAGAAGAAGAAGAAGAAGAAGAAGAAGAAGAAGAAGAAGAAGAAGAAGAAGAAGATCCTGGTATTGAAAAAAACATTTTTAACCTTAAAAATGGTAGTGATCAATGTATTCTTCTCACCTTCAAAGAAACTAACAGCTTTAATGACCATGTGTCCAACACTGAACTTGATTTACATTTTCTATAAGGCCGCATAGTGTGAATGCACTATGTACCCTGCTGAAATGGTTACAACAGAAACATGTTCTCTTATAACTTTGCAAAGTATCAACAATGACATTAACATAAGTTGCAACATTGATTGCTTCAAGAATTACTGAAGCTGCAAGATGTTCCCTTGCTTCTGCAATATTGAAGGCCTGCTGATAATGTTGAAAACACAATTTCCATTTTTATCAGTAGTTTCTTCACAAAAGACATAAACCTCTTTATTCTTGACATCAACTTTTATTTCTTCTTTCTTCAGTTCTTTATTTAAAGGAACATAATATTGTCTGAGACTATTAGACAAAGGCAGTTTATGCACATATCTATTCATACAGTTTCTAAGAATAAGATGGCCACAATTTTCAACTGAGATATTTCATTTCATGAAACCCTATTTACAGAATAACCTTTTCTTTTAAGTCTCTCACTTGTTTACTCATAATAGACTTGCTTGACTGCTTCATATGGTTCTCAGATTGCCAGTGTTTGCCTAATATATCTTTTTGTTTACAATCTAAACAACAGAGTATTTGTATAATATATCTGGCAGATGCAACTAATACGACAGGCTTAAACTCCTCACATCCAAACAAGTCTAATGCCTGAAATATGCAAAGATATTGCAAATAAATACATGAAATAAAACTTTTGTTTTTATTGCTAATGAATGAATGAATTTATTTCTCATACATCAACATATAAAATGTTATAACAAAATGAACACAAAAAAAACAATTAAAATATAATGAATAGGATCAGTGCCTTCAGTAATTCCAGAAGGCACTAACACCAATCAAAATTGAATAAACAAATATGTAATTAGTAACATCTTTATAACATTATGAATATATTGCAATATTTTTAATTCTTAATACTTCAGTCCAAATATTCCCATTTAATTATCGCAGCCCCCTAGTACCCGGTTCATCAGCGATATTTCTAATCAACAAAAACAAATACCCTTAGTTATAGCATTTCTGGCTAAAATGGCTTTTTGGAGAGAATACTTTATGTAAAAAAAAAAAAAAAGAAAAAAAAAAGAAAAGAAAAAGAAAAAGAAAAAAGAAAAAAAGAACAATAAATAAAGCACAGTCATTTTAAATCTGATTCAGTTGATATATTTATGAATACAAATATGATTGTTATATAATTTAAATTATACATTAATTTATTTATTTATTTTATAATACTAAATTCACAATATATTACAATTTATGGCCTGGTTCTAAGCCAGTTAATCTCTAGCCCACACTACACTGAGATAAAAAAAATAAATTAAACAATTTAAGAACAATCATATTATTTCATTTAAAAAATAATTAAGCCAAATTCAAAGGAAGGAAGTTTTTTTTGGAAAGCTATATATATTTAATAATTACTATTATTTACACTATGCTCCGAACATTTTCATAGCCAAACCCATTTCAGCCGTATACTTGAACCACAAACCAACTTACATTATTAATATTTTTATTAACAACTCAGATTCAGTTTCTCTACATGCAATGCCAAAATACTCTTACATTCCCACACTGAGAAATATTAATATAAATAGTCATAAATGTCAACTCCTCCCCTTTTTAAGCCCTTCTTCACTAATTTCCCCTTACTCCACTCTTCAGCACCTCTATGTCGGTCGGCTATGTAATCTTCTATATTATCTGAGAAATCTATACAAGTTTTAGGCCTTTGTTTAGAAGATCGATTTCATTTTCGGAAAATGCGACACTTGAAAAATTAACTACTTTATTTGTTGCGTGCGCGCATGAGGGTGGAACCATTTTTATTTGGTGTTTTTGTAAGTTCTGTAAGTTTTGTAAGTTCAGATAATATAGAAGATTACATAGTCAACACAGACATAGCCACCCAACAACTAAACGTAAGGGAAAAATCGTTCGTCAAAAGTAAATGCAAAAAAGTTTTAGAGAGCATAAAAACCAAAAGAAATCAATAAACTACAGAACTGCATTAAAACAACTAAAAGAAAAACCAGTAATATACATAAAAGTAGATAAAGGTAATAAAATAGCCATTTTAGACGAAAATGAATACACAAATAGGGTTGAAATTATGTTAAAAGGAAAAAACTACAAACCAATTGAAAAGAATCTACTCAATAAATGTAATAAAATGTTAAACAAAACATTAAATGAAGTCAAAACACTATCCACTACTGAAAAACAGAATATCACACAAAGTAATCCAGTGCTACCCAGGCTTTATGCACTAACTAAAATACATAAAAATGATAACCGCATGAGACCAATAATAAACAATATCAATTCACCCACATACCAGGTAGCAAAAAAATTGATCAAAGTCTTCAATTCTTTTAAGAGATTCCAAAGTTTGAGCATTAAACATTCAGTTGATCTAGTCAAAAAACTTGAAAATAGCAGAATTACAGCTGGATATATAATGGTTTCATTTTATGTAAAAGCCTTATTCCCGAGCATACCTATACAGAAACATTTGCTTATACTGAAGAAATGGTTAACATCAATAAATTTAAAAACAGAAGAAATAGAAGACTTATTAAAACTTACTAATATTTGCATTAAACAAAATTACTTTAGCTTCAACAAAAAATATTACCAACAAGTTTCAGGCCTAGCTATGGGAAACCCTTTGTCCCTTTTCTAGTAAAATTATTCAATGAGCTCATTTGAAATACACATCACAAAAGCCTTTCCTTTAATTTTCAAGTCATGGTATAGGTATGTGGATGACATTTTTGCAATAATACCGAAGAAACACTCAATAGATGCCCTGAAACTTCTTAATTTGCAACACGAATCCATACAATTTACTATAGAAGAAGAAAGAAATGGGTAGCTACCATTTCTACATTTAAAAATTATAAGAAATGGAGATTGCTTGAATTTTGGAATTTACAGAAAAGAAACACACACAGAAAAATACTTAAAAAATGAGAGTTATAACCCCATTCCACATAAATATGCAATTTTTCACAGTTTGGCACACAGATTGATGAATATTCCACTCACAGAAGCAGAGTACAAAATAGAATACGAACAAATAATAAAGACAGCTATAATCAATGGTTTCAACAAAGACATAGTGATAAAAATTATCAATAAATCTAAAAGACAAAAAGGGATAGGGGAAGTTTCCACACTGAAAAACACAAAAGGAGAATACAAATTCAAAAGTTTCACCTACCATCCAATTTACCACAAAAGTTCAAGAAAATCTTCAAAGGACATGGGATAATGTTAGCCCCAAAGAAGAGATACGTCAAGAATTTATTAGGTTGAACAGTAAAAGACTCCATACCAACAGAACAGAAATCAGGAATTTATGAAATAAAATGTGCAGACTGTGAACAGAGCTACATAGGCAAAACAAAAAGAAATTTGGAAATTTGGAGTAAAGAACATTTTAGGAATATTCAGTTTAAACAGGGGATAAATCAGCAGTAGCAGCTCACTTTTGGACCAAAAACCATGAAATAAAACCGGGAATTAAACTGCCGAAACATCTTCACAACCCATTGGAGTTATCCACTTGGGAAAAAATTTTCATATTAAAAAATAGAGAAACCTAATGAATTTCAAGTTTCCTCCTATGGATGAACTCAGCAACTTCCTACTTCAACCAGCAGAGGCCACCACAGGAACATCTGGTTGTCCTGCCATCATTTGGAGTAACGCAGTTCAGTGAGCAACTGAAGATGGGAGAGATTCTCCCGAAATGCATCTTACTTTTGTGTAAGTGAATGGAGTTTAGTGTAAAAAATGAATACCTAAGTTTAGCACCCTTATGATCTTAACAAATGGGACAAGCACCCAGTTCCTATAACCTTCAGTTTCCATATCTCTAAGCAGTACCATACTATAACCTCTCTCTCTAGCTCTTTCATACATTTCTCAAAATAAACTTCTTGTAAAATATCAAACTTCAATTAAATGTATTATATTAATTAACAAAACTGCCTTGCCAAAGAATAACATTCTTATTGGTTCCACTTACTTGTTTATAATTACAATGAATTGACACCTTAGTACCTTTCGACATAGGATCTCTGTTTCCAAGCATACTAAAGAATAACTTTTAACTTATCTCTGCAATTGGCTAAGAACAAGTGAAATTAACGATACACAATAATACAAAGGAATACATAAAACCTACTAAATAAAATTTGCATAAACCAATTCTATTTTTCATTCAGGCACAAATTTTATAAACAAGAATCAGGACTTACTATGGGCAGCCCCTTATCTTCATTTCTAGCTAACCTCTTCATGAGCAGATTTGAAACACACATCAATACAGGATTCAAATATATATTTCAAATCTGGTACAGATATGTTGACAATATATTTACCATAATTAACAAAAAACAAATTAATAATACCATAAAACTTATAAATATACAATATAAAAACAAACTGTTCACATATGAAACCGAAGCAGATAACATGCTACCATTCTTTGACATTAAAATAATAAAATATCATGGCAATCTGGAATTTTGAATCTACAGAAAGAACAGATATGCAGATTATCACATAAAAGCTAACAGATTTAAACCAAAAGCACATAAACATGCAGTAATCAATAGCTTAGTGCAGAGACTTGTTAACCTACACATTAACAAGAAAGAATACTCCAAAGAATACAAGCAAATAGAACAGATATTAAACATGGATTTAGCAAAGAACTTGTTCACAAAAAATTACAGAAGTTCAAGAGGCAAAACTTATTACTGAATCCAAGAGCATTTTCAGTAGGAAAAGATAAGATGATTTTTAAAAAATTCACATATCATCCATGGGCTATGCACATATTTCAAAATGTTCTAAAAGATTTTAATATTAGATTGGCACCAATAAACATATTTAATACTGAATGGCAAAGTATTTCACTGGAAAAAAAAGCAGGCATTTACAAAATAAAATATGCAGAATGCAAAAAAATCTATATTGGAAGAATATTAAATCCCACCAAAGGAGAAATCAGTATTGACATCTCATTTTTCGACAGAGAACCAAGAGATAGTGGGAAAAAAATATTAAAATCAGCACAGGAACCCACAGAATTAGCAATGTGAGAAAATCTCATTTATAAATAGAGACAGATTAATTAACTTCAACACTCCAGGTATGAAAACATAAATTTTAGTTCATTATATATGAATCAGAGCAGAATATGCATCCTCAAAGGAACACCATGAATTATCTAGCTGTTGACAGTTATCTGAGGATGCAGACAATGGTTTGCAAAACATGTTTTATTTTTTTTTGAATGATTTATTTATGGACGCTCTTTAACAGCTCAGGTCATCAGCGTCCCATTCAACTCAGGGCGTGAAATGGCTGACAAATTTTGCTCAGAGGCCTCTCTTTCAGGCTTGAGGTTCTTTTTTATGCCGTAAATGTATGACATGGGACCCACGGCTTTACTTCCCTTCCAAAGGAAGCCATACTTAGGATTTTTACGCCCCCAAAAAATCCATCGGTCCTGGCCAGGTTCAAACCCACGATCTTGGGTTTAGAAGGCAAGTATTGTAACCACTATACCACCAGGAGCAACACAAAACATGTTCTAAATATAAAACAGGTAAATGGAATCAATAAGAATGTGTAGTTTGACTTAATCATACAATAATCTTAATTATACCATTTTTGCTTATCCATGTCCTCCAGTCTGACTCTGAAAGCCTCCCAAAAACCTCTGGTTAGCCCTTTCCTATCTTCCCAGATATCTTCCATTCCATTTATTATTGAATGTTATCTGATTTTACTAACTCAATCATCTATAGATTAATTTCTCTATTGAAAATGTAAACAATCTTTCAAAATATGACCTTCTGACAACTATCTCACTCTAACCATTATTTAAAACGGTTTAATCACTAAACTTCTAACACTTAACTTTCCCATTAATTTTAATATAATACACTTTAACCCTGCTAACAGGTACAACCAATTTTTAATCTGCAAAAAATAGAAATTACTAAATCTAGTTTCTTCTAACCTTTATTTATTTTCCAGAGTTCCACTACATAAGCCATTTAATACCTTAAGAGTTTTAGTATGAACTCCTATGAACCACAACATACCATACTGATGACATATATGTAAATATTTCCTCATTAGATTTCTCCTTAGGCTCCTTCTGCCTTTCACAATTACCTAGACTATTTAATTTTAAGCCTAAGTTCATAAATTCCTTAACATTCTAATTTCCCTTACTATTCAGAGACATTTTTGAATCCCCTTCAATTTATTGGCTGTTTTGGGTACAATTATCTTAGTTCTGTGCTGATTAATTCTAAGTTATTCACTACAGTATCTCTTAATTTCAAAATTTAATTAATTTAATCCAACTACTACTAGGAGGAGACTATGACAAAATCATTTGCATATAGCAATCCTAGAATATCTTGATTATTGATAATATACACGTAAATATTAGGTGTTTGCAATTCCTCAATCAAATCATCTATAAATAGATTAAACAATAAAGGGCTAAATTTGCAACCCTGCCAAAGACCTCTCTCTTGGTTTACTTTGTAACTTCCCCACATTTGTCTCAAAAGATATTTGGAGAGTATAGTAAATGTAATAAGCTGACCATTTGGGCTGGTGATTTTTTAGCATTTTAAAATAAGAAAATTAGCACTTTAATTTTTACATTTGGCATTTTGTAGAATTTTTACATTAGCATTTTATAGCATTTTAAAGATAAACATAATTTAATTCTGATAAACAAGTATATCTTGAAATAACATTATTTTGAAATAAAGATGTCAATAATTACCTAATAATTTTAATATTGAGCACTTAACATAATTATGTGCTATTTTCACCCCTAAATTTAAATACATTTTTTGTTCTCATTTTATTTACGTTAATTGTTTAATGTCTTTGCTAAAGTATAAACTGGAAATGACATTAAATTTATGGTTCTCCCTTCATTAATAAGAATCCAATATACGTGGTATACAACCTTAAAATAAGATACTTATTTTGACAAGTGCTCTCAAAAAGTTGGATGGTCCACTTTGTGAAGAGGAATCATTAGTTAGTTAGTCTTAAAAAATATCTTAACTGTGCCTTGAATGAAAAAATCTTATTCTAGATTTAGCACTTTTGACTTTGTAGTGCATCATATGGATGGTGGCTTGCTGCATTATTCCACAGCCATCTTCTGATCCATTGTTGAAACTATCTTTTGCACTGATACGTCCCCAGCTTTTGACATGCTTGTCTAAAATGTCCTTTTGCCATTCCAGGCGCTGATTACACAATTTAAACATTAAAATTTCACCATCACTGAAACTATAAAAGCTTTCTTGATAATAATATTCTTCCTGCTGTTTTATTGATATTTTCGACTTCATCATCTTAGAACTTGTGACTTGAATAACGTGAAGGGAATGAAAGATGCAAAACTCAATAAAATGTGTGACAGTTCAAACAATGAGGTTTTGAAGGATTTACTTTGCAGGAGGGGTTACTTCCCACATTCCAGAACAATGGTGATCAAGTGCGTTATAAACATTCCAAGGATGTACTAACTGCTCACTTGAAGTTTGCAGAAGAAAAACAAAGAAAAAAGTTATAATTGAAAAAAATTGCTGACATTGCATTTATGTCATACTTTAGTACAGTCAATTTTGCATTGCATTGCTCTCTATTGCATTTGTGAAAAATCGTCACCCCTACATCATACCTACCTGAACTCAGTCTCTTTCTTCACAATTCCACCTCAAGGTTTCATTTATGCTTATAACTTGTACAAAATCCATAAGTGAATGATTTTATTGTTCTATGTGCATTTTTACATTTGAGATAATTTTCTCTTATGGCAAGAAAATAAAATAAAGATGTCATAAAAAGATGGTAATGTTTATAAACCTGCTGAAAATGCCCAATTGCAAGCAACCTGGAATGTACAATATGTAACTCATCATTAACCAGTGCTGATTCTACACTTTTTATATAACTTTTCATAATAGGTACACACCAACATGAATGATTAGTCATTAAGGCATGGATTCATGAATAGAAGACCTCAGGTTTGTTCTCTGCCAGGACATTCTCTCTGACTAAGGCTTTTTCCAGGTTTTCCCCAGTCTTCATCAATAGCAAATATCGGGTAGGTATCTAAAATAAGGCATGGGATACTTCCTTCCCAAACTTATAATTTCATCTCATGTGTCATGAGTGTGCACTGCCTATGATGCCTCAGTAGGGAAAACATGCAGTATACACTATGATTAAAAAAACTAAAAAAACCTACACACACCGTTATTGCATATACGAGGTCTCTTCAAAAAGTATCGTGAATTTTGAATTTTCGCGAGTTACGTATATTCAATTTTCAATTGTTTTGTAGCGTTATGTTGGTACTCATGTCCCTCACTTATGTTGACAAGCTCGGCCATTTTGAATGTCAATTAATTGTTGACAGCTATTTTACTTGGACATGTTTTGGCTCGTCTTCGATTTTTGCCTATTCCAAAAAATGAAACAAAGAATCTGTATTAAATTTTGTGTGAAAAACAAAATTAAGTGCGCGGATGCATTCCGAATGTTGACTGTGGCATATGGTGAAGCTACCTTGGACCAAAGCAACGTTTATCGGTGGTACAAAATGTTCTCAGAAGTCCGAGAAGATGTGAACGACAAAGAGCGTCCCGGAGCTCGTCAACAACAGACGAAAACATTGAAGAAGTGAAGAAAATAGTATTGGCCAATCGTCGAATCACCATTAGAGAAGTTGCTGAGGACCTAAACATATCGATTGGTTCGTGCCATTCGATTTTTACCAATGATTTGGGCATGAGACGAGTCGCCGCAAAATTCGTATCAAAGTTGCTCAATTTCGACCAAAAACACCATCGCATTAACATTGCTAAGGAGCTGTTGAGCTCTGTCCGCGACGACCCAAATTTGCTCCAGAGGGTCATAACTGGTGACGAATCATGGATTTATGGTTATGACATGGAAACTAAAGCTCAATCATCCCAATGGATGCTGCCACACGAGCCAAGACCGAAAAAAGCGCGTCGAGTTCGGTCGAATGTGAAGGTTTTGCTTACAGTTTTCTTCGATTGCAGGGGCGTGGTGCATCGTGAGTTCTTGCCACAGAATAGAACGGTCAATAAGGAATTACCTGCAAGTTATGCGCAATTTGCGCAAAGCAATCCGCCAGAAACGCCCGGATTTGTGGAAGGACAAAAATTGACTTTTGCACTATGATAACGCCCCTGCTCACACATCGGTGCTTGTGCGCGAATTTTTGGGCAAAAACAACACACTTATGATGCCGCAGCCACCGTACTCCCCAGACCTAGCCCCCTGGACCCTTTTTTTGTTCCCAAAACTGAAGAGGCCCGTGAAAGGACAACGCTACGCCACGATTGAGGAGATAAAGGCGGCATCGATGGAGTAGCTGAACAAGATCACAAAAAACGATTCTTTAAAGTGCTTCGAGGATTGGAAAAAACGTTGGCACAAGTGTATAATATCTGGTGGGGATTACTTTGAAGATGACAAAATAGATACTCATAAATAAATACTTTTTGAAAAAACACAAAATTCGCGATACTTTTTGAACAGACCTTGTATAAAGTGAAATTAGATTTAAGACTTTCCTTGTATAGCATGATTCTTTGTGATGAATGGAAAAAAAAAAAGGAGTATCATTTTGTCCTTTTTGAAGTGATTTGAGAAAATGTTTATAATCAGTGACATTTTAAGCTTATTATTTTGTATAATTTATGTAAATGTGCTGTTTTTTATACAAGATAAGAAGATAATCTTTTTTCTTTCGTGCCCCCCCCCCCCCAATGCTTCCTTTATTGTCGCCTTGATTGCATTGGTTTTCTTGCAACATCTGCAAATTGTGAACTAAATACTTTTTAAGTGTAAGTCTGTAGGGATGAATGAAATGAAATGAATTAATGATACTGCAAATAAGCTTGGAATCCTGTGCCTTAAAGTTATTTGGCATTCACTTTCTTGAGGTAAGGAAAAAACTATGAAAAAACCTTACCCAGACTACTCGACCTGACTGGGATTCAAACCCAGGATCTCTGGGTACGTCATTGCAAATGCTACCACTAGACCAAGGAGGTGGTCAAAATAATCTTCTTCTCTGCATGTTAATACATATTTTATAGTCATGTTTCACAGCCTTCTGTCTGTTACAGTATGCATCAATTGCAGTGTCACTACACGATGACACTGCAAGTCTCAGAATAAAAGGCACTATACACTTAGATGTCTCCTACTGTTGTTGTGCTACATATGTTTTAATAGTTAATTTCAACTGTTTGCATATCTTTGAATATGAAACAAATGATATCAATATATAACATGGCAGAATTTAGTAACGTAAAGTGTTCTGATATGATACTTATTTTTGATGAAACCAACATACATAATGGAGCTACAGCAGCAAAAATATATGAAGAATGGTTCCCAAACAGAAGAGACCATTTTGTTTTTTGTGTTAATGTGTATGTGTTAACATAAGTGATTGTAAATAATATCATTAAATAATTTATGTTTACAATATGTTATTTTTAATTTTCATTGTGAATAATTCCTTGATGTTTATTGTACACTGAGAGAAACTGTTAATGAGCTTTTGTGGTTCTGATAACAGGTGCAGAAGTTAAGGAAATAATAGTAAATAGTTACATTTTTACATAGCAAGATTATACAACATAAAGCATTGATTATCTCAGAAAAGAATAGCAATATGAAAAAACTTATTTAAGCAAAAATCTTCAAAATAATATGATCTTTCTCAGATTAAGAGGGAAGTCAGATATAGTGTAGTAAGTATATTTTCCAGACAGAAACAGGGAGTTGGATAAAAATTGAGAGAAGTGCCAAAGTGTGTCATCAGAGGCTTTGAGAGACTTGCAGGGTATCTTCATTAGAGTAGAGAGCTGCAGCAAGAAAGCCTTCAATGAGAAAACGTTTGGCCAGGATATCCTAGTGCAATGCTGTTTACATGTTACTGGAAGTGGATTGGCACCATGAACCATTCTTTCACAATATGAAAAATTGTGTAATTATGTTCTGTATGCTTTGATGAAAAAGCAAAAATGTTAATGATATGATGCTGCTTGTACCGACTTGGAGCATTACAAGTGTTACAGAAAAGAGAAGCTTTTTTATGTTGTACCATTACTCTGAATGAGATATGGGCCAGAGTGATGCAAAAATATGAAACACCAATCATATGATCATCATTACAAATCATCATGAAAATGCACTATGAAAGTTTGTTAGAACTCCAGCAAAATGAAAGCTATGGAGATTCTCATATCTAAATGTGTTGGTTATCCCCAGGTCAGACTTCAATAGCAACCAACTTTGAGAAAAAAATGACAACACTTTCTGCGGAACTAATCCATCATTTTGTGCAATGATGCTCCAATGCTACTTTGCTCAATCAACAGGGCTGGGAAATGTTCTAGTGTACATTACACCACTTACTTAAGTGCCTGTTACACCCAAGATTGTGGGTTCAAACCCAGCCAGGACTGATGGATTTTTTCGGGTATAAAAATCCTAAGTATGGCTTCCTTCTGAAGGGAAGTAAAGCCGTGGGTCCCGTGTCGTACATTTACAGCACGAAAAAGAACCCGAAGCCTGAAAGAGAGGCCTCTGAGCAAAATTTGTCGGCCATTTCACGCCCTGAATTGAATGGGACGCTGATGACCTGAGATGTTAAAGAGCATCCATAAATAAATCAATCAAAAAAAAAAAAAAAATTAAGTGCCTGTGACTTCTACTTGATTCCTAATACAACAAGAGAATCACTTTCCAGAGATTTTTCAAGCAATGGACTATTCTATAAATGTAACAGTCATTGCCAATGGTATCCAATGACTTCTACTAACAGGCATTGGATTTTACACAATGCTAATGACTACATTGAAGGACAGTAAAACCTAGAAGCAAATTTATATTTTTTTATGTAAATAAACAGTTGTCACTATTAAAATTCTAACTCTTATATACACAATTCAGTTTCATTGCTCGGAAATCCATGAAAATGTTTATCAAAGTTCATTAACTGATTTTTTTAACTTGTGGATATATATTTTTTTCACATGTTCAGTTCTGTATGCCCTTCTATATTTTTAATAATATCTTAAATTTCATGGTTTTCTGTTCAAAAATGAGCTGCCATAGCAGATTTCTTTATTTGTTTACAGTTTATATTCTTTTTGTTCGGACATATGTTTCTTTCTTTTTTATTTCCTAATATATATGCTATCACAGTCTGAATAATTTATATGATAGCTTCCAGACTTGTATTTTCTGTTAGTATACTATCTAACATTTGTTATGCCGAACTTATTCCTTGATGCCAATGTAATGTTACCTTCATTAAAGATTTGAAATTTATGGGTAACCCAAGGATGGTAGGAACATTTTTAAACATTTTATTCTATTTTACTGCCAATTAAATTGAGATTTTTTTCAGCTGCTTAAGTTTCTTGAATTTCTATACATTTTTTCAAACTATTGTCTTACAAAATCCATTATTTACGGCAGTTCTTTTTCTATTTGGTTATATTCCGGTTGGTAATCTATTTTTTTCCAATGGTAAACTCAACAGCCTATGTTCTAACCTACTAATCACAGCATGTTTATGTTGCCTTAGATTGATGCTATTGGCTTTTATGTAATTGTCTGGGTGTGTGTTTTCTTTCTGTGTATTCCAAATTCCAACTTTTCATAGGTTTTATTGTTATGAGATCCAGGTTTTCCTTTCACATATAATTACCAAGTAAGCTAAGCAGTTTTACAGCATCTTTAATATGTTTTTGAATGACAGATTAAAATACAACAAAGGTCTGTGAAACATGTTCTAATGAAATAGTAAGTTAGTAAAGGTGCAAGAGTATTTAATTTAACTCATCATATATTAATAATTATGCATAATCATTTTCATAACTATAGTCAGTGCAGTTAATGAAATCAGAAATGTCAAGTAACACCTTATAGCAGCTTGGTTGTAGAGAAGGACTAGTTGCATCATGGTGTTAAAATTGATGATAGTTGTTTCCTTCCAGATCACTGCACAAGCGCAAGCTTCCTGCTTGTATCAAATGCTATTGGTATATATCAGATAATTTTTTTCGTGAAAATATTGACAGGAAAAATTAAATTAAATCTGGAAAACAGTATCTGTTGCCATTTTCTGAAGACATAATATTTGAAATATTTATTTCCACATAATACAAATTACACATTCAACTGTAATTAACAATTTTAATATACACATGTAAGAAATATTACATGTAGAAAAATATATGCATCAGCTATTTTACATTTTACCATTAGAAATCACAAGTTAAACAATGCTTGTACATTTTTTCCTATTGTTCCCAACTTTCTGGAGTCCTACACACTGAACACCCTGGTTATATGTGCTTTAGATCTCACCCTCCCTGCTTCCTTCTTTCCTCTCTCCATACATACATTCCCTTTGCTTTAAGCACTTTTTTCGAGTATTTCTCTCTTACCTTTCCTATATACTCATCAGAAGTTTTCAAAAAGCTCCTTGTTTCCTGATCCCAAAATTTGCATTATCACCAATTCTGTCTGTAATTATCCCATTTCCTAACCCATATATCATTCTCCAATCTTTAATTTGTAAACATTCAACTATACACTGAAAACCTTCCTCCATTTCTCCACATAGTGGACACTCTTCCTTTTCTCCTTTTAATGCACTTAACCTAATATACCTGCACTACCCCAGGCAAATTTCCTCCTTTCCCCTTTTATTACAAATATATACATATTTTTCCTGCACACCATTCTTTCTTAAATTTCCTATAATGTTTCAACACACTCTTATTTTGTAAACTATTCCATATTTCTTGCTTTCCCATATCATCTACACTTTTCTTCACTTTATTCTACAGTCCATTAACTGTTATTTCTCCACTTTACATCTTGAATTATTCCCTTTAGTTTAGCTAATCAACTTTTTTCCCCCATTATCTTTTTCTTGCATCTGTAAACAGTCTTTGACTATGTCTCCATCTTCTCTTGATTCTATCTTATACCAGTATTTCATAATACATTTAACTACCATGCCTTTTCTATCAACTCTTCCTTATACCATCAATTTCACCCCATTTAGAGTTGCCCTTGGTAATCCCAACACTATTTTAGAAAATGCTCTGTTAATATTTTCGATATATACTCCCACCCTTTCTGTGTACCCCATACTTCAACTCCATACAACATTTTAGAATCAACCTTTGTTGAATAAATTTAAACAGGTTTTTATAATATTAATAGTTAATTATCCCTTTCTGAATACATTCTTTCCCTGTTCTGTCCATCTTCCATTATTATTTAACCAAACCCCTAAAGAATCAATTTCTTAACTATTTCAATTTCATTATCCTCCATCCTCCATGCACCATTTTTCATCTTTTTTAAGTTTATTTTCTTTCTTGCATACCATTATTTTTAACTTATTTTTATTTATTTTTAATCCCCATTATTTGCAATATCTCAATATTGCTTTTATTGCTTTATTTAAGCCTCTGCTTGTTATTGCTACTGCTACTAGTCCATCAGCAAACAATAATCCCGGAATTTTTTATTATTAATTATAGGGAGTGCATACACCCATTTACTTCAATATGTTGTCTATAAATGTCCCTTGCTTAGTTTAAACCTTGTTTAGCCTCATATCATTAGGTATTCATTCAGTTATTTTATTTTCTGCATACCTAACGCAAAGAATTAATATGTCATGAATCATGACTTTGCTGACGGCAATATGAGTAGGAATCCCATTAGATTATTCAGCCAGGTAAGGAATGGCTTACAAGCTTTCATAACCTATCATTGCTCCCATCATCAGGGTATAACATGCTTAGACTGTTAAAATCTGTCATTTATTTTATTCATAGTGAAGGAGCAAAAGCTATGTAGAGACTGAGCTGTTTTCTGATTGGATAAGGTACTGTCATCATTGAAGCAGAATCTGATAACCCCTGGATTGCTCCATTCTTTTAAGAAAATAATAAGAGAGATTAAGCCAAGAAGCAGCAGAATCTCCTGTAATGCACCAGCATATTCAATATATTCTTTAAAAAAATTACTTAACTTGTTGCATTGGGAGATCTTTCCAAAGAGCATTGGGCCTTGCTGTGTATCCAATGCTATAAAGTTTTATAGTTTTCTGTATTGTGTAACAATAACCATAGGCAGATTTTCAACATACACAAATTACTTAAATTTATTGGACAATTTTGTAAGACTAAATTTTCATCATTACTGAAGAGAAATGTATATTAGCACCATTTGCAAAAGAGATTTTAGCAGTTTTATAGTGATAACCATAATGCCACTACCATGCCACATACTGCAGTTGGTATGTCCTAATATATGCATAAAAACAACAATGTTGTGGTGACTAAATGCATGCTGTGACAGCAACTTGGATGTTGCAGTTCTCTTACATCATCTATCCAAATGTGAACAATTTTGGGATCAACTTAAAGAAAACCGTCAGGTCCAAGGATTGGTTAGGATATCATTTTCTGCATATACCACCCCAGTCACAGAATTCCACAGTATGCAATTTATTCCATGGGCATTCACATTCATATTTACATCTCTCAAATTAATCAGGATTATTTAAAATATATATATGGATAACAATTATTGTATAAAATTAGAGAATGAGAAGATGTTAGATAATTTCCATATAATGTGCACGTGAGGTAATGCTGTAAATTAAGTCCAAAATTTTTCAATTTATTTATTGATGATATTTTAAGGAAGTATGAAAAGAAAATTCACATGTGCCATTAGTAAATAATGAGAAGATTCTAGGGTTGCTTTTCACCAATTAATTAGCTGCAGGTGCTATTACAATTGTTGTTAAGCAGGATATTACAGTAATTATAGAAAACGGAATTTTAAAATAAAAAGAAATAAGCCCAAAATTATGATTTTTAAGAGGAGGCAAAAACTCAAAAAGAGAGAGAGAGAGATGGTTCTTTGAAGGAAAATAAACTGAGGTAGTGAAAAAATTTGTATCAATGGGATTTAGGATAAACAGAGGAATGAATAGAGGAGAAAAGAATTATTGAGAGATAAGGGTATGTTTAAACAAAATACCAGATTAAATTTTTTAAAAATTGTAAATCTTTAAAAAAAAAAATTTCATATGGAACTAACACAGTGAAGCTCATGTAAATTGAATCTTGAAGCTCATGTAAATTGAATCTGTCATCTTAACATTAGTGAAGCATGAAGAGTGTTAAGACGGCAGATTCAAAATACCAGATATTAAAGTTGGGAAAGAGTCCATGATGCATTTGTGGAGGGGAAGGTATTATATGGTGTGAAAATATAGAAGTTTCAAGAAGGGCTGGTAAATGTGGACTTTTAATTTAGAACTTTTAGCACAAAACTGGTTTTACCAAGAACATCCCAAATGAGCTGAATTAAATAGTTTAGTTTAGTATAAGCAACTCAAAATTTAGTATCAGTTTATTGAAACTACATCTTCCAACTTAAGATACTGCTAGAATTGTGAAGGTACATTAACACCACCACAAGACACCCGAGAAGGATTGGTCAGAACAGAAGTACTACCTAGGCACCTGCTATGCCACATCTAAAGCATTTATCAAATGCATTTAAGAATGACAATATAAAACTACAAACATTGCTCTTTCAATAGTAGTATTATCATGCATTTCTGTTCAATTATTGCTAAAATATGATTTTACAAAATCATCCAATAATTTATGATTATCCTATATTGATTTATCAATATTATATAACTTATAAATATGGTAAAATTATGAGGTTTACCTTCTATGTACCCTAACTGAGATATTATCTATATAGAGCTAAACTACATCTATACTTCTCAGATTTTCTAAAAAAACTGCTTCTATATTAATTGCCAAAAGTCAATAATTAGCCTTTACTGCAGGGAAGAAGCAACACCATGAAATTATAATCTGGTGAAAATGTATAGCTTTTCAGTATTAATTTGAGTTCACGGCTACATTTTTCTATATAAATTTTTTTCCTTGAAATGCCATACTTAACTTTTTAATTTTAAAGTTTTCTGTTTACTTTTTAAACAAAGTAATTGTCATGGTGTACTCACATCTGTGCTGGTTACATTTGCGTTTATGCTGAGGCTTCTTATCCTGAGGACAAAAGATTCTGCGCACCTTCTTTCCTTCGCGATTCTTACAAAAGAGATGTCTCTTCTGTCGTCCTTTCTTCCCGCATTGATGAGAGCACTAAGTGAAAAAGAAGAGGTTGTTAAATCTCTCTTCTACTCTTCTTTCATGCTAAAATGAATTGAGAAAGTGAGGATAGCAAAATATTTTACAGAAACAGTGAGCATTGAGCACTTAAGAGTCTAGAGTGTACATGGACCTAACATTAGTCTTCTCTTAGAAAAAAAAAAAAAAAATAGTTTATCTTAAACCTTTATGTAAACCTGAGATGGCAATATTTTCTTTCATTACTGCATTTCTTATGATGAGTGACTTTAAACACCAGCTGTCTAAACTAAACTGGAGCAAAGCCACACAGAAAAAACAGTTTAATATATAATATGACAAATTAATGTTACGAAATCACTCAAATGTCACAAATTTTGTTCCATTTACTTGGACATGTTTCAAAGGCAATTGCCTCCATCTTCAGCTTGGTCCCACTGGCTGCTTCCCAGTGTGATATTAAGATGTCACTCTGTGGCTCTAACGAACTTATTGATAAGGTAACTGTTGTTTGGGAGATCAAAGTTAACCAAAAATTCTTTGTTTTTGTTTATAAATATATTTTCCCATACTGTTAATTCTATGGGTTTTTAAAGAACTTTTAATAGTTTTGGTTCCTTTTGGAACTCAAGATTTTTTTTGCCAAAAATGGTCTGCCACTGCTGATTTTTCTGTGTGTTTGTATTTAACATTTCTCATGTGTTCCTTAAAACATATGCTAATATTTCTTTTTGTTTTTCCTATGTACTGTGACATGAAATACATAGGAAAAACAAAAATAAATATTACCATACGTTTTAAGGAACACATGAGAAATGTTAAATACAAACACATGTACTGTGACATGAAATACATAGGAAAAACAAATATAAATAATACCATACATTTTAAGGAACATATGAGAAATGTTAAATACAAACACACAGAAAAATCAGCAATGGCAGATCATTTTTGGTAAAAAAATCATGAATTCCAAAAGGAACCAAAACTATTAAAAGCTCTTCAAAAACCCATAGAATTAACAGTATGGGAAAATATATTTATAAACAAAAACAAAGAATTTTTGGTTAGCTTTGATCTCCCAAACAACAGTTACTTTATCAATAAGTTCATTAGAGCCACAGAGCGACATCTTAATACCACACTGGGAAGCAGCCAGTGAGACTAAGCTGCTGATGGAGGTAATAGCCTTTGAAACATGTCCAAGTAAGTGGAACAAAATTAGTGAATTTTGAGTGATTTTGTAACAATAATTTGTCATATTATATTTCACTGAAAAACCCTGATACAAAAAAAACTAGTTTAATATATGTTTAATATACATATAAGGTGACCATATATATTACAAGCCATTACCTCTTAAATGGACCGATGAAATTAAATGGTAACTTTTATCAACTTATTGCAGAAAGGGGCCTTCATAATAGTGCCAAGGGAAAAACTTAAATAGATCACCTTATAGGGCTCCTAGGGGGTATTTTCATAATTTTTAGATATTTAGATAGTCCTTAACTACTAAGCAACTTTTGTTCAAAACATGTGATTCCAAAATGGAGCCATTGGAAAGAAAAGATATTAATAAAATTTTGTAACTATCAGTCACCAGTTTTAAAGTCACCTTAAATTTTACGAACAGTTTCACAATATTGATTTTGTAGTTCTCATAGACTCAGAAACATGGCACAATTTGATGAAGAGCTAAACATGCTGTTAATATTGGGTGAATGTAGGAGAAAATATCTGTTTGCATTTGAAGTATTCAGTAAGCAATATGAAATTCCAAAGGCTAGAAACATAAGTCCAGAACTATGAATAACAGGAATCAAATAAAGATAAAGACAAAAGTGAATGCTGAAAATGTTACCTTACAGCTGTAGGTGTAAATCCACATACAAGTTGATGAATAACCAGAGACAATGGCATCAGCTGCACTTTAATACAGCAGATATTAAAACAGCAGAAATACCATGCTTATCAAATTTGCCTGCATCAGAAAGTCACACAATGAGATTAGCAACACTGCAATGGCTTTATGATGCTGTTGCAGAGAACGGATTAGTGCTAAGCAATGTATTATTTTCCAATGAAGTAACTTTTTCCAACACTGGGTGTATTAGCAAGTATAACATGCATTATGGGCATCTGAAAATACCAAATGGATGAAAACTGCCTTTTTAGCATTGCTGGTCTTTAAATGTTTGGTGTGGCATTCTTGGTGAAATTATCTTAGGGCCTTACTTTTTTGAAGACACTGTCACAAGTCAGACTTGCAGTCATGTTATCAAGACTGAACAGCCTACACTCTTAGAACATGCTCCTCTAAGCAAATAAAATGTGGTACCAACAAGATGCCACACTACAAGCTGCACATATAAATTACTAAATGACATATTCCATGATAAGGGGATTACCTAAATGTGCTGGGCCTGTCATAAGGCCACTCTGCTCATCTGACCTTACACCCTTAGATTACATTTTCTGCTCCTATGTTAAACAAAATGTCATATTACAGCACTTTCAATAAGAGACAATATGAAGCATTGAAGCATGTTAGACAAAATCTCTGAAAAAGAGTTGCTAAAGGTTTAGATGCAGATGGAGCTTATTTTGAGCATTTCATAAAATGATGCAAACAAATGACTTGGTTTATTAATATGTATCTTTTATCTAAAAAGTATCTTTTAAACCCTAGAGCTCCTCAAAAATTACCTAATTTTAGAAAAAAAAATAACAAAAGTTGTTTATTTTGTTCAGCACTATCTAAATACATAAAAATTATATCATCATTCCATTTAAAAATTAGCTGTTATTGTCCATGGTACTATCATGAAAGTCCTTTCTTCAATAAGTTTAGAAAAGTCAGCATTTGGTTATATTGGTCCATTTAAGATGTAGTGGCTTGTAACCTCTATATTGGCCATCTTGTGACTTGTCTTCTTCTTGCCTTTGAAGAATGCTAGTTGTTTGAAATGTAGAGACCATCAGAACAAAAATGATACATCATTTCTGTTTCTTGGAGATTGTGTGATCAGCAGTGACTTAACAGCTCCTCAAGGAAAATCCATATGAAGGAAAAATTCTAAGTACCAATTAGATAACAGGGCAAGTTGGGATTGACTAAAAACTCTCTGCTGCTCTTAGGTATCCACACTCAGATGATCCCATCAGGCCCTTATTACCTTATCAACCCTGATTATCTTAAAGGTTATTTTTCTTATTTTCATGCACTAATTTTATACATATTAAAATTCTGTGGAAATTCAGGAAGTATTAATGAAATATTTCAGTTAAGTGTCAAAGAAAGTTATGGTTATTATATAATATATATCTCTCATTCTTGGCCTCTTATTTCCCTTATAATTTTTAAACTAATAGATGTAATTTGGTGACATTTGACAGACATACATGAATGTATGAAATGGGAATAGTGCCATAGATTATGGTTTGTGTTCTGGGGAAATGTCAGTAATGTTGAAGAGTTTTAAAGTGTTAAACTCTTTTAATAATGTTACTTACTTTCCATTGGAAACTGAAGTGAGATTTAATGATGGGTGAAAAAAAAAAGAGATTAGTGCGGGCAAACTCGCAAAGAAAGTGGCATATAAATGCAAAGATGAGTTAAGGAAGGATTTTCACATGATATTAAATCCAGGTATGAGTGAGATAGATTTATGTGGAATAAGAATAATAATTATTAAATTCAGGTACGAGAGATAAGAGGTGGTATCCACAATATTCTGGACTGGTGCTGCCATCTTGACAGTAGTTGCAATAGAGTTTTGTATTACTAGGTGGCAACACTAGCACATCTGATGAGTGAGTGTTTAAAGTTTCATGCAGCTGGGTAGATGTGTTCAGATTCTATAGTAATTTTCATGATACTCTGTGTGTAATGTGTGGCGATTTTACCATAGATCCAATATTAGAACAGAGAGTGTGTATCAAATTCTGTGCAAATCTCAGGGAAAATGCTACAAAGACCCTTGCAATGATTCAACAAGAATTTGGGGGACAAAGCACGAGCCGTACCCGTGTGTTTAAGTGTAATGCTCGGTTCAGGGTCAACCGTACAGCTATTGAAGACGATGCTCACACCGGTAGGCCCGCCAGCTGCACAACGTCTGACATTGTTGCCAAAGTTCAACACCTCGTTTGTGAGGATCGACGTCGAACCATTGAAGACCTTGCTCATGAAGTGAAAATTGGTTATGGGACATGCCAATGTTTTTAACTGATGAATTGGGCATGCATCATGTCGCCACAAAAATTTGTGCCAAGGATCCTGACTGCTGATCAGAAGGCGCAGCGTGTTGAAGTTTGCACGGAGCTTCGTCAGGCAGTATCCGATGACCCAACCTTCTTGTCCAGAGAGCTGGATGTACGCTTATAACCCTGAGATAAAACAACGATCCTTCCAGTGGAAGAGCCCGAACTCACCAAGACCAAAAAAACGAGGCAAGTGAAGAGCAAAGTCAAGAGCATGCACCTCGTCTTCTTTGATTCCAAGGGGATTGTGCACAAAGAATTCGTCCCACCAAATCAAACAGTGAATTCCAATACTACTGTGACGTTTTGCGACGGTTCCGCGAAAATGTGCGGAGTAGACGGCTCGAACTTTGGCGACAAGGGAACTGACTGTTGCATCACGATAATGTCCCCTGTCATAATTCTTTTGACAAAAAACATGACGGTTGTCCTCCATCCACCTGATTTGACACCATGTGACTTCGCTCTATTCCCCAAACTGAAAATGAAGTTGAAAGGACGTCGGCTCAACACAATTGAGAGGATTCAAGAAGAAACACTAAACACCCTCAAAGAACATGACTTCCAAGATGCATTTGGAAATTGGCAGAATTGCTGGGATGGTGTATATGTGTGGAAAGGAACTACTTCGAGGATGAAAGCAGTCATTAGTCTCAAAGTAAGTTTATGATCAGATGGCAGCACCAGTTCTGAATATTCTGGATACCACCTCGTATGTTAATGTAGAATTAGAATAATGGTTTCAAGAAATGAGTTAGATAAAGACTTAAAAATTCTTGAGTTTATATTAAAGTGGGCTGAACAGAAAATGATAAGTCCAGAAAATCAGATAAGGTATACAGTGACTGATTTGATAAGACTATATGGTGATGAGAAAGTTAGTTTAAATTGAGATGTTAAATTTTAAGGAAGTATGTAGAAATATGTTAGAAAATAGGGACAGGGATAACGAAATTAAAAAATACAATAAGAAGGTATGCCCTATAAAGGTGGAAAATAATAAGAAAATATTCAAAATTTCAATGAAATGGTGCAAATGTTAGAGCAGTAGGGTATCTAATTCCTTCGGAAGTTTGTCAAAACCCAAGAAGTACTGGGGAAAATGTCGTCCTTTCAGGGAATTGAATACAGTTGAAGAATGATATAGGTCATTTTGAAATGCAGAAGTATTTAAACAATTAAAAAATGTAAGAATTATGTAATGAGTATTAAATTATTTGGTTAAAATTATGGAGTGAAATAATGTTACATTGTTTGTATAAGAAATTGGGCAACATCTAGCAGTTGGCCAAGGCCAGAAATAGGTGATTGCCTATTTGTAATTGCTTGGTACATCCATATAACCTGAGAAGCTTGATGATCTCAGCTCATTTTAAAATGATTGCCATAGCATCAAGTTATAAGTGCACATACAATAGCACATTCCAGATGCTTCCTGACCTATTTCTTTATTTTCTTAAAAAAAAGGTGCTTTTCCATAAGCACTCATGTGTAATGTGAATGTAGGAATCTAACTGATGATTGAAGCCAATACTTGTGGAAGGTTCTGGTATGTTTTGGAATAATACAACAGAAGTATTATAATTATCAAAATTAACAATGACAATACAAATGTCATTCCAATTAACAAATTAGAAAGCATGTACATAATGATAAAACAGTACTGCTTGCAATAAAACAATTGAAATTACTAAAATTTAACAAAAAAGCTTGTACAAAATGTGGCATAACAATGTTATGTGTCAACACATAACAATAGGGATTTCTTGATAAATTCTTTTAACATGATATTAGCAATTGTTGGCATAAGAATAGAAAAGTTCCTGATATACAACATCCAAATGAAACAGGAACTTCTTAGCAAACTGGGAAATGTCAACAATGAATAAATAGCAGTGACCAAAATATATAAATTAAATAAGTTAAATTCAAATATGTTAACTGACCATGGATTAAGAAAATTACCAGAACTTTTGTATTGTCCAATCACTGTGTAACTATTAAGTAGGAGAACATTGGACAAAGAAGTTATTCAGGACAGCAATGACAATTTTTACTTTCAAAACTGGCTGAATCATTTTGTAGCTGATATTTTTCCCACACACTTGCTGCTTACTACTAATACTCTTACCTAATGTTTCTAACATATATTGTTGCCATGCACATGTCAGGTTGTTGTGTAGCCATTTTTCAATTACTGTAATCGTTATAGTTTTTTAATAATAAATTTTAATTACCTGTTAGGACTTACAGTGTTAGATATAGTAGCAGGTAGTAGACATTTTCCATTAATATTGAGTGAGAGTCTAGGGGAAGTAAGCAGGGAGAAAGAGGAAATAGAACTGGAATATATAAGATGTTACAATAGAGAGTTGAGTGTGAAGAGCACTTTTGGGCTAATTAGTTATTGACAATAGGAGTAGTAAGGAAATATGGAGTTATGGAGTTATTGTAGCACTGAGAGAAAGTAGGATAAAACAGGCAGTATCAAGGTTGGAATCCATGATAATGTGGGCAGGGAAAAAAGATGGAGGTACATCAGAGAGAAAAGCGGAAAGGTTATGGATGGTATGATCAAGAATGCTAATTAGCTAAGCATGAAGTGTCAAAGGAATTAAGTAGGTGGAGAAAGTCAGAACAAGAAATAGATAGGCAAATATATTTAAATATAAAAATGGGTTATAAATGTTTAATACAAGAGAAAAAGGAAGAGTGGCAGTGGAAAATGAGTGAGAAAATTAAGGGAGCAGCTAAAGATAGTAAATATATATGGGCAAAATGAAGGGGATTCAGAGAAAGAAAAAGGATGGAAATGAAATAAAGCTGGATTAATTACTTTGGAAATTTGATAGGAGCTGGGAGTACAGGGAATTATGATTTAGAATGGAGTTGTACTGTAAAGAGGATAGAATGTCTGGATAAAGATTTTAATATAAAAGAGGTAGGAAACTAGATTAAAACACCGAGAATAAGGCTCCAGGAGTGGATGGAATTCCAGTGGAGTTCTGGAAAGCATTTACAGAAATAGGGGGAGGTATTAGATTGTTAACAGAGATAATAAATAAATAAAGGAGGTGAATGTAATACTCGAAAGCTGGAAAGTTAGTATGATAAGAGCCCTAATATAAATTAAAAGATGATATTAATAAGCCAAACAATTATAGATGAATTAGCTTGTTATCCATTTTGGGGAAAATATATACTGGTATATTGGCAGGAAGACTGCATGAATGGGCAGAGAAGGAAGGTAAACTCACAGAGTTTCAGACAAGATTTAGAAAAGAAAGGATTTAGATAATATAATCATAATCTGCACTATCATGGACAAATATTTGAGAAATAAAAAGGGAAGGAAGAAAAGGAGTGAGTAATGAGTTCTTGCTCGGATTATAAAGATTATATGATGCAATTAGGCTTTGTGCTAAGCATGAAAGTGTTGTGATTATCCAAAAGTTCTCCGAGGGTGGTTACTTTGCTTGAATTAGGAAGGATGGGGAGGAAAGGATTGATTATAGAGAGAGTAATGAAGTATTGGTATCGTATCCTCAAATTAGGCAGCTCAAATATATTAAAGGAATGTTTGAAATATGAAAAAGAGGTTTTGGGAAGGAAGAGTTGGTATGGGGAGCTGGGGAAGGTACTTAAAGAAATAGGTTTGGGGAATATATGGAGAGCAGGTAAAAATAATGTTAATTGTCTTTGGAAAATAGTCAGACAGAGGATAAAAGATATTGAAAAGCGAGAGATATGGGCTAGTTTAGATGATAAAAGTTCCTTGATCATATATAAAAGAATTAAATAGAATTGGGGACGAGAGAAATATATTGAAATTTATGATCAAATGGGTAGGTTGGGTTGGGCATGGACGCATACAGGAGTAATATTCCTGATAGGGTACAGAGGAGACAATAGTGATAGATGTAGTATGTGTGGGGAAGAAGTCAATGTGCTTCATTATTTATTGGAATGTGAGAAAGTCAAATGGTAGCTGGGAAAAGTTTAGGACAATAAATGGAACAATTTATAGAAAGATTTAGCATTAAATAAAATGTTAAGTAACAAGAGTATAAAAAACATCCAGAAAATGGGTGAGTTTTTGGGCAAAATTAAGAAGAGGGAAAATGAAATAGGAAGAAAGTAAAAGGAGGTTTCTTACAGTCAGACTACTATGTGGTTAACGAGTTAGAAAACTATATTTTAGAGGATGTGCTAGGATCTAGAGTAAAAAGAGTAGGTTAATAATGTTGTAAAGATACAGCTGTTATTATAAATTGAGGATATATTGTAAAAATTGTGAAGTTAACTGTGGAATAAATTCAGTTTAATACCACAAGAAACACAAAATTTGTTGTTGATTTAGTTTATTTATGAATGGGCTTTAACATCTCAAGTTATCAGCATCCCATTCAATTCAGGGCATGAAATGGCTGACAAATTTTGCTCAGAAGCCTCTTCTTTCAGGCTTGAGGTTTTTTTCCATGCTGTAAATGTACACACAGGACCCATAACTTCCCTTCTGAAGGAAGCCGCACTTATGATTTTTACCCCGAAAAATCCATCCATCCTGGCCAGTTTTGAACCCACAATAAGAAATATTTCTTTGTAATCTATATTATTTAATAATTTTCAAACAGCTAAATACACTGGGGTAATATCAGACTGTTATGTAGAAGTTAAAAGGAAATTTGATAATACTCAAACATGTAATTATGATGTTTCTAACTTCTTTTAAGATTACAATGTAATTATGATCCTCCAAGTCATAGAAAGGCTAGTACTGCAATAAGATTGAAAAAGTTTTCATACAGAAAGGGATCAAGTTGATCCAATGTACCTTGATGTATGTTCAAGAACAAAATAAATAAAACTAACCCTGGAAAGATTGGAAGTACACCTGTATTAAGAGGAACACACTATTATGCATGATATATTATGAGCCTCACATTGGGGCTTTCCATTCAGAATTAACATACGTAGTGAAAGCATATTTTGATGGATGAAAAAAACAAAGATCTTCTCATAATTTGCAGGAACTGAGTGGTCATATTTATTTCTCAGTTCCATAACCATAATCTAAATGTTTGACTTGATGAGAATAAAAAGACAGTGAGCAAAAGTCACTTATGAGGCAATAAAATCTTGTTTTCTGAACATTCAAGAGAAATAGTCCACTTAGCAATATCATCAATTATGCTGAAATCAATTAACTTTATAATCCTAGCTAGAAGCTAATGATTGTTATAATAGAAACAAAAGCCCCAGAAAGGAAACTAGATCCCTCAAAAAGTAATATTTATTTAATGATGATTGCCTCTGGTGATGGAATACTACCTGCATATTATAAGTCTGAGCATTTGTGGGATACATGATAGGAGGGGGAACCCAAGCGTACCCACAGTAATTGTAACACCAACAAATTGAAGATGGGTTATATACCATTGCCAAAATTTACTTTGGAGACAATCTTACAAGTCTCCCAAAGAATTAATAAAAATGTGAGAAAAACATCTGAGTTTCTTTAAAACTCTGAAATCTGCATGGCAAGTACTACTCTTGAACTGGAAGAAATGCATTCATGGACCAATTTCAAATTATGCCTTTCTATTGCTTCTAAAAGAAACTTATCATAAGATCTCAATAAAAGAACAGGAGAACATAAAGCATCCTCTTAATGTAGTTGGATTATTTCCATTTCTTCTGAACAAATTCTTAGCAAATTGCCTGGGTGAGAAAATTCAAACTAACCATGTTAATGCTTAGTCTTCAAGTTTTGAGGACATGCTGCAGAGCATTTTCTGGAGGAAAGAAAAACCAAATATTAAGCAAAAGCACAAACTTGAAATTCCTGGAGGGAAACCCATTTCACGAATAGATTTAGGGGATGGAAGAGATGATAATAACATGAAACAATGGATAAAATCTCAGAAGCAAGTAGAAAATGTTCTAATAGCAAAGAGGGAGTTGGGGCAATGCAACAAAAAGAAATTTTAGATGTGAAAGCTTCCAAGCTTATAAATTATCCATACATGAAAGAAAAGAAACATTTAAATAAAGTTATTTTCAAGTTATACTTAAAAAGTTCAATTCTGTGAGTTATTGGTTATCCAGTGATTAATATTAATGTCTTTATTACTCTTTAAATATAACCCGTGATTATATTGGAAATTTGAATTATTTACATAAATGTAATAGTTTCAAAATGGAACTTGTTTCTTTTTAAAAATAAATTTTGTCCAAATTAGCCTCACAATCACCAACATTTAAGATAATCTGCAGTTAGAAATTTATGTGAGAAATTTCCAGGAGTTGTACATCAATATTAACAATAAATTTATAAACTCTGGTCATTGTTCCCCTTATTTTTCATGTACATTCCTAATATTTTACATTTTCAGAATGAACAAAAATGCATTATTTCCTGAGGTACAGTCACTATTATTACAAAACCATCTGACGTTACTCCAATTTATTGTATTTCAAAATTAAGGAGTTCAGTTGATATCAGAAAATCACGATACCAAGATTTTTCACTGCTTTGTGACAGTTTTTGGTCAGGAGAGGGAAAGTCTGAAATAGTGCTCAGAAGTTCTAGAAAAGAGATGGAAAGCAGGAGGATCTGGGAGGCAACTGAATAGTATGTCAAGAAAGGAAAGCTGATGTTATAATGGCATTACACTTCATCTTACAGATATATTCATCAACACATCAGGAGTCCCAAGCACAACTTCCCACTGGATTTTTTCTTGCAGTTCTATGGATTGTGATACCCTTTCCCATTCAACAAGCTCCATATGAGGAAATCTGGTTATGTAAGTTCAGGATACTTTGAAGGACAAAGTTCTTTAGAAACTACACAATTTTTAAAGAAGGACATAATATCATCCATGGTGATATTGGAGATGTGGTAGGTGGCACCATCCTTCTAAAAACAATCTCTATGAAATTCTTGACAAATTCATAAAAGATCTCTATATACACTGCAGCATCCACCACTATATGTAAGAAGATGGAACACACCTTACAACAACTTTTTTTAATCACAAAGAGGTGTCTTATGCATGGTGTGAGGACCCTCAGTAGTATAAATATAGTTGTCCCGGGAAATGAGTGTTCACTTTGGTGGAACCACATCCATTCTGAGAGCAATGTGTAGTAGTATTCCAGGATATACATAGACAAACAGCTGGAACCAATAGAAGTATTTATATTTTTTTATTTTTGCAGTGTTTTTCACCATTTAAACCACCACTTCTGTCAGTTTCAGATATCCTTTTTTAGTGGAACTCCAATAATGCTACCATGGTTTCTTATTTCTTCACCAGATACTGAATGGAGGCCTTACATATTGCACTGCTTGTAACACTGAGCACAATGACTGTTGATGATCTTGTAACAATACTGTCAGATGCATTACTGCTATTCGGACAGTGAACATGCAATAAGTATTCATGGACTAAAGAATAGTGCAATCATTGGTATTCTTCCATAATTATGTTTCTCATTCACCAAGATATGTCCATGTCAAATTTCACTAAGTACATCTATTAGTTTGAAAGTTATAAGGGAAAATCAAGGGCCAGATGTGCTAGATTTGATCCCAGGAACCAGAAATGGAATTTTTAGTGGACAAAGCAACATTTAAGCAATATATATTTTAGTATTTTAGTTTCTTCTCATTTCATCATCACTCTTGCACAATTGTCCACTGACAAGTGCACAATTGACAACAATTCCCTCTTCCATTGAATTGCAAGTCAGTTCACATAAGACACCATCATCATTATAGTTGATAATTTATAGCTTCTGTTAATGTCATGAAATTTGCCTGTTTATTAAAAATAAGTTCTTAATGTCAAGCTACTACTCAGACAATAACTTATTAACTTCATAAAATATTTTCAAGAGCTCTCATATAAAACGCCCTTATACTTACAGGCAGCCATGTTCCATACTCCCAGTGATATTCATCATGGCAGTGTGACAAGAGGCATGATTCTTGTTCTATCGGTTTTTCACTGGCATCACACAATTCTGCCATTTTTGGCTCCCAATCTCCACCAGCTACCCTGTAGCATGCAACTGTTCTCTGTCTTATGCCATGGCCACATGTTTGAGAGCACTATAATAAAAATGAATATTGTGTTGCAGTAGAAATTTTCCTGGAACCTACTGCATATATTAAAAAAATCAGTTAAATGAGTACTTCACATACATATTTGTTAAATATATTGTTAATGTGCTTTATTTTGATCCATACATGCACACACAAACATCAAATGGTTTAGGAACACATATGTTGGTAATAAAGTAAGCAGTCCTCCACTTTTGATTTATGCATTGGGTACAAATAATGATTAACAATAAGAACTGTGCATATGAATCACACAGTATTTACATTGTATGAAATAAAATTTGTTATATTATAACAGCTAAGTACATTTATAAAATTGTTGAAGTTAGCCCATATATTTTGCTCTTGATAAATAATTTGATCTAGGGTGTTTGAACAGGATTTTAAAGATTTATTTTATTCAATGGTATAGCATGTAATAACTTAGTATGTTATTACTAGCCTTGTATGGTTTTGAATGTTGTGAATTCAAAGATTTTCTGAAAACTTTGACAGATTTATTGTATCACTGTGTAGTTAAGTAAGTTTGTATATGTATATAATCAACTACTTGTCATCTAAACACTCTTATGCTTCACACTATTTCTGAAAACGACGGGACCAGTTTCGGAGCGACATCCACTCCATTCTAGACCAACTTGACAACTGATTGGAGAAAAATCAACAGTTAAGAAGAATTGCAGCTCCGCCCTGGTGGTACTTCTATGTTTTCTACTTTTATGAACTTAACCGTTGATTTTTCTCCAATAAGTCGTCGAGTTAGTCGAGAATGGAGTGGATGTCGCTCCAAAACCGGTCCCGTCGTTTTCAAAAATAGTGTGAAGCATAAGAGTGTTTAGATGACAAGTAGTTGATTATATACATTTCAAAAGCTTCATTGTGTTTAGTTCCAATTAGAATTGTCAAATTTGTGTAATTTCGATAGTTCTTAAAATTTTAAACAAGTTTGTATATATTCACGTCTTATGCACGCACACATGCATGCACACGCACACACACACACACACACACACACACACACATATATATATAAAGGCTGTAGATAAGTTTTGAGATACTCAATAGCAACAATTATAGAGGAGTTTTATTCTTCACAACTTTTTAACGTACTCTTCTTAGCACTATATACAAAGCTCAGAGCTGGCAAATTGCTGAACTCAAAAGTGTAAAGGAAGAAATCACAAGGGCTAAGTTGGGACTGAAAAATGCATTAACAGTTTTGCTTCCATGCTCTCTAAAAATGTTAGTATTGAGTTGGTAATGTGAGCAGAAGCATTATCATATTGCAATATCTCAGTTCCTGGACACCGCTCATAAATCTTGTTGAATACCTTGGGAAGGAGACTTTTATACCACTTTGCAATGATTTCTGATATTTTTAGAACAACAGTCTCCATATGGCCAACTGTTGAAAGGAAAGTGGCAACCATTTATTATCAGTACTTCTTATCCTTTTGATTTTAACAGGTTACTGGTCATCTGGAAAAACCTAAATAGAAGACTGACACTTGGTTTCATCTCCTGTGACAATGCCAGATATGCACTCAGACTTCCATTGTTGAATCTTTGAAGCATTTCTTAGCACCATTCAACCATGCACAGTTTCTGGCTTTCAGTTGCACTGTGGGGCTGCCATATTGAACAAATGATTTCACTAATAGGCATTCATGAAGAATGATAAAAACATTTATTGGAACTGATCTTTAAACTCTAAATTCTTATAACTCAACCTTGAATCTTTTCTGATCATCTGTTGTACACGTGAAATATTTTCTTTGGTCACTATCATTGTTGGCCTGCTGCTCCTCTGTATATTAAAAAAGTATCTTCATTAAATTTACTAAACCATGGGATACATTTGTATTTGAAGCAGAAATGTCTCCACTGAAGTTATGTGTCTCATTTAGGCTACTTTAAAAATTACATTAAGTGTTGATTTAAAAAAAACAAAAAAATTCTCTCTTAATCTCCATAGTTTGCTCAGGATGTTAGTACCTGATAAACTTCAGATTTTAACTGTGAGAACAAGACAATAATGTTTGAAAAGATTTCTAACTGTTGTGCAAATAATATGCAATTTTGCTGCACAATACTTTCCAGCACAGAGCTGGCCAGTATCTCATGTCTCAAAACTTAACTAGTGGTCTTCGTATTGCTGTTGCCTTAATAATGAGTAGCAGCATTTAAGGTCAATTATGCAGTGTCTATTAGAGATAGTAATCAAGAATGAATATGAGCTAGAGAATGGGAGTATTGGAAAGAGCTGAAGTAAATTTATTATGTCTTCTTTTGGTTCATTTTATCACCTGTGGAATTTTTACTTATGTCTATTAGAGATAGTAATCAAGAATGAATATGAGCTAGAGAACGGGAGTATTGGAAAGAGCTGAAGTAAATTTATTATGTCTTCTTTTGGTTCATTTTATCACCTGTGGAATTTTTACTTAAACTACTGTTGTTTATTTTTGAGCTGATATCTAATTAATACATATTTTTCTATTTTTTCAACACCATCATAATCATATTAATAATCATTCTCATGATTAAGCTCATAGACCTGTAGTACCATTTTTCATGAAGGATTAAAAAAACTTCTATTCAGCATTTTCTAGGTGTACTGACCATTTTTCTTCCAATAAGTGTACAGTTAAAAATATCTTTGGGATATGACATCTTTCACTCTTATAATATATTCCAATCAACTGGATATGTATTCAGATATGTTATTAATTGATTTGAAAATTTGGAATTCCTGCCTCATGTATTTATTTCTTTCTCTGACCAATTATGTACTCCAAAATAAATAGTCATATAGAAACAATGGGAATACTATAATTGTAGGGTTCAACTGGGTTCTTTTTTATTTCTTTAGACTTATTTTTACTAGTCCATTTTTGTAACTGAATTTTCATGCATAATCTGTTTATGTTTGACCATAATAGCATAAGTGCTTTGTCAGTGCACTGAAAAAGGTTTAAGAAAATTGCATAACTAATTGTGAACATCTACGAAATGTAATTACTTATTGTTACAAATAATTTTGTAATGGATTAAATAAAGATTATGGAAAACAGATTTTATTAGTAAGTATAACGAAAAATTGCTACAGACATCTTCTAATCCAAAAAAGATATATTTATGTATGCATGATCACCATTTCAAATGTTCACAGGCTAAAACCTAAAGAACATGATTGTGGTTTTTAAAATACCCTTATTTTTTTAACATAACTTCTTAAAAGTTCAATACCAATATTTTCAGAATGACAAAATATTTTGATGACCGCTGTAATGTTCTTTTCCTGAAAGGTGTCAAATTGCTTTTTACTGTGAGGAATTTTTTAAGTTTACAAACAAAACTATGGCCAAATGGAGCTGGATTTTATGCATAAAATGATCCAACATTTATTTGTATTTTAATTCAATGATTTTTACCAATACTTGTGTGAGGCTATGCATTGTCCTGTTGATGTTTTCCTTCAGTAAATTCAGTCTTTCTCACAGATTCTTTGCTCTAATTAACCCTGAAGGTTTGTATGATAACATTTCACTATCAATTTGTTCTTTAGAAAGTGATAGATCAACAGTAGCCTCTAACATCTTGGAAAACTGAAGGTATAAGCTTTACTGCTGCTAATAATGTTTTGGCTGTTAAATGGCTAGATAAAACCAATTATATACATATATTTATGAAAAATATCTAAAAACTCTTCAGTTGTGTGTATCAGCAGTTGGCAAATACAGCACCTATACTGCAAAAATGATTTCATAGTTAAATTGTGTACTAGACATGATCTTAGATTTATACAGCCTTTGCAACTTCAAACATCTTCAATCATCATTCTGAAAAACAACACTGTACTTCTGTTTTCAGATGTTTGTTCTATAGTCACCTTCAATTTGTGCAACCTTGTTCAAATCAAATAGTCCTTTTCATTACTGCCTGTATCCAGTGCATTTTACTCCATTTTACTGTTGGCATTAAACCATTTCTACAGAATAAATAATCTTAATACCATGCTGAAGCTTGTCCATTTCAAAACTTAATCTAAATAATTTTCTTTAAAATATTGAAACCATAAAACCTGCTTATGAAATTAAATAGAAATTCTGTTTATAAAGTAAAAGTTTCATGTGGTACATGAAAAGTAGTTTACCTACTGCTACTACTACTACTACAACCATGACTATACATCTGTTTGCAATATTTTAATTACCTACTGTTATTATGTCATAGAGAGTCTTGAATAACAGGAATTTTTATTCTAAAATTTGTGACAATATATGCACATTGAAAAAAAAATCTTATTTCAGGATACAAAATGGCTCTATGCCATATACGAATACCATATAGCAGCTATGATGATTCAGCAATATGCAACTACAAAGTAGCTCATTTAACATGAATGCTCTAATTTCAAAATGCCTCATGTAAGAGCAATTAGGTATTATTTATTTTTTTGTGGTTTGAGAAAGTGAAATCTGCTGAAATCTACACCAGAATTAAGGTGCATGACACAGAAGGTTGTCTGAGCTAAGGGTGAGTGTTTGAATGGGTGTAGAGATTTAAAAATAGAAGGTAAAAGATCAATAATGAATACCACAGTTTGAGATCAATTGGCATTTCAACTGAGACAGTGAAACAGCAATCAAGTAGTGAATCCATGATTACAGGTGAGTCAATGTTAATGTTAATGACAATGCTTTGCAATGCAAAGGTTAGATAGAATTACACTCGTCATTCCACTAAAGATGACAAGAATAATCCAGATGAACCTACAACACAGTAAGGCAGTTTCTGCAGCCTTCTGTAAGATGATAAGGGAAGAGCACCAAGAGCTCTGGTTACACAAGGAATGAATAGCAGGACTAAGAGAAGCTAAAGGTAAGTTGATTTACTGCACCTCCATTAATGACATGAGGACTTGTGTTCTAGTCAGGGATGGGGTGCAGGCCTTACCGTTATATGAATTTTGTTTCAAAGACACCACAATGGTGAAAATAAACCTCAATGTGGAAGAGGGGAACAGGATCCTTATTTTGAGCTCTGTATACCTATCTTTGGATGGAGGTGATCCCCCAACAAGAGAACTAGAGCTCTTGGTGGAACAGATGGTGGAGGATGGCAAGCAACTACTCATTGGATGCGACACCAGCTGCCACCATGAAATCTGGGACAGTACCAACACCAACAAAACAGGTGAGTCTTTGTTGAGCTATTTGTTCATCAATAATCTTGACTTATTTAATGTCAGAAATAAACCCATTTTCTCTAACAGAAATGGAAAAGAGGTCATCGACATTACTTTTGGAACAGATCGCATTAGCAATCTGGTTACAGAATGACAGGTTTCAGATGAGACAATCTCTTTTAGATCATAAATATATTCAATTTGAACTGAACATTAAAATTAGTGAAACATCTTTCAGGAATCCAAGAAGAACTATTTGGACCACCTATAAGGAGGACTTTGCACTTATTCTTGGAAAGATCAAAGGTGTTAGATCTTTTGAAGACAGAGCAGCATATCTCATGCAGAATGCTGTTACAGACTGTTCTCAGGATAATAGTCCTATAACCATAAGGTTTGGACCAATGATTTTGAAGTGGTGATCCAAAGAACTTAGTGAGTTAAGGGGCCAGTACTAGGAAACCCTTCAATAAAGATAAATAAAAAATGAGGAGAATATTATTCAGCCCTTATATATTATAATAAGACGATTTGAAAAGCCAAACAAACCTCCTGAAGGTTTCTATCATGAGATCAACAGCTTAAAAGAAGCTACTAAAATCCAGAAGGTAATGGCCTATGGGAATACAATTTCTGTCGATTCTCTACAGAAACTCACAGGAGGTCATACCAAAACAGCTGAAGATACACTTAAGAAGCTTCTTAAGACTCATTTCACTGCTTGTAAATTCAATGACAACAGCGACAAAAACTCCAGTCACAATGAGGAGAATCATATACTTAGGTCATTCTGGAGGAGTTGGCCAAAAGGATTGTCTTGATTGTTAAGATTAAATGGGCACAGGAAGGGATGGTATCTTCCCTGCTTTACTGCAAAAAGATCCTGAGTCCCTTTATATACTACTCTGTCATCTTTTCAGAGCAAATGTAGCCTTTAGCTATATCCTTTGCCATGGAGGACTTGCCAGATTGGTATTTATCAGTCTTTCCTCTTTCTTGTTAAAGACATTGGAAAGACTGGTGGAAAGACATATTCAAGAACAGGTGCTTGTTAAAGTACAGCTGCATTCTAATCAATATGCCTACCAGCCAGGAAAATCCTGTGATGCAGCCTTACACAATTTAGTGGTGAGAATTAAGGATTCTCTGGCCAGGAAGGAAACAGCACTGGTCACATTTATGGATATAGAGGGCATTTTGGTAATACCACCTACTTGTCTATAATTCAAGCTGTTCACAATTGAGGGTGGATAATACCATTTGCAAATAGATAAATTCCATGCTATGCAACAGAAATACACAAGCAAGACTTCTCAGAGAAACACAGAAAATAGTTGTAACTAGGGGCTGGCGCAGGGAGGAGTTCTATCCCCCTTATTATGGAACCTCCTGTTAGACAACTTACTGGTGGACATGAACGAGAAAGGATATTATATACAGGCATATGCTGATGACATAGCCGTAGTTATGATGGGAAAACTTTCCCAGAAGATAACGAATCATGAATGATGGGCTGATGATAGTAAAAAATTGGTGCATAAAGGAGGGACTTACAGTGAACCCCTCAAAAACAGTGGTTGTGCTGTTCACAAGAGAGAAAAGCCTTCAAGGCTTTGACATCGTGAATTTTTCAGGAACACATGTGATAATCTCCATGATGGCTAAATATCTCGGCATGATGCTGGACAAGAAACTTACATGGAATGCTTATATAGAGAAAGTTATCTGAAAAGCCAAATGGTCACTCGTGACCAGTAGACACTTTATCAGAACATCATGAGGAATGAGACCTATGATCTGCAGATGGATATACACTGCAATCATTAAACCACAATTAATCTAAGGAATTGTGGTATGGTGGCCAAAGATGCTGGAAAACCACAGTGATATCAAATTTTCAAGTGTGCAAAGATTTGCTTGTATGTGCACAACAGGAGCTTTTAAAAGCACCCCAACTGTTGCACTAATTCTGTTAGATCTGACAACATTGTCTATATTCCTCAAAGCAGAAGCACCACCTGTGGTGCCTCAGTAGTAAAAATGGGCGTTAAACACTACTCAAAAAAAAAATCAAAGCAGAAGCAAGACTTGCAGCCTACAGATTAGTACATTCAGGAGGATGGAGGAAAGGCTATTATCCTGGGCATACTAAAACATTAGAGCTTGCGGATAGTCCAGAAATGGAAATGAGACCTGATCTCATGATTAACCAATTATATTTTCAACGAGCCTATAGGATAAATCTTTGATCTGGATTTGAGTGACAGGAAAGATCAAGCCAAAAAAGGTCCAAAGGGTAACTAATATGTTAAAATTAGAAACTTCTGGGCTGTTGTGCCATGGTCTTTGTTTTAAAAAGCTAAAACAGAGCTTTCACTGGCTGATTACATTCGGCATCATCAGTATACTGAGAAGTGAGAAGTCTTGGGATTCTTTCAGGGAAAGCCGATTTGTAGACTTTGCAGTCAATCCCATGAGACTGTGAAGCACGTACTCCTTGAGTGTGAAACCCTGGAGAGAAGAAGATATCAACTTTTCAGTCCATAATCATATCTATGGATGATCCCCTTACAAGAAGTAAGATTCTGGATCTCATCAAAAACATGGAATTTGGAATACTATAAGAGATTTGGAGATGACACAAAATGCCTATGGCTGAAGAGTGGGAAGTCCCTGAAACTCTTTTAAATACTTCCTTGAATACTACTACTCACATAAAAATGGATGAAAGCTTCTGCTTAAAACAAGTACAGGAACTGAATTAAAGAAAAAAAATTAGTGAAATCAATAGATGAATGGAGGAAATGAATGAAAATTAAAACAACAAATTGAAATAGATGGAGAAGTAAAGGTTTTGGGTATAAGCAGAATCACTATATTATGTTTCTGCAAATAGGTGAATATTGCAATTCCATAAATAAAAAGCACTTTCTGAAAATATTTAATTTTATATTTTGCTTATTATTACTGAATTACAATGAATGTTAGTTGATAACTCAAGAAGTGTATAAACTTATTATTTTAACTATAATCCATCAGAATACATTTTTTTCTTATAATGAACAAATATAAGCAAAAAGCATGTGCATGCATATGTAGGTAGAGGCAATACAGAGATCTCTGTCAACAAAGTCATTCAGCTTCTTTCCATACTGCAGAAGTCATGCACAAATATGTTCTCTCTTATTTGAATTGTGTTTTTTCTGAGACATTCCACATTACTATATTTATTGATGTAATACTGATGCATATAATGCATGCTATTTGTTTAATTTGGCCCTTAATCTGTTTTCTACCACAATGATTTATTTTGACACTTTGCTTTATTCAGTGCAATAAAATCACATTATTTCCTTTCACTGCCCCGCCCTTAGAAAATTTGTTTATTCATATAGAGAATTACTATTACAACGTGAGAAAAGGCCTTTTATTATTATATGAGATGTTTCACTCAATCATGATTCTTGATTTTCCTTATAACTTTTTAACTAATAGATGTGATTTGATGCCATTAGTATGAATGCCTGTCTATTGCTATGGAAGGTATTCACAAACATAGGGAATCACCCATTTTCCTGCCAAATGTTTTCTTGCTGTTCCATAATAGTATGTGAATTGTTGAACTTTATGTGCTCAGTATATGTGGGGTAAGATCAGATGATCTTGATAGCCAAAGTGCTCCAGAAATGACTTGATCCAGTTTCAGTCATGTTGATAATGAAAGTACCATCCACTTCCACTATAGTAAGTGAATTTATATATTAAGTTTTAGGTAAAATGGACCAAAGTAAAATACAGTAAGCCTATTTCTAGACCTAACTAAAGCATTTCACAGGCTAGTAAACCTATTTTTAGACCTAACTAAAGTATATGATAGTGAATCATGAACTTTTAATACATAAATTGGAACATTATGGTACAAGAGGTAAAGTAAACCAAATTCTTCAGTTCTAACTAAGAAACTGCTTACAGTACTGTGAAATATATTATGAATCTGGTGCTATATAACAACAGTACAGTTCACCACCATGGGTGACCGAGGTCATTAAGGTGCAGACGCGAATGCTGGAGGTCTGGGGTTCGAATTCCACCAGGATCGTCCTTCCTGGCTGAGGTTTATCCCAGGTTTTCCTCAATCCTCATAAGTTTAGATACCCTAAACTTAGGCCTGGAATATTCCCTTCCTTAAAAAAATAAATCCTTTCCCAATGTATCATTTCATCTCATGTATCATCAGTGTCCACCGCCTGTGGTGCCTCAGTAGTTAAAACAGGTGTTAAACACTATTAAAAAAAAAGAATAATACAGTCTGGTTTTAAAAAAGTACATTAGGTGTTCCTCAAGGATCAATCTTAGATTGATTGATTTATTTATGGATGCTCTTTAACAGCTCAGGTCATGAGCGTCCCATTCAACTCAGGGCGTGAAACGGCCAACAAATTTTGCTCAGAGGCCTCTCTTTCAGGCTTGAGGTTCTTTATCGTGCCGTAAATGTATGACATGGGACCCATGGCTTTACTTCCCTTCCGAAGGGAGCCATACTTAGCATTTTTACACCCGAAAAAATCCATCGGTCCTAGCCGGGTTCGAACCCGCGATCTTCGGTTTAGGAGGCAAGTATGGTAACCACTATACCACCAGGACCGACAAATCTTAGATACATTGCCGTTCTTAATTATGCATACATTTTCCAGAAGGAAATGAATATAAGTAATCTCTTATGCTGATGATATGTCATTTATATGCAGCAACAGTAATCTTGTAACATTAGAAGACAACATAAGCCTGAACTTGAAGCAAATCTTATCATATCTGCAAAAAAATGAGTTGAAACTATATGTTGACAAAACTAAATATATTCTATTTCAGAACAATGTAAACAGTAGTGCATTCTCTAAATATAGCTGTTTAATAATAAGCAAATAGAGCAAATCATGAGCTACAACTTTCTGATAATCCACTTTGATTGTAATCTATTTTATGAAAAACATTTCATGAAATTTGCAATAAAATAAGCAAAAATGTATATTTAATAAAGCAGTTTTCAAAATACTTAGAACCAGAATTATTATAAAGTTTATATTATGGTATAATCTACCCACATTTGAATTATGTGAATGAAGTATGCAGAAGTTTGGAGTAATAAAATTGAATAGACTTCTCCTGCTCCAAAAATGTATATACCATCTAAGGAGTAGTGAATCTTACAAATTAGTATTTAAGAACTATAACATCCTTAGTCATAGCTATTTATGCATATAAATTAGTAAATTAGTAAAAAAGAAATCACTGTTCATAAATAAAATATGTACTCTTATCACAGCAGAGGTCATGCAAACTTATCACAGAGAAATAATAACCAAAACGGCAACAGAAAAAGATCCACATATAGGGCTATTCAAAAAGAAGGAACAGATTTCAAACATTTCTTTCTTCCAACTTACAAAAGGTAGAACCATAATTCCAATGTTCCTGGACAGACAAAAGTTTAAAATTTGAACCGTCCCAGTAGAAGTTCCAATTACAGCTGCTTTGGCACTGTTGCTTACCATGCAGATTGTCTGGAGTAAAATGGCAACACAACAGGAAAAAGCATCTTGTGTGCTGCAATTAGCAAAACTAGAGTCCATTATTGGAGTTTAACGTGCTTTTCACCATCAATTTAATAAACAACCACCTGCACATAAGCAGATTTACCAGTGGCATTGAAAATTCGTAGAAGATGGTTGCATCTGCAAAGCACAGGACGTCCACATGCATCAAATGAAATTGTCGAGTGTATTCATACAGTTTACGAAAGGAGCCCAAAAAAATACACAGCACCAGAAAGCAAGGAACTTAACATTCCTCAGCCAATGATAGGGCGAGTTCTGAAACACTGCCTGCACGTGAAGCCATACAAACTGCAATTATTGCAAGCATTGCATCCTGACGACCACAGCAAAAGGTACAAACTTTGCATTAGTATGCTAGATTATATAAAAGAAGACAATTTTTCTGAACCATTAATTTTTTCCGATGGATTCACCGTTCATCTTTCTGGTAAAGTTAATCGGCATAACGTTAGAATTTGGGCAAGTGAAAATCCTATGTCAGTTATTGAACATGAAAGAGATTCACCAAAGATTAACGTCTTCTGTATCATAACTGTAAACAAAGTTTATGGACCTTTCTTCTTCATGGAGAACACTGTGACAGGACTAACCTATCTACACATGCTTCAAAACTGGTTACTTCCTTAACTTGAAGATGATTCAGATGACTTCATCTTTATGCAAGATGGTGCCCCGCCTCAGTTCTCTAAGCACATCCAATGTTACCTGAAGACACCATTCCAGTATGTTGAAGAGAAGAAGGAGCAGAAGATCAACTACATCACCAGTGGTTTTCCAGGTCTCCAGACCTCAATCCTTGTGACTTTTATCTGTGGGGTTACATAAAAGACCATGTTTTTATTCCTCCCTATGCCTAATACTCTTGAAAGTCTGCAACATTAAATTGTTGAAGCTGTGAATTTGGTAACCAGAAACCACCTGATTCATGTGCAGCAAGAAAAGAGCCACAGTTTTGATATTTGTCGTGTAACGCATGGTGTGCATACTGAATGCATAAAAAGTGAAAATTGAACTTTTCTCTTTTCAGAGAACGTTGGAATTGTGTCTCTATCTTTTGTAGTTTGGAAAAAATAAATGTTCTTTTTGAATAGCCCTGTATAATGGAATCAATTCTTTATAACAAATTGCCAAATTACATTAATAATTCAAATGGCTAATATTTTAATAAAGTCTAAAAAATGTGTTTAATTGACAAATGTCCTTACAGGTTGGAAGAATTAAAAATTGATTATTAATAATTTTATTGCATAGGTTGGTCATAGGAAATATCTAGAGTAGTATTGTAACTGAACTTTAATCTTTAAGTGTGCATACACAATATACTGATAATGCTTAATACTTGTGCTAATAAGTCTACAGGTAATAAAATCAATTCAATTCAATTTAATCTATCTGAAAACAGTCAGTACTTAGTTCTCCATTGTCCAACTGATTGACAAGGTCATAGTAGTTCCCATGTAAACTGTGATATCTGCTGTAGTATGAGTCTAATAACAGAGCACTTCACATCCCAAATTTTTGCTCATGATCAGGTATTTCATGTATGGTGAGGATTCTAACTAACCCAAATATGGTATTCTAACAATTAACATGCCCACTTAGTTGGAACCACACCTCATTAGAGAATCACATACAGTCTCGTATTCCTGGGCAATTAACTATTTGCTGGAGCTGTTGGCAGTGCTTTTAATCTTGTACAGCAGTAATATAATATGCATGCATTTTGATGACACATGCTTGTGGAAACTCTCACTTCTCTCACAGTTTATTCAAGGACTTCTGTAGAGAGGTCTGAAATCTATTTTTCATCTCCTATACTATATACTACTGTTAACTGATTTTTTTTTGTGGACATTCAAAAATGTTCCCATAGTATACAATTTCTTCACCAGATGCTGAATGGGTTATTTTGCCAATGGTTTTCAAATTACACCATTAAATTGTCTTGGGCATTCCCTTATAAATATAGTTTTCCTATAAAATATGCTATGTTTCACATAGCATAGCATATTTTAACATTGTACATACTGCATTGTTTGAAATACAAAAGTATGTTTACTTAATATACAATCTACATTTGCAATTTGCAACTTTGGATTGAAGGAATGAATGTAACTTCCTGGGTAAGAATGACATAGGTAGAAATGGGTCAGTTCTGGAGTAAATAAGTCAGAAAAAATGCAACTATATACAGAAACTACATGGTTCAATGGCAAGAAGAAGTGGTAGAAAGTTCGGCATTGAGGGGATAGATGATGAAATATGGGATATGATGCCAGAGTGTCAGTGGCAGGCAGAAACGATATGATGACAATTGTGGTGCCAGGAAATTTGTCATCACCAGGAGCAGAAATAAGGTTGTCACCACAGAGGGAGGAGAGAGAAGTAGCACATGTAATGGCAGAGAAGAGATGGAAGGCACAGCAACAGTGTGGAGTGATGACTATGGGAGGTAGAAGTAATAGGTGCCTGTGCGAATAGGGGAAGAAAGGAAAGGAAAGGAAAGGAAGCAATGAAGAGCCCATGGGAGAAGGAGGTAGCAATAGCATATACTGTCTGAGCATGGTATATCACCGGCAAGATGCATGTGGTAGGAGGAGAGAGGGGAGAAAAAATTGGAAACCTGTGATGTCACCGAGGTGTGTTGCAACAAACAAGAGAACGAGTGGAAACAGAAGCCTTGTCATCAAATGAGAAGGGAATATGCAGTAGTGTCAGTGGCACTTGGCTTAAAGTGTGTCAACTCCTGAGGGGAGCATAATGGAGATAGCTAATAATGAGAAGTGGCTGCATGTGAAAGAAGAATGAGATATAGAGCAAAGCTGGAGAAATTCAGAGGAGGTCAGAGTGGTATAAGATAGGAATTAACTGGAAGGGGGTGCTATGGAATGTAGAGAGTTTAAGGTAAAAAATAATAAGTGGGGAAGTGTTTGAAGTACTAAAAATAGGAGACATGATAGTAGTCAAGATTTGATTCGACAAGGATGAAAGTATATAAGTGGAAGGATATGATTATATAAGTGAACATCTTATATAATCATATAAGTGAGGTGGTATAAGAAAGAGTAATTGATGGAGGGTTCCAAGTGGTTTACGGGTATTTATAAATAAGGGTAGTGAAGTAAATTGAGTGAAGGGTTATCTACAGAAGAAGGGCAAGTTATATGGTTAAAGATATGTAAAATGAAGGGGGTCAAAGTATGCCTAAGTTTAGGTATAGTGAAGTGTATAACATATCTGATTCATCGGAATTGTACAATGAAAACTTGTATTTAAAACTAAATGAAAGTGTGGAGAAATTAAGCAGACAGTACCCTGGTATGGAGTTTATTGTAGATGGTGATTTTGATTCCAGGTAGGTGAATATAACATAAGGTTCATGGGTTTAGAAAATAAATGTTATTGGTGAAAAGTGAGGGCAGGTAAAGAAAAGTAGAAATAAGGTGCTCAATAACGAAGACAGAAAGAGAGAGTTTTATAAGTTGAATAATCTAATTATGTGCAATGGTTTAAGAGGTGAGAGAATTCACATTTATGGATATAAATGGATAGAGTGTAATTGACTTATATGCTATGTTTTTTTATTTTGTTTATTTATGGATGCTCTTTAACATCTCAGGTCATCAGTGTCCCATTCTGTTTAGGGCGTGAAATGGCTGACAAATTTTGCTCAGAGGCTTCTTTTTTCAGGCTTGAGGTTCTTTATCATGCCATAAATGTATGACACAGGACCCACGGCTTTACTTCCCTTCCGAAGGAAGCCATACTTAGGATTTTTACACCCGAAAAAATCTATCAATCCTGACCGGGTTTGAACCCGCAATCTTGGGTTTAGGAGACAAGTATGGTAACCATTACACCACCAGGACCGCCAATGCATATGGTGAAGGAATAGATCAAGTTCTGGTAGATTTTAAATTCCTGGATGTGATATGTCACAGGGAAGGGGAAGCAATAGAATTGAAATATATAAGATGTTTTAAATGGAAAGACATGTATGTAGAGTATTTCTGGAATAATAGTGAATAATATTGATATCCAGAATATGGGAAATAAGAAAGTATGGAATTTTGGAGGCACTGAAAACCAGAAAGGCAGAGCAGGCATTAGAAAGGATTGAGTCAATAGTAAAGTAGGCAGGAAATAAGATAGAAGTGAATCAAAGAGGAAGCTTAAAACAATATGGATGGTTTGATGGAAAGTAAAGGTAAAGAAAGAATATAAAGCACTGCAAAATGCTAAGCATATAAAAGGGATATTATTTATGATAACTTAATAAAATACTTAAGTACCTGTATCTGATTACTGTTTTTAATTTACTCCCATTTTCAAACACTATTATACTTTTTAAGTCCCCATACCTTACAAAAATTTGAAATTTTCTTTATTACTGAAAATGAATTCATGATCAAATCATTGGTATAAAGTAAAGTAGATTATTTTCATATTATTTAAATAACAACTAGTTATTTACATTCATTCTTAAAACCCATGTTTAGAAATATAGCTGTGAAATTTGATAGAAGTGTAATACATAATACATCGTAACTGTCAGAGTTCTCCCTGCCCTCTTTCTCTGAGTAATTACAATATGCAAAGTTTCTGACTTATTTTCATGCCATTTTTGAAAGAATTCTCTTACGATAAATCATCTTATTTTTTTAACTTTTGCTAAAAATATCAGGAATTCACACAATTCCTTCTTTGTTATTGCTTGCTTAGGCTCTCTAATTGATTTTTTTTTTGAGTAGTGTTTATGCCCCTTTTTACCACTGAGGCACCACAGGCGGCCTCCACTTGAAGGGAAATATTTCAGATTAAGGCTTGGACTGGAATTACAGATTTTAGGCTTAAGTTATGGTTCAAATCTTAGCAAGATTTCAAATTTTCTCCATCTAATTTATCTTTCCAGTGCTCAGTTGCATACAGTTTAGTGCAGAATAATACACTTCACACATCAGTACTCTGTCAATCACCAATGCTCTGCAACTACAACAGGAACTGTTCTTCATAACATTCTGAGTTATCTACCCACTTTCTCCCACAAATTTTCCACATTTCACAATACCTTCTCAAATTACACCACTTTAACTATCTAAAATATCTAAAATTTCCCAGACTGTTGCTGCCATTTGGTAGTGCTAGCAATACCTTAGGAGTTGGTCTATAAAATTTTACTAAGTTTGGTGAGATACTGATTTGTTATGCTATTTATATGGAATTGTGAATTATTTGGAATTCTGTCTGCAGCAATTTTATGATGGATCAAAAAAGGAATAGCAAGTGTGTATCAAATTTTGACCAGATCCTAAAAAAAAGTGCAACAGAGACCCTGGTAATAATTAGAGAAGCATTCAGGAAAGAAATTGCACAGATGTTTGAGTGGTTTGTAAGTCAAGCATCCAATAGGAAAATGCACACTTACACAGATCCATCAGCCCCACATACCAAATATATTTGCCAAAATTCAACATTATTTTCATGAGGATGGATTGATGTCAAACCACTATTAAACGTGTTCAGAGATGGGAATTAGTTATGGGACATGTCAATGAATATTAACTGATGAACTGGGCATGCATTAATCGCTTGAAAATTTGTGCCCAGAATGAAAAATAGCTGCATATTGACATCCACAAGGAGTGCCATTTCATCTTCAATCAGAAAAAAAAAAAAAAAAAAAAAAAAAAAAATTGGCAGGAGATCAAAACAGACAATTATCTTGTGAACAAAATAATGTGGGAAAAATGATCATCCCTATGCACCCTTTTTGGGTAACAATGTTGTGAAGGAGGCAGTAGTACAGACATTGTTGAACATTCTTACAGAACATGATTTCCCATGTACTTTAAAATTATACAAACACTGAGAAGTATGCCTATGTGCAGAAGAGAAGTACATTGAGGGAGTTGGCCCAAAGCCAGATAGCAAGCAGCACCAGTTTGGAAAATTTGGATACCATCCCATATAATAAATTTTTCACCAACTTTATCACCAATAAATTGTAACATCTACTGTGTTGCAATATTTAACTTTGCTATTTTGAACTTCAGGACTAATAAAAAGGGGAGCATTTAGGAATTATAGTTTGACAGTTTTACTGTTGTTTCCAATAGATCCATCATTGACTTTTATGATTTTTAAAGGCAAAAATCAGCAAGGAAGAGTGTTACCTGTAAAAATATGATGTAAATGTAAATGTTTATTATACCTCAGACCATTCTCCTTCCATCCACATAAAGGGGCACTGAAGTTGGTTGCACATGCGAGTGGACTTTGGACGTAATATTGGGTTGCAGTGAATATCTCTGACAACTGTCTCACTGGGTTGTAGCTTCTTCTGTAGTGTTGCTGGTACTCGGAATGGGGGGTAGTACCATTCCATGACATGCCATTCCTTCTGAGTGACTGCAACACAGACTACCTGGCGTCGCCTCAGTCCTTTTCCACAACTTTTAGAACACTACAAGGGGCCAACACAAAATATATACTATTTCTCTATGATCAAATCAAAGCAAATCAAGTAAAACCAAAAGCTATGTACAAAGCTTTTTAGGCTACACCTTGCTGTGTTTAGTAAAAATGACAAAGAATAACAAAGTAAATGACAAAGTACCCATTTTACAGGATATACAGGCTATAATTAAATAAATGCAGTTAAAAAAAGTTTAGAATTGCTGGATACAAAAAAGAATACTGTAATGCTAAAATTCTTGTCTCACATTAATCTTTGTGAGCTTATCCTTGGGAAGAAAGCTATACAGAAAAGATACATATATAATGTTCAAAGAATACTAAACTAGACCAATAAAGACTAAAAACATTCTTAGTGTACTAACAATTTAACTAATTCAGATTCTCCTTAATTTCTGTTCAGAATTACTTTGATGGCCTCATAATTTGACACTACCATATTCTATTCTCATAGATTTTTATTGTTACTATCAGTTGAGGTACTTTTAGCTTTTTGAACATTATGCAACATAATCTGTTCACTTTGCTTATTTTTCCATTGCATTTAGGCAATGCAGAGGGGGAAAAAATTAAATATAAAGTGCAAGCAACTTTGATTCCAAGAAAATTTCAGTGAATAGTGTAGCAAATTTATCATTTCTTTCACTGTTCTTTTGCCTTTAAGACAATTGCCCACTAACACTTTCTGAGTCTCAGCAAGTTTATACAAATATTTTAATTTTAACAGATCAAGAAAACTTATTATGAAGCTTTTGACAGAGGAACAATTGTAACTCCATTCTGCATTCTTTTAATGGATTTAAAAAAAGTCTAATCAGTAAATCATTATAAATATAGTTCAGAGAAACCTCCAATTTCCCTCTAATCACTGGCACATTTTAGTAACATACAAATCAATATATGAAATTGTGATGCTGCTTTTAGTTTCTGCCAAGTATCTGAGAATAATATGAATACGCTATATTGGTAAATTTGTGATTGAAGATAAAAAAAAAACAAAAAGTAACAATAGTACTAGCTCATTATAGTCTTTTAACTTTCTATTGTTGCTAATTTTCTCCAATATTATTGGTATTTCAAATGCTTAGAGTTCATAAATCATAGACCTATTAATTTGAATTTACTTCATATTAGAATACAAGGGTTGATCTCTTTGCTTCATTCCTGACCTATTTCAAGTTGATCTGAAAGGTTTATTTCTACCTCAATTTTCAACATGTTTTCCCGTAAAGACTGATGTGCTTCTGCTAGCAATGCTCTACCATTTCTACAGCTTCCTAGAACAAGGGTTGTTCAACCTCTGCAAATCACTGGTTTACAGCCTCCGTGACATGGTATTTTATGAAAATTTCCTCCCTTAAAAGTTTTCTTTTAGTTTTGGGGATATCTTAAAGTTGCTGGAAGGTAGATTTGGAGAGTAAGCAGGGTGTTGCAGTAGTTTAAGCCCTACTTTATTAGCTGTAGCCACTATAACGTAAGACATGATTTGAAGCATTTTATAAAGAAAGAGCACATCTTGCAACAAAACTGAAATGTTTTTTCTAAACTACATCTTGCAATAAATGACTTGTTTTTGTGACTTCTTTCTGCAAATAATCAACCAAAATAACATTTCTGTACATTCCAAAAAACAGACAGCATAATCCTGCTACTGAGATGTATCCTGAATTTCTTTGGGAGTGGATCTTCCATATTTCCATTTTTTACTTTGCATTCTGGTTTAAGGATCATAATGATGAACCCGTTACATCTATAATCATAAATCAGACTGTTTCCTTAACATTTTTCAATTACTACTCCATGTGGAAATCTTTATATGAGGAACTGTTAAGTAAAATACAACCAAGACTTCTAGGGAAAACACAAATATGAAAATGGCAATACCATATGAAGAAATGCTAAAATGCAATACCTTATCATTAAGAGGACACTCAACACCCGAAATTCAAATTTTGGGGTCATATTGGTCATTTCTTTATATGAAAATGGATACTTTAGAGTGACTATGTTCAAATTCCAAAGTGATTTTGCAAAATTTTAACTGGAAATGGGTTAAAAATTTTTTTTAGTGCATGCAAAGAGATGTGGCACCTTAGCAAATTCCATTTTGTATTCTGAGATAAATTTTGTATATGAAGCCAAGTACACTGATTTTTAGTTACTTATTTTGCGATATTGGCATCCCAGATGCAACTATTGCTAGTGCTGCTAAATCTTGTGAAGTTTTGAGAGCTACAATTGAAGGTTTGTTTACAAACAGCATGTTTCGTCTTGTTTGAATTCAAAGAAACTAAAATTTATTTTGGTAGTATGTGATAGTTTTATTTTACAAAAAATTATTTAAATAATGTTGTTTTTTATATGCATATTACTGTCAGAGAAGTAATATTCTTTAGTCTTTAGTCTGTAAAAGTTTAGCTTTAAAATAACTTGCATGCATAACTTAATATATTTTAGTCTAAAAGGTTCCAGCACTGAAAATATTGGAGGTTAGTGTAGAAAATACTGTTCCACAGACAGTTGTGCCAGAATCTGAATATATATTTATTTGTGTACAGTGTCTAAATAATTTATTTAAAAATTTAAAATGTAATGTATGTAATTACAAAAGTATCTGTCTTCAAACAAGAGAGCACCATGTTTTATAACAAAATTGGTAATAAATGCAACTTTTGTGGCATTATAAAGTTTCAAAGTGTTTCTAGTTCCCATGGGGAACCCATTGGAAAGAAACCTAACCCACCTTTTGATGTGAATACAAAAATGGTTTCAGCATTCAATATAATTGGAAAAGGACATGCATCTATGGAGCATTTTTGCTTAGGGATGAATGTACAAATGGCATATCACAGACACTTGGCAAGTTTAATCAAAGAATATAATTTTTTCTCTGAAAGAGTTCTGAACAACTCTCGGCAACTTGTGGGACACGTACATATTTCAGAATACCTATATCTAGCTGACAAAAACGTGATTGATCTGACTATTGGTTATGACGCCAGCTGTACAAGAAAGGTTTTACTAGCAACTATGGAGTTGAGTGTCTTATTGGCATATTGACTGATTTGGTAATAGATTTTGAAATTTTATCAAAATATTACCATGCAAGTGCTCTGGCAAAAAATGAGGGAGTGAAAGCCCAGAATTTCTGTTTTGATTTTAAAGGAATAAAGTGCAATGTGAAGTAGATTATAGTGGCTCCTACCCTGCAATGGAAGTGGAAGCAGCAGAGAGGTTTTGGAGAAGATTAGAAAATATTTGGTTTCACTACACCACCTTACTCTTTGATAGCAACTCTAAAATTTACTTACATCTCCAGGAACTTGACATTTATTGTTATTAAATTTCAATGTAAAAATAGAATATGTAAATCACATGTCCAAAAGACTGTGCACTGGTCTCGTAAAAGTAACACATCTCCAGGAACTCAACATTTATGGTAAATAAATATCAATTTTAAAAGAAGAATATGTAAATCACTTATTTAAAAAACTGGGCACTAGTCTCAGAAATGGAATAAAAGAATGGAAAGGGAGAAAAGTAACAATTGGAGGAAAAGCTGCTGGAAGTTTGAAGGAGGCAACTATAGTCAAGCTTACTAATTATTAAACAGGAGCCATAGTTGAAAATGTACCTGATGTAAAAAGAGAGAGAGAGAGAGAAGAAGATGAAGAATAAGGATGCTGTATTTGTAACACTATATCACTACATGAGCACTGATGAAGAACAAAAAAGACCTCAAATGCCCTACTGGGAAGGAATCATGTGTTTATATAATGCAGCCAAAGCTAAGGGCAAAACACTTAAGACAGAAGTTCACACACCTTTGAACATGTCTGTTGTAACCAAAATAATTCTGATTCAATTTTATCAAAATGTACTGCTGGCAAAACACAAAATACCAATGAAAGTCTCCACTGCATCATCTGGAAGTGCTCAAGGGATATATTTGTCTCCAAAAGGAAGATTATTTTGGCTGTAATAGAAGCTGTTTCATTGCTGAATCAAGGGCAATATCACACAGAATTAGCCAGAATCCCTGAAAATTCTCCAATGTTTTGAATTACAGAGAATATGAGCAGGCACCAAGACCAGACTAACAGTATCAACATATTTGTGCATGAAAATTCATCTAATAGTACAATTACCAAAAATATTTTTTTTTATGTAAATATTGTTTTTTAATTTTAAAATGCATCATATTAAAAATAATTTATTAGAAACTAATATAGGGAGATCAAAATGAATGAACACTACTTTGTGTTGCAGTATTTTCATTCAAACAGTGTAAAGAAACTGGAAATAAATTATAAATTGAGTAAAAAGCTGGGTTTTAAAAATTGAATGATAAAATTTTAAATATTTTTTTTTCTCTAAAACTACCACACCAAATTTCATAATATTTTAGATATAGATTTATATATGCAAGTAGATTATACACTGAAAATTTCATAAAAATCTATGCAGTAAAAAAAAACATCATTTGTAGCACTTCAATTTCATTTCAACAACTTGTAAAAGAATAGAAAAATAGATTTAAACTTGAAAGCACCATATAAACTATGGTGCTTTCTTGAAGCTATTATCGAGAGGTAATAAAATAATGTTGGTATAGAGTTAGCTGGGTGACACTTAATCTTTTGCTGATGACAGGAGCAAATATTCCCAAACATGTCCAATTAAAAAACCAAGTGATTGAAATATAAGTGTCATCAAACTAACTCTATATTAACAATGAAAGCACCATTTTGTGGGTTGGAAAAAAGACTTATGAGTCCAAATTTCTTCTAGATCTAGGACTGATGCACAGGGGTGAAGCATTCTATGAGACATTCAGACAAAGTCTACCTGAAGAAACTTGGATAATGATAATAATATCATTTGTAATTTAAAATCCCACTTGAGACATTTATAAGTTGGCTAATTTTACAGCAATTAACCCTAGGAGCCCACTGTCCCTGTTGACAAGATGTTTTCCTTAGCAATTCAGTCACAGATTAGCAGTACTTTTACATCTCATAGTAAATAAGCAGCAGGTGCAGCAACAACAGTAGCAGAAACAGTTGAGAAACTGGCAGTATATGAAACATTCCCTTTTTTGAAAAGGTTCCAATGAAAAAAATGATTTCTTTTCTTTTCTAGAAAAGCAATTTCAATAATTTTTAACATAGTTTTCAGGCTAAAAGATCAACTATAATGGCACTGGTGGACTTTATGCAAAATATCATAAAACATTTGGATATTAGGAGCAAAGTTGCTAGTATATTCAATATTAGTTCAATTGGGAATTGAACACAGTGAAACATGCACTAATAATCTCTGTGAGTTAGAATATTAGAATATTACTAATATTCCAACTCACAGAGATTATTGCTAGTATATTTATATTTTTAGATCTATCTATAGCATATGACTGTGTTCAAAATGATATTCTATTAGTAACTTTAGAAAAATATGGAATTAGAGGAATTGTAATTAGCATGATCTCATCCTACTTAAAAGAGTGAATACAGTATACCGAAATATGTTTTAAATATGAAATTAATAACATTAAGATCCAATCTGACTCAGTAATTGTTAAACAAGAAGTCCCACAGGGATCAATGCTTGGCCTTCTACTATTTAAACTGTATATAAATGACAAGTATTGCTCAGAAAATTGTAAAATTGTAGGCTATATACATTTTGTTTATTCATGGATTATCTTTAACATCTAATATCATCAGCATCCCATTCACTTTTGCTCAGAGGCCTCTTCTTTAAGACTTTAGGTTCTTTTTAGTACCTTAAATCTACAACACTGGACCTATGACTTTACTTTCCTTCCAAAGGAAGTAATACTTAAGATTTCTATGCCCAAAAAAATCCATCCATCCTGGATGGAATTGAACCCATGATCTTGGGTTTACAAGGCAAGTATGGTTACAGTAGCCCAGCAGAATCGACAGGCTATATAGATGATACTACTATTATTTGCAAAATGTAATCTCTTTAACTACAAATGATCTTAAAGGATAAACACTTATTTTAAATCTTTAAGTCTCACAAGTAATCCTGATGAAACCAATGTGTTTTGCATAACTTGTCTACATCACCAGCTACTTGTTGACTGTCAACTTCACTTATTCAGTTCTACTCATCACAACATTTAATTATTGTGTTATTTACTTCACTGTGATAGCTCCAAGAAATATAATAAAACTTAAGCTAAAGAATAAGAAAAAAGACAACCTGCTTCATATTGATCTTGATGGTAAAGTAATTCAGGAATCCCCTTCTCATAAATTCTTAGGTATTCAGGTCATATATTTCTATCATGGGCTATTTACATTAATGATGTAACTAAATATATTAGTAAAGGCTCATATTTGATGAAAGAATTTGAAAAACTTGCAATGTAACTGTTCTCAAAACAATTTAGTATGATCTAATTAATTCACTATGGGACAAAAGTTTGAGGTGGCTGTAATAACTCCCTTAAACAGGGAGTGCTTGTGTTGTAGAAGAAATTTATATGATTAATGTTAAGAATGAGAAGATTTGAATCACATTAGGAAATTTTTAAAAGAGAACACGTGTGTGTGTGTGTGTGTGTGTGTGTGTGTGTGTGTGTGTGTGTGTGTGTGTGCGTGTGTGTGCATGTGTGCGCGCGCGTGTCTCTCTCTATATAAAACTCATTTATATGACTTGAACATCACAAACCAAAAATGCACACTCTTATGTTACAAGGTGCAAAATAGATTTATATCATAATGCTCATGATATGAAAATGCACAAATAAAGATCTGTGGAATAGGTTTATATATGTATAATTTGCCAAATGCAGTTAAAAGTAAAAGTAGAAGCAACAGCATTAAATGGAGTATTAAAAAATGATAATCTAACTATCTTGTATATAGTATAAAAGATTTTTTAACCAAATGTAAGTCTTATTCATCATGTATAGTTTGTAATACTGATTGTTCAGGAACCACTTCAACAATGCTCGAAACTTGCATTCAAGTCAATGGCCAAAAACAATTACCGCTACCACTACTACTAAACATTTCTCACTGGCCTCCTGCTTCTCTCACTAGCTGTTGATGTGGAGTGCATGATATTGTGGTTGTTGTAATACTATTTGTATTACATGTGCTACACAATTTTAGTTTTTTTTTCCTCCTTGCATTGTTAAGGCTTTGAAATGTGTGATTTGAATGCCTCTCAAACCTTATTTACAATTTATTAATTCAAGGCTATTCTACATTAGCATGTAGAGAGAAATGTGAACTGAAAAATAAAAGACTCACTCCTAATCTAATATTGAATCAAACAAGATGAAAAAATAGTCAGAAAATTCAAAACTCAATAATATTCAAATTATAATTGATTGGCAAGAAGCATCAAAAGAAATGAACTTTCAGACTTTTATATTTGTCTTCTTTTTAGCAGAAAAGCATGGAGCAAAGAAGGTATAGTGATTATAAAAATTTTGAAAGAAAAAAATATCAGATTTCTCAAACATTTAATAGGAAAAATTTTCACATGCTAAGTTCAAATAGAATATGCAATTTTTGAAAGCTTGCACCTTGTTTGAGGTTTGATATAATGGCTGCAAACAGAAAAATTCTAGGTTGGATTATTCAGGTTATCACTTTCCTTGGTAAACACGAACTATTCCTTCATGGTCATAATAAAGATGAAAATTCAACAAAGGAAAAGATATGGGGTTATTTTGAGTAATTGCCCAAGAAGAACATAAACTCTTGGTACATTTGCAAAGCAATGGCGTGTTTAGAGGGATATCTAGTCTAATCAGAATGATGTAGTTGAATGTAAGACCCATGTATAAAAAATATTCTAAGTAGAATGTTTCTGTGTGATGAAGCAAACTTCACTTACAGAGTTTAAATTAGAACATACTTTTTCAAGAACAGTTGTTTTCATCTTCAGTTGTTGACTGACTGCTTGCTGCTTGGTAAGTTTGGGTTGCTTGATGTAGTCATGGCTAAATTCGAGCAGTTACTCTGTCGACATTCATTTCTTTTCCAGCCAACAGATGTCTACAGAGTAGCTGCTCAGATTTAGCCATGACCACATCAAGCAATCGAAACTTACCAAGCAGCAAGCAGTCAGTAAACAGCTGAAGATGGGAACAATGTTCCTGAAACATGTCCTAATTAAAAACTCTGTAAATGAAACTAATGTGAACACTCAGAAGCATTCAACTTAGGATGTTTCATTGAACACATTAAATGTTGAATAACGAGGAAGTTTGCAAATGTCCACTTTATTTCAATCAAATGGATGACACAACTGACATTTCATGAAGAGCTCAAATGAGCATCATTATTTGATATGCAATTGATTATCAAACTAAAGAAAAATTTGTCAGTTTTTTCAATACTAAAATGCAGCAAACAAATTACAAATTATATTGGGAAACTTAAAAATTGGAATATTGGTAATAAGTAGTCTGCTGGATATATGATAAGTGCTTTGATAGTGGTTGCTGATGACTATAATTGCAGCTGTGCATGTGGTCTGCAAAAAAATTAGAAGATTTAAACTTTGTTTTATTTCTTTGCTTTTTCAGCTTAGTGTTTCTGTTGACAGATAATCTGTTCAACATTCTTCAAAGGAACATCTGACAAAACTGTGTAGCAACAAAGTAAAGGATGTGCTGGAAGCTTTAGGTAAATGAGAAATGAAGACACCATTGTTGAATTTGTACAGAAGTCCATGAATTAATAAATATATCATGTGATGAAAACAGTACTGGCAAACAACAGAGTCTAACACATGAAATTTTGGATTCATTTATTACTAAAATAGAACTTAAGACTTCAGGACTTCGATTTTGTGAAACTTTTAAACAAGAATATGTTTGAATCAGTCGTCTAACACTCTTTATGCTTCACTAACCTTAAAAATATCTGGAACCAGTTTCAAAGATATGTTATCTCCATCTTCGGCCATGGACGACTGGTGCGAAAGATTGTTGTTACATATTACCAGAAGCAATGTTCCACTCTGGTGAAACTTTTATGAACTTAAAATTTATATTTTCTTCTTTTGGAATGTCAAAATTCATCAAATGATCCTTATGTTTATAGATATAAATCTTTTACCAAATATCCAGTTCTACAGGTCCCTGTACAGCTCTCAATAATTCAACTTCTTCTTTTATATCATGATTTTCGGCCCAAAAGTGATATGCTACTGCTGATCTTTCTATTTGTTTGTATAATAAAAACAAATAGAAAGAAAACAAATAGAACAAATATCACTTTTGGACCGAAAATCATGATATAAAAGAAGAAGTTGAATTATTGAGAGCTGTACAGGGACCTGTAGAACTGGATATTTGGTAAAAGATTTATATCTATAAACATAAGGATCATTTGATGAATTTTGACATTCCAAAAGAAGAAAATATAAATTTTAATTTCATAAAAGTTTCACCAGAGCGGAACATTGCTTCTCGTACTATGTAACAACAATCTTTCACACCAGTCGTCCAAGGCCAAAGATGGAGATAACATATCTTTGAAACCGGTTCCAGATATTTTTAAGGTTAGTGAAGCACGAAGAGTGTTAGACGACAGATTCAATTCACGTGAGCTTCAATGTGTTAAATTTCATATGAATTTTTTTAAAGTTTTTGCAATTTTTAAGAAATTTTAATTAAAAAGAATATGTTTACAGATTATAGGGTTCTCCTTCCTCACAACTGATGACAAATTTAAAAATAAACCCCTTCTTTGAGAAAGAACAACTAAAGAATGAGCTAAGTATTCTTTATTCTGATTCAATAAAGCATATACCATAACATGAGCTTTTGAAATTTATTTTCCATAGTGATCTTCAAGTAATATACAAATGGCTAACAAAGTTCCTGCATCTTGTTTCAAGTTTTCCAGATATTATTGCATCCAGCAACTTGTACCACTGCTGTAAAATGAGTAAAAATATTTTTGATAAATTCTATGACCACTGAGAGATTGTCCTATTTATCTTCTTGCAATTCAGAAAATGGTGCTTCTTTCCAAATTGTACAGTGGAGCCTATAAGTGATGTGTTTACAGAAAAAAAGGTTGGGCAACAATACAAAAGAATGTAGGTGAGTTGAATCTTTTCATAATGTACAAGAGCATGCCACAAGTTTACATGAAATATAATTTTCTAAGTAGTGTTTCTTTTAAGATATTAGTAACACTAAAAGTAATTCAGTAATATCTACCCTTACTTGAAATGCACACTTTGCCACTGATGATGCATGATATTTTACAAAGAAAATTACAGCCATGGCAGATAATGCTATCATGAACAGTTCATCACCTAATACAAAGAACCATAAGCATGATTGAAAGTTCAAACATAACCAGATGCATACAAACACAATTGGCTTTGAATGCTGTAAAAAATTATATTTTTGAACTTAACAATAAGATGAATGCTCACCAATTCATTCAAATTAATGTTAATAGAATGAGATCAAGGCTATGTTTTGACACTAACTCAGAAAGTAGGTCATACCAATACTTGATTTAACATCAGTAAAGGAAACATTCTTAATTGTAAAAATAAAAAGAAGTATTTGCAGGCATTTCCAAATAGATGAAACTTTTGCAATTCAAGAATTAAGAAATTTGGCAGACAATCTTGGAGTTGAAGATATTATTGAAAATGTGTTATCAGTGCCAAGAATAATTTCCACATGCCTCAAATGAAGAATGTGAACAAGGCTTTAACTTAATAAAAAGATCATCACTGACTGGGAGATCATTACTGCTTATTACTCATGTCTTATGCTCACCAATTAAAATTACCCACCAATTAATCAGTTTAAGCCTCAGAAATATGTGAAGATATGTTACAGAACTACCAAGCTGCAAATGACATGTTTTCCAAGATTCATAAAATTGTTTTAGTGACAGACTGGTTGAATATGGAAGATTTAGATTGATTTACATTCCATAGGGTCTTGTACAATTTATGTACTGCAGAATCAGGAACAAGTTAAGATGTACAAAGTTACATTAATGATATCTTTATGGGGATGAACGATTTTATAAGTATATAAATACAAATGCTCAATCCCATACATATAATAAAAAATATTAAGCTGTAATACAGAAAAAAGAGAGCAGAACATTTCATACATTGCTATACAGTGCTATTTTGTCATATTTTATTTGTTATTCTATGACTATTTGAACATCATACATTATTCATCTGTGAATTTCTCAATTGAATAATATGTCTTATTGCATAGATATTGTGTAAGAGCAGATTTGAATCTTTCCCTATTATCAAATGATAGTAATTTCAGGATAAATGGGAGAGTATTATGTATTCTGATGCATTCATAATATATACCATTATATATTTTTAATGAAATGGTCATAATTTTTAATGTAAAAGTTCATAAGTTCATAAATTTACTTATATACACTTACAATTTTTATTTTTCAAAATAACTCTCTACATGGTTTTTGATTATTGTACCACATATTATTTGTGTCTTTTGTAATATAAGAACAGTTTGCTTTCCAATGAGTTTCCCCATAATATTAAACCATATTTCATAATCAATAAAAAATATGCAACCCTCTGTGGTCTATAGTGGTAGCATTTGCACTACTAGCCCAGAGGTCCTGGGTTCAAATTCCTGACAGATCAAGCTATCTGGTTAAGTTTGACAAATTACTGTCATATTATAATATATTTCACTGTAAAAATCCCCGATACAAAAAAAAAAAAAAAAAAACTATCTGGTTAAGGTTTTTTTCTCCAAGTTTTTCCTTACTCTGAGAAGGTGAAGCCAGATATCTTTAAGGTGCCAGGGACTCCAAGCTCATTTCTATCATCATTAATTAATTCATTTCATTTTATTTATCCCTACAGACTTATACCTATAGTATTCAGTCCACAATCTACAGATGTTGCCAGAAGACCAATGCAGTCAAAGTAACAATAAATAAACAAATAAACAAGAAATATGCATAGTATACTGTTTTGAGGTAGCTTCTGAAGTAATAGGATGCAATGGCAGAAGTCAAAGATAGCTGATTTTATTTTTGGTATAATATACTTTATATATGCTTTCCAGTTTTAAGTATTTGTCAACTTGAATACCTAGGAATTTGATATCATGCTTGTCTAGTATATGATTATAAGCACTCCACTTAATATGAGATCAGGTAAGTTACATGTTATGCATTTCATCTCGTCTTATATAGTTTTAATGATAATTCATTGACTTTGAACCAGTTTCAAATTGTATTAAGCTCATAATCTATTTCTTCACCAGGTTATCAAAGTTAATGATAGAAAATATTATACGATATCATTAGCAAACAGAACAGTAGAATTAATGTTATTTAACGAATGAGAGATCATTTATATAAACTAAAAACAGCAATGGGCCAAGAATTGATCCCTGTAGAACTCCAAATTCCCCAATTTGGAATACTACACTTTTCTGAACAACTTAATTGCACCCTTTGTTTTCTGTTGCCAGGGTAAGAGAGAACTAATTTAGATCTTTATTTTTTATTCTATAAATGCTTAGTTTTCCTATTAGAATTTCATGTTTAACACAATCAAAGGTTAGCTAGGTCAATGAAAAGTCTGCTAATATGCATTTCATTATTTAGTCTTGACAAAATTTCATTTATAAGTTTATATGCTGCAATTTCTGTAGATATGCCTTTCTTGAAACCAAAATTTTCTTTTCACAATACTTTTGCTTTCAAGCTAATTATATTATCTATTATACATTATTTTTTCAAATATTTTTGAGAAAGTTGTTAAAAGTGATATGGGTCTGTAATTGCAAATTTGTGCTTGAATCCTTTTTAAACAAAGGTTTAATAATGGAATAATTAAGTCTCTCTGGAAAAGTGCTAAATGACAGATTTTCATGATATATATAATTGAGTGGTACATTTATTATTGTTGAGAATGCTTTTAAAATTTTACTGTAATTTCACCATATCCTAATGATTTTTTTTTTTTATTAGTGAATTAATAATTTAATTATACTGATGGTGTTGTCCTGTTAATGTTAAAATCAGAAGGGATGGCTTTAATATTTCTAATGCAGCTTCTTTACTTTCATAATTTATATTTAAATTACTGGTGATATTTAAAAAGGTTGTTAAATATTTTTTAAGTTTTCTCTGAGCCACTTATTTCTTTATCTCCTATTATTAATGAGATTGCCTAATTCCTTTTTTAATATGCCATATGGTGCTTACTTTATTATCATACTTCTCTATGAGTTTTTGATAATGAAGGGTTATTGCAGCTTTTATAGCTTTACTAAGCAGTTTGCAACAGCATATAAAATATCTTTTAAATGTAAGTTATGATTACATCTTTCTTCATTGTAAAGTTTTCTTTTCCTAAATCCAGTTGCATGATTTTTTTTTTTTTTTTTTTTTTTTTATCCTGACCGGAAATCACAATTTAAAATGCTTTTGAAAATCCCTCAGAAAATTATAAAATTTGTTGTCTATATCAATAGAACAATTTATTTCATTCCATGGTTTACATTCTAATGTTTTAATAAAATTATTAAAATGTTCTTTATTTATGATTGTATCCATTATATTTATTCAGCATCATGATCAGATAAACCATTAATTAGAATATATTTTTGAAAAAATTATGTTATCTATAGTTCATGTATTTTGTCTCTAATGCCTTTTTAGAAGTCTTAGTTATTCTCATGAGATAAAGCATGAGGCAAGTTGTATGTGCCAAAGAGGTCAGTAAAATGATGTCTTCTTAAGATTAGTAGTAAATAATCTAATAAAGATTTATCAAGAGAGGCACTAGAATGTTTACAAGTGGAAGCAGCTGAAGAAAAAGACTTAGTTGTTGAATGTAATGGCATGGTTTTTAATTTTTTTTAAGTTTTCATTTGTAGAGTTATTAGTAGTAATTATTATTAAATATATGAACTAAAAATTTACTCAATCAATATTACAGTGAATGAGTGAGTGAATTCTAATGCCAATTCACTTGTCAGCCAGGCATTTCAGTTATGCACACAGGCAGCAGAGGGCAGTAGTAATAGTTGATTTTAAATGTGCACACCAAGAATTGGCATACTACATTATGCTAAATAATGAAGGTAAAGATGGAGATGAGATGATGATAGAAAAATGTTAGGGGAAGTGGAGTATCCTTTTGTTCTTATGTTAAAATGTCTTCTCTATTGTAATTATGGGTACATCATTATCAACATTAATATTTTATTATCAGTTACTTTTTTGTATAAATTAAATCATTTTATTCCTATAGTAAACATGAATCTAAAAATTAATAAAACCATGATATCTACTTAGCAAGTCCTGTGAAAATTTTAGTACTACAGCATTGCTTATGAGAATGGTTACAACTGATATTCATTGTTCCAGTCACTAGAGTGACATATGATGATGTTTTATGTAGCATTAAATGTAAATGTTTTAAAATGAAATCAGTTAACATATAATCTAAATTAAATAAACTGTTAATAAATTACCTGCTCTCATCCTATTATCAGATATTTGCTTACTAGATCTCTACTACATTTTGAAAGAAAATTAGTTTTCAAAAGGGAGTTTCTGAGAAAATATAGTATTATCTACCAATAGAACCACATATAAAATATATTCCTTGCAAAAAAATTTCCACCATTTTAACGCTTCTTTTCAAAAAAATGCTTCATATTGTGTAATATCTATTGATAGGAAAATGCTAAAGTTTAAGATTGTTCCTTCTATCAGTATTTGAAAATTTGAATGTAGTTTTCAGAAAAAAGCAAAAATTAAAGTTTCAACGCGCAACATTCAGAATGCAAATTACAGTGATGAATATATTTGTAACTTATTTATTAAATTTTAAAGCTGCTTACAGTGAAGATATTATATATTAATTTATACAATGGGGTAAATTTCATACACACTTCACTTACTGTATTTAACTTTAACTTGAAACACTTACTTGTCCCCATGCACCCATCCTCCATTGGTACATCTTCTTGCTCTGGGAATAAGATCCGTCACCTTGACCAGAGTCGCTGTAGCTGATATGTGGACAAGAAACATTGTTACATTTTTGTTCATCTAGAGGACGTTCAGTAGAAAGACAGGCAGAATCTGGCATGATCCCTCCAGACTGTAACTGACATCGAACTTGCCGTTGCTGGTAGCCACCTTCTCCACATGATCTACTGCACTGTTACCAACATAAAACATTCCTAAACTTAGAATTATCTGTTAATAATTAATACATTTAAAGTGTTTTGATAAAGTAGCAAACCTTTGGCTTACTTGTAAGAAGATGTAACCTCAGATTTAAACTGTTTCTCAGAAATAATTGTAATGCTTCTAAGTGTGTAATGCTTTGTTTTGATTTTCAGAGCACAGTTAAAAGAAATCATTATTGGAGATACACCAACAATTCTTTAGTGAGCTTAACCCCTCTCATTGCTTTGGCTGAGAAAGAAATAGCCTTGAACAATCGCAGAATCACTGACCTAGCTCTTCTGCCCCCAGGTTTTTTTGGCACTACGCATATACACATATTTACATTCACTTGAAACTTTGTGCTCTGTCAAGTGGTATATTATCAATAGGGATTGGAGGTTTATTACCTAAAAACTTAAAAAATAAATATGTATTTATGCTCTTAAAATAGTGAAATGTGTCACAAAATATGCTGCTTAATTTAAACTTATTTCACTAAGGTTAATGTTATAACTCATGGACAAATCATTTTGAAGGGCCTGGAGTCCATCTGCAGTACTTAATTCAGTTTTTGGTACAATGAAACATAATAGAGAAATAACCATTGCAACACTCACAACAACTGTACACACATATCACTGCATTACTATATTTAATTAGCACATGTGCAGTTTGAATGACATCTTCAATATTCTTGTTCTCAATAAGGTAAATAACCTGTATTACATAATGTTTTTGCACTAAGAGCTTAGCTCTTTTCACTTGTTCTTCCATACCCTTCAGCCTTCATCAACCTAAATGTGCAATTGAAAGGCAATATGTAAAACAAAAATGTTCTTGTTATCCATTCACAGATTTAGCTGTGATCCTATGTTATTTATAAATAACTCACATACAATTATGAAACAACAGACATGAAGATCTAAGATCCAGGGTAAAATATAGTAATTGCTCTGTGCCTACAATTAACAAAAATGTAAAAGTAAAATAAAAGCATTGATATACTGTTTATCAACAATAAGTGACAAAATATGTTTTATTTCTAAAATATGCACTTATATGCATAATAAAATTATCTTATTTGTTAGAGAAATTAACTATATTTATATATAATATATGTGCATATTCATACAAAACTAGAAAAAATATGCAAATGTATGAACTTCTGATTGCTAATTATCATACGACAACAACAAGGTACAATTTAGAACAAACTGGTCCATTAAAAAAAGTCTTATAAATAATGGAGAAAGTTTTGCCTTAAATATTGCAGATGATAAATTCCATTCAAAGTAACTAATTTCAATTTAGTGAAAAAAGTGCAATGAAAGAGAATTTGCATTGATAAAAAGCTTAGAAAATGAAATGTACTTTGAAGGGGGAAGTTATATGATTATGATGATGATGATGATGATGATGATGATGATGATAGTTTATTCACTCATAGACATGCTATACATGTTTCATGCTTTATCACATTGTAAATCACGTGATTAGCATTCATCTCCTAATATCAGCACAAGTTGGAGTTTCTAAGATTCTAAGCTTGAAAAGCAACAAAATTCCTCAATTTCTGCCCTTAACATTTTAGTGTGTTGTAATAGATTAAACCTTTGAGTTAGGAGAACAGTATGATTTGTAATTGGTTTTGCAAATACATGATGGAATTCGTAATTTGTGACTGGCATTATCAGTGCCATATTTGGTTTAACCCTTAAGGGTATGTTAATATTTAAAACAATAGATTCTGGGGTTTGGTATACAATATGCAGGTCTATACTTTTTGAAGAGGCTATGATAGTATGTAAATAGAATATATGGATATATTATGCAAGACAGCATAACTTCACATACAGCTGAAGATTTAATATGCATTTTTTGTGATGTGCTTGATCATGGAATAATTAGTTCTGGTTTGTGATTTCCAAGATTTTAATCATTGTGACTATTAAAGATAAGCATAGAAGCAATTCACATGGTCTGAAGTTTATAAAAGAAAATATTCATAAAGGGATATTCAGTATTAACCAAAATAAACTTCAGTATATTTCCTGCCGTTTAAAAGGATAGATGCATGTCTGAGAAAGGAGGACTGACACTATGAGAATCTTGTATAATTTTAAGTACAATTTTATTGTTTGTGTGGAATATTAAAAAACTACTGCATAAGAAATGAAATAAAAAAGTAATAAAATTAACAATTAACTAAGATTTATATAAAAATATACAAGATTGGAATAAGCAACAAGGAAACTGAAAAAAAAAAAAAAAAAAAAAAATGGCAAACAAACGATGGAAGTGTCAAAACAGTGTACCTGAAATCACAACTAAAAATACCTGAGTATAAATAATCTTTAACATTCTTTTGTTTTGTGCAATTATATTTGTGCATTTCACAAAAATAAAATTTAAAAAAATTAGAACTAAATTTGTATCAGCAGAAGACCTTCTGAAAGAGCACTGTGAGAGGACAATCACTTCGATTCTATTAGGATATGTAAGAAAAAACTTTCAATCTCTTGGTTTCAGCTCTTTACTGAACTAAACAAGTGCACTACAACTTTTATAAGAATAACCTGAATAATATCAACTTATTAAATAGGTTATAAATGACATACCCCAAGGAATTACTAGGAAAAGGAAAGAAGTAAAACAGCAATATCAATTAATAAAAAGGAATGTTTAATATTTTTAATACTGGTTAGATTAAACTCCTTTTTTCATTGACAATCAGTAATTGAAATCAATGGCTTTGTCTGCATGTTTATATTTATCAAGGTTGCAAGCCCTTATGTAATAATATGCTACACCACATTAATAATTTTGTTAAAAATAAGTTTTTATTGATAATGGGAATCCAAATTAATATTACTATTGATATGAATTGAATTTATTAATCACTAATTTCTTTATATCAACAAATTTATAACATATTTAATTTTAAATTTGCTTTCACCTCATACTTACAATTACACCTGCATTTTGCAGTGTATTCTTTGTTGAAATTACAATGCACTACTAATACTAATAATATTACATTTTTAACATTCATTTATATGAAGCCTCATTACACATAACCCCCCCATAACCCCAGGTTATTTGCATAACAAGACCTCCCATTTCTTACATTTCCCTTATTAGCACTCTTTTCCTATCATACCCCAATTCTTACATCCTTCTTAGCTATTCTAATCCATTTCTCCCTTGCTTTTCCTAAATATTACTCTTATCATTTTATTTCTCCTTGCCCCCATATCAGTCAACATTCTGTGCACTATTGCCTGTGGTGCCTCAGTGGTAAAAACAGATCTTAAACACTATTAAAAAAAGTTCTGCATATTATACTCACTTTCTGTAATTTGTTCCATTGTGCTTCCCATGCATCCTCCCTCCATCTCTTTACCCCTTCACACTCTAACAAACAATGAAATATTCCTTCAGGCTCTCCACAGATAACACACCCATCTCCAATTTATCCTCTAAGACCCTTAAAAAAATGCTCCTTCTCTCCCAAATTTATCACAACAATCTAAATAATTCTCTCTTCCCTTTTTTAATTATTCTATACAATTTTAAAGAACTCTTATCTTCAAAGCTAGCCCAAATCTCTTGCTTCTCTATATCTTCAATTCTTTGCCATGCTTCCTTCCAAAACCCTTATTTACTTTTATCACCAAACTCCCAAAGTTCCCCCACTTCTCCCATACAGCTGTTATCTCTTATTTTTTCACTTTGATATTTCATACATTCCTTTAGAACATTGTGATCTTCTAATTTCTCATTTGTACATCAATATTTTAAAATTCTCTCCACCACCACACCCTTCCTCTATACCCTCCCTAACTAAGCTAAGGCTACTCCTTTTGATGTAGCTTTAGGCAATCCCAATACCTCTCTACAAAATATCCCATGAATTAAATCAATTTCCTATCATCTTTTCGAAGTTCCCCATACTTCTACTCCATATAACATTTTTGATTCCACTACCACTTCATAGAATTTCTGACATATTTGGAATTTTCTTCAGACATTCTAATTGCTCTCATGGCTACTTTATCTTTAATAATAACATTCTTCCCTTGTGGTTCTCACCCTTCACTACTTGACCTCACCCCCCAATAGTCAAATTCTTTAATCACTTCCAATAGCTCCCCATTCAAGAACTATTTCTCATATCTTCTTAATTTACCCCTTTCTTAAACATTAGTATTTTTGATTTCTTAACATTTACTCAATCTACATTCTGTACAAAATTTACCTATCTCATTTATAGCTCCTTGTAGTCTAATTACTGTAGTTGCACCTACTATTAATTCATCTAAATAGTAAGCCTGGTGTTTTATTCTTTTCAATAACTTGACACTGTGAATTTCTCTTTAAAATTTGTTCTATAATGTCATCAACAAGCAAATTAAACAAAACTGACTTATATCCTTATCGCAAAATCTATCTTTTGTTCCACCCTCTCTATAATCCCATTTCCTATACACTTTACACAAAACTTAACTGCATCATATAACTTTTGCACCTCTGTAATAAACTCTTCACTTACTCCTTTCCCCCTCATTTTATGCACAAGTACATCTCTTCTTATTGTATGGAATGCCTTTTCATAATCAGCAAAGAACATATATACTCTACCTCTTTTATTTCTTAGGTACTTATTTACTATAGTTTGAATTATCACTATGTTACCAACAGCCCTTCCACTTTTTCTAAATCCTGCATGGTATTCACATAACTTCCCTTCTACCACTACTGTAATCTATGTCCAATGTGCCTGTATAAATTTTACCTAAAATTCATAACAAATTAATTACTGTATAATTCCCTTGGTTATTCAAATCATCTATTCCTTTATACAATGGTACCATTAGACTTATCTTCTAATTTTCAGGTACTACCTTGCTCTTTTTAACCTTATTAAACATTTTGTCAATATATTCAAACCATCACTCCACTTATCAAACATTTTCCAAAATTACCCTGGAATCCCATCTATACTCACTGCCTTATTCTTTTTCAAAATTTTAATTTGGTATTCAATATCACTACCTTAATTTCCTTATCTAAACATTCAACTCTTTCTACTGTTTTATTTGATATCAACACTCCATTTATGACAATCCTTAAGCATTCAGAATACTTTCTCCATTCAGCTGGTGTAATCTCATTTCTAATTCTATTTTTCTTATAAACATTCTTCAAAATAACCCATATTTCTTTATTATTTTTTTCTCTAATTTCCTTTTTTAATCTTAACATTCATTTTTGTTACCATTCTTCCTTCTTCCTCCTAGTAAATATTTATATCCCCATTTCTTTAACAAAAATACTGTCTATCCCTATCATACCTCTGTTCTTCTCCATCTAAATCTATAAATAATTCTTTTCTAGCCTCAAAGCATTCCTTGTCAAACCAATATGTACCATCTGTCTCTTTTTTGTTTCACTCCCATCTTCACACCAGCTCTTTTTACAATCGATTCGAAACCCTTCACTGCCCCCTCTATATTTCCTATCCTCAAGAGCTTCTTCTACTCCATATTTTATCAACTGGTTTATCTATTGATCTTAATCCTTGCCAATAAACCTCACTTAGCTCATCCCTCCACAATATTGCATTTCAATCTGTTGATAGTTATTTTCATGAACTTGCCTTAAGGTGCAAGCAAGTAAAAGAAAAATAAAAGTATTGCATGCACACCCTTTTGAAACTTTTAGCCCAACATATAAGCCACCTATAACCCCTATCTCAAATTAATTGTCTAAGACTGTAAATATTTTGGCGTTGTTCATTAACACTATATGTTTACATATACATTTCAGTAAAAATTATTATTCCACAAATATTTAAGAATACAAATTTATATGGAAAGAATTTATGTTACAATGAGAGTATCACAACAACATATTACACATACTTCTGACAGCCACGGGTGGCCAAGGTCATTTAAGGTGCAGACTCATGAGCAGGAGGTCTGGGGTTCAAATCTCTCCAGGACTGTCCTGCCCGACAGAGGTTTTCCCCAGGTTTTCCTCAGTCCTCATAAATGGCAAATGCTGGGGATGTACCCTAAAGGCCTGGAATGTTTCCATTCCTTAAAAAAATCCCTTCCCAATATATCATTTCATCTCCTGTATCATTAGTGTCCACCACCTGTGGTGCTTCAGCAGTAAAAATGGGCATTAAACACCATTTAAAAAAAACATACTTCCTGTTTTGTTATATTAACACCCACAAAATTTATATATTTACAATCAGAAGGCTTGCAGTAAGATGACTATGCCTGTTTTAATTATACATTTATATATTAAATATTTTCTTTTAGACTACAATGAACTTACATCTACATGTGCATATAGTGAATGTTGGCAGTCATGGTCAGATCTGGTAGTGTTTGTGGTGTTCAGATTACTTTTCTGTAATTATAGTGTAATATGATACTTTTATTTCCATATTTAACAAACAGTCTTCAGCTATCCCTTTATGACATAAAAAAATTTTAACTTCATAATTTATCATTTATAACTACATTAAAGCTGCCACTTTGTAGTGCATTGCTTTTAAACCATTTTTACAGTCATGCTGAAGCAACTCCTTGGTTATGACTGAAATAACTTACATAATTTATAATAACCATCAAGTTATAATTTGTGCTATATGTGGAAACATATGGTGGGGAAAAAAAAAAAAAAAAAAAAAAAAGGCCCCCAAAGGAATTGTGGAAGTGTACGTGACTTGTTAAATTGAAAGATAAAGTCATTTAAAACATTTAAGAAAAACAGAATATAGTTTTCACTCCTCTTTTATTATAAATAACTACTTATTAAAGAAAGTTAGACAACTAATTTAGTAATACAGCTATTTATTTTGAAATATATTAAATGTGAAAACTGTATCATAAAACCGATTCTTGAAAAATTTTCATGTAAAGAACTTCATCAAAGCATAAAATATTTAAATGGTGATTTACTTATAATTCTCTAGAATAAAGCTTGCAACTATTTCTCCAAAAATGTAAGGCCCATCCAACAAGCATTAATATAAAATGGGGTACAAAATAAATATGATAAACTGGGTTGCAAAAACATAATACATATCTAAACTGGCAACAATTAACATAAAATATAAATAACCAAAATAACTTTAAAAGAATACCAACACTTATTTTAAATATATTTCTTTGAGAACAATAATCCCAGAAAATGCAATTAGCATTCTGAAGAGAATACTTATTTTAATGCTTTAAATTTCAACATTTTAACAAATTACCTTACCTTTAAAACAATCCTAACAATCCTAACAACAAAGGTGGATCACAGGGCAACCAAGAAGCTCCCAAAAGTTCTAGCTAAGAAGTTTAAGTTCTCTCATTCCCTGAAACCACTCAATAGTAATGCTTAGGAGAGAATTCTATAGTAAGCCTGTCATGCAGACTAGCTTGGAACACTTCAAGACAAGACATGCATTAGCTAATCAGAATAAATTTCAAATATGATACAGCCCTAACCATGTGACAACTCAAATAGGAACAAAATTTTTTGTCACTTTGCCTGTATTGATCTTTTTGGGACATCTGTAAATTGTGGACTGAATACTATAGGCGTAAATTTGTAAGGATGAAGAAATGAAATTAAATGATGATGGCACAAATGAGCTTAGAGTTCTTGGTGTCTTAAAGCTATCTGACATTCACCTACTCAGGGTATGGAATAAATCTGAAACAATTCTTACCCAGAGAGCTTGACATGACTAGGATTTGAATCCAGAATCTCTAGATTAGTAGTCACAAATGCTACCACTAGACCACTGAAGCAGTCAACATTATTGATTAACATTTAGGGTCATTTCCTAAAGATCCAGAGCAGAAAAATATTTTTCAAAGTTTGCTATTAAAAAATCAACAAAAATTAGCTTCAAAATTACCAATCTGTAAAAAGGAATTTTTCATATTGCAAACCCTGTAGGTTATTTGTAGTAGTTCACTGTGTTTTTCAATCTGCTTTGAGTAAAAGGAGCTAGTGATTGGCAAACAGTTATCAAGGAAAATAGATTATTTATTTATCCTTTATTAGCACTTAAGATGATTTAATATTCTTATGCTCAACTTATCATTGAATATACAGAATATGTTTCACTGGCTTTTACCCACATCATCAACTATGAGTCGACTGCCGAATTCATTGTTGGTTGGATTGACTTGGTGTAGCTCTCATGAACATTCTAGAACTTTTGAATTGATTTGTTTTCTGTTGGGATCTTAAAAGTTCATAACCTTATCTTCATAATTTTTATAACATTTTTTCCCTATATTTCCAGTCCAAGGGTCTATCTACAACTTTCAATAATTTGATTACCATTTTTATATCATGTTTATCTCTCCAAAAGTGATGTACAACCACTGATTTATCTATCTCATTGTACTTGATGTTTTTCCAGTGCTCCTTTAGCCTAACTCTAATGCTTCTTTTTGTTTTGTCAATATATACTTTGCTGCATACCAAACAGTTTGTTTTATATATTCGTGGCTTCTTCTCATCAAGTATTCTATCATTATCACCAGAAGTGGGCAGATTATTTATGCTGAATTTGTTCATTGGAGACAAAGTAATCCCAAACTCTTGGAGTACTTCCTGGAATTTTTTTTGGCCCAAGGTTGATAAATAAATTTCTTGTGATTGATAGTTTCTTTTTTAGCTGTCAATATTGTAACGTGTTTTATTAGTTTATTTATTTTCATAGAGGATACAGAACCTTTAGGAAATATATGTACATAAAATGTAATATATATAATAAATACTAAAATAGTACAAATTGACATAAATATTCTCCTCCTTAAGACCATTTTAGCCACTATAGGCTTTTGGTCTACTGCAGAGACTGGTGCATCCTCTACCTCCATCTTGTGACTTTACTGGTGTTGTTGATTTGATTTATTTACAGGTGCTTTTTAACATCTCAGGTCATCAGCATACCATTAACTTAGGGCATGAATCAGATGATAAATTTTGCTCAGGGGTCTCTTTTTTCAGGCTTGAAGTTCTTTCATGTGCCATTAATCTATGACATGGGACCCACAGCTGTACTTCCCTTCACTTAGGATTTTTACATCAGAAAAAATCCATTGACCCTGGCTGGGAATGCACCTAAGATCTTGGGTCTAGAAGGCAAGTATGGTTATCACCAGACCACCAACACTGACTGACAAAGGTTCAGATTTTTGTTACAGAAGGAGGTAAAAGTGAAAACAACAATCAGAGAACTAGCAAATGTGCAACTAATAGAAAGCTAAACTTTGACTTTTAGCTTTCTAGATGTGTGGACAGTTTTTATGTAATTTCTGACTTTTTGGTAATTGTTTCTGCAGCACAATGAGAGTTTTAAAAATTACATTTAATAAAAATCTATTAACATAGTTCCATGGGTCAAGAAAAGCTGGGTGAACTCAGCTTTTTAAGTGAGGAATATAAGGGGCAAGATCAAATGACATGAATGAAATAGTAAAAAAGTTTGTAGCAAAAATTGCTAGAAGATCATGCCACTTTAAATGAACTTCAAGGAAAGTTCATCAGTGCTATGCTCGTGCTTTATTCTACTGAATGATTATTTTAACTATTAGATTTCATTATCTATGAGTACAAATGAACTACTGCTCCCTAGTAATTTTTGATTTGGTTTATTTACGGATGCTCTTTAATATCTCAGGTCATCAGTCCCATTCAATTCAGGGAATGAAATTGCTCAGAGGCCTCTTTTTTAAGGCTTAAAGTTCTTTATCATGCCATAAATGCATGACACAGGACCCATGGCTTTACTTATCTTCCAAAGGATACTTAGGATTTTTATTGATCCATTGATCCATTGATCCTGGCCGGGATCAAACTTGCAATCTTGGGTTTAGGAGGCAAGTATGGTTACCACCACAATGTTTTCTTCCATTAGAGTACAAACTGGAGCATCAGGTTCACTTTTCATTGAAACTGAGTGTCTTCCCTCTTTAAACATTTAAACCATCTTTGAACTTGCTATAAGGAAGAATAAACTCTTTATTGGCCTCCTGTAACATTGCATAGGGCTCAGATGAAGATTTGCTGAAATGAAAGCAGAATTGCAGAGCAGCATATTATTCATTGTGACTCACCTCCATTTTGCTGTAGGCTGCACTGAACATGTCTCAACTTGCACACCTCTATCAGGTGAGAACCAGAAGTGACAACAATGAAACTAATACCATATATACATTACACAATAAACTAACAAAATATTATAAAGATGCCTGTAAAAATTTATCATAATTCTTTATTGAATAGCCTTTGTAGAAAATGTTTTAAAAGTATTAGATAGAAAAGGAAATATCACAGGGATGATTTTTTATTTCTCCAAAGCTTTTGGCACTTTAAATCATGAAACTCTTTATTCTAAACTGGAGAAAATTAGCATAAGGGGACATGCTCTCAAGTGGGTAAAATCATATTTATTGGGAGACAACAACTGGTACTGCTGGGAGCTATTCTGCTTTTGTTGATGCAAAGAAATGGACCAACACTTAAGTATTTAAATAGATGATGATACACATGCAGGGCATAATGTTTTACTTGGCAAGATAAAGCTCTCTCCAGCTCCCAGCATTAGAGATCACATTATGGATACAGGGAAAATTAATTGCCATCAATCAAACCAGAGGTAAAACTTGGAGTACCACAAGGCTCAATACTAGGTCAGTGCTTATTTTTACTTTTTAAGAATGATTTGAAAATAAACCTTTCTACCCAAGCTATCATGCAATATGCTGATGATACAAACATTAATGTGGAATATAAGAGATGTGAGAACCTTGAACCACTTATAGACAAAATTTTATCACAAACAGATGAGGTTTGCATTTAAACAACTAAAGGTTAACACAGAAAAGACACTTACAGTGCATTTTCACCTTAAGAAAAACAGGCAAATGCCAAAACCAGCAGCAATTTTACAAAAATGTGCTTCCCAAATTCACATTTGTCAGTACGATATGAAGTACATGTTTTAGATCTAAATTGTGTATATCGAATGAAGACTTTATTAAACTAGGGATAATGATCACTATTTCATCACCTTGTTTAATGAAGTCCAGCAGCCTATTTTTAATGCCAATAAAAGGGTTAAAATACCTCACAAACAGCAGAAACATCTATCTATTTTTGTGGTTGGTGGCATCAGTTGCAATGGAGAAAATGTTGCTTGATTTTGCTGGATTCTTCAAAACACTGATATAATGTTGCATGCTTCTTGGTGAGACAGCATTTTTCATGATGGTCGCTGCCTTTATTTGGTCACACGATATCTTCTTTGCCAAACTGGAGTACGGAAAAAAATCCTTTGATAATTTATTTGTGCAATCCATATGTCTGCAGCTGATGTGCTTCTAAGTACAGAAAACCAATGCTAGCTCACTTACAATGCAATTTAATCCTTGCTGCTATCCTCAAAAAAATAGGTGTAAATTTGAAGGTGTTTTCAAATCCCTTTCCTTCTATTCATGCCCCCTCTGTGGAAGAATGCTGTCTACATTATCCCCATGAGAAATGCTGAACTCCATTTACAAATTAAACAATAAGCTCTATATACCAGGTGTAACAATAAGGTATGGTCAAATTTTCAGGACACATTCCTCACATTTAGAAGAAGAAAATAAGTTATATGGACATGGGTCCAGATTCCCATGTTAGAATTCATTTTCTAGAACTCTTCATAGTACATTAATCATAGGAAACACACAGGAACAAAACGTACCAACAAACCACAGGAAACTCTTTCTCTCATGAAATGTTCAAATTGCCCTCAACTAGCTTATCAACCTGCCATCTCATTGAATTTCGGATGTGCTGATGTATCTCTGGAGAATTGCATATTGTTTTGCAGCCTTCAACAATACGGGCACAAGACTGCATCTTTTACTGGGGTTCTATACATGAGAGCTTTCAAATGCTCCCACAATGAAAAGTCTAGTGGATTTAGATCTGGAGAGTGTGGGGGCCAGGGAATTGGTCCACCTCTACCTAAACCATCTGTCACAGAATCTGTTATTTAGAGGCTGATGTACATTAATGCTAAAATGAGGAGGAGCTCCATTGTGCGTAAAGTACTTGTTTCATCACATGGTAAAGGCACATCTTCTAGCAGAACAAGTAGAGATTCTCTGAGAAAGCATGGTAAGTTTGTCTGTTGAGCTGGATGGAAGAACATAAGACCCTAATAAACAGTCATCAACAATGCCAGCCCTAACATTCACAGAAAATCTTTGTTGATGACATGAAATAACAGTTACATGAGGATTCATGTCAGCCATACATTCTGATTGTAAAAATTTACAATCTGATCATGTTGAAATTACGCCTAATGCGTGAACAGCACAATTGCATTAAAATCAGGGTTGACACCTTGTTGAATAAACTATTCACAGAAATATACCTGTGCAGGAAAATCAGCTGCTGATATTGCCTTTACATGCTGTAAATGGTATGGATACAGCAGGTTCTCAGTAACACTCACCAGACAGTCATTTGGCTAACATTCGTTATTGCAGCTAATTATCTTATGCTGACACTAGGGCTGTCATCAACTACATGAAGAATTACCTCCTCTAGTTGAGGTGTCCTCATCCTCCTAGGCCTCCCCTAGTCAAAAGTAGTAGGCTTAAACATCCCATGCTCCTAAGACAATGATCAATTGCTTAAAATATATTCCTGTTCAGGCACCTTTGTTCTGGAAATCTCTCCCAATGCAAACTTTAAGCGGCACAGCCATCCAACATCAAATGAGCATCTGCCAACTCCACATTTTTGTGCACTTCCATTGCGCTGTACCAGAAACCAAGTCCATGATGAACACTAATAAACAGTTATGTGCTTGCCAAATACATAATGAACACTAAACATGTGGTGGTAAGGCAATGAAATGAGTCACATGTCAATGTTACCTTTGTTCAAATGGAAAACAAAACTTTAGTAATGAACTTAAGAATTACACTTAACCAGACTTAATCAAGAGGGCATTTTGAACATTTCATACATTAGTGCATCTGGAATTCAACGCAAAAACAGCTTTATGTATATATCAAAGCTAGTGGAGGGTAATTTGCACATTTCATGTTAGAAAGTGTTTTATGTGGTATGTTCGTATATTCTGTTCCTGTATGTTTACCATAATTATGTACTATGAAGAGTTGTAAAAAATGAGTTATAAAATGGAAATAAAGAGTTTCCAGATACCCATATAACATATTTTCTTCTACATGTTTCCTGAAAGTTTGGCTGTACCGTATTGTTTCATCTGGTATGTTGGAGGGAATGACTTTAACCTTGAATACTGTTTTTCCATTTTCTCAAATATGTACACATGTATTTAGATTTCTCCATAGGTGAAGTTTTTGCTTGTTGATTTCATTTTCACTGTAATTACTATGCCATTCTTGCATTTTTCCTGTCCATTTCTTGCCTAATATGCACCCATTTCCCATCCTCATTTCCCTGTGCACCCTGAAAGACCTTTATACCTATGCCTTGTTCCTATTGGTTGGAACAGGCTAGGCACTTTCAATAAATAACATGATGTATCATTTCTTTCATGATCACTTTTTCTTTGATTCACTGTTTACAGAGAGTACTTCAGAATCAATTGGATTGATCTTTATTCATCATTTGTAGGACTAGATGTTACACATACTCCATCACAATACAAGTGCCAAATTGGAACAAGTTTAACTTAACATTACAGTTTTGCTATGGAAGGAAAGCAAAGCACTATTTTTGAAACTTTAAATTATTTTATTGTTAAGTTTTCCAACAACTGCTTTTTACACTGTGTTTGTAATGCAGCTTTTCTGTCAATTCCATCTCTCTCTTTCCTTGTGGTCACCTTCTTATTAACTTAAATCATATTATTATAATGTTATTGTTAATAACATTGTAGCTATTTATTTTTGTATGCCATTCTTTCTTTATTAATATTGCTCCTCTTAAAGAAATTCTCCTATTCTGAGGTATACCTGAATAAAACATTATATTATCTTCTAATTCATTTGCCCCCTATTAGGTTTTTTTTTATTATTTTTATTTATTTATTTTTTTTTGTTTTATTTTGTTTACCATTACATTTGCAACATATATATTCACCTATTTAAAATTTTGTAATTCCAATCCTAGTTCTTTAGGTGGTGACCCCAACATGCTCCTTGTGGTTATATTGACATATTATTATCAATTCCTCATGGATTATTTTTTTATCTTTCAACTATATTACAGTATGTGAAATGTAGAATGTAATGTTTTTTTTCTAGACAATATTCTTGACAAATAACTGAATTCAACAGACTGTCCTTCTATGACCATGCAAGTTCAAACTAACATTGATGCATGCTTTTATAGTTTAAAGTACATTGTTATACTAGCTAAGTTAGTTACAATTATTCCACAAAACTTTTTGAGTATCTTACATATCTACATGTATTGTCCTATGTTCTAAAGGAAGACTATGCTAAGAGATGACTTAAGGCAACTATAACTGACTTCTTTAATGAGAAAATACAAGAAAAAATGATATATGGAGAATATTTATAAGTGACATTACTATTATTTTATATTAAAAATTATGTATTCCAATATTACTACTAAAATCTATAGATTTCTTTGTTAATATTTCATAAATATTAGTACAAACTTACCTCAGACCATGCTCCTGTGTTCCAAGTAGGGCATGGCTCCATGTTACACTGCACCTTGTCCAAAAGGTGCTCAGATGTACTGCATTTTTCCTCATTCTCCTCGCCATTTTCATTTGTGCATGCCACCATGCGTCTCATGTATCCAGCACCACAAGACTTGGAGCACTGCAAACATTGAACAATCAATAAATTAGAAAATTGGTACCATTCCCCTTGGCAGAGCTTAATGTAATTTTTGGGATTACAAAAGTTAGCTTTCCATTTAAATGAAAGAAAAAACAACAGATATCATTTACTGCAATAACATGAGCTCTATTTGGAAATAAATGAGACTGCACTCTGAAAGTTGTTTGTGAATGAAATTTCATCACCAATAGGAGACATATTCTTCTTTGTTCACACAAAAATTGCAGCTGTGAGAAACACCACTTGATTTCCATGGAAGGGAGATAAAAGGCAGTAAATATTCACTGTTGTTTAGTCAGCATGGATATTAAGGACCTAACACATGCTACTTTCTTCAGGTAATTTTCCAGCTTTGCTAGTAGCAAGGAATAAGTTTTAAGAGGCACTGACACTATTTGACCATCATCTCTCCACTTATCAGTAGGGTTGCCAACCAACTCATCATGTGAAATTTATGGTATTTTATATTTTAAAAAAATTATCCTTATGAACCATATGCATAATGCAAAAATCCTGCATTTTGTCTTTTTCCATAAAATATTTTTTCAAACTTCATTAAAACTTCAAACACATAAATGAATAACTAAATTTAACATTTGCTTGCATGTATATTTATAATTATTTTATTTGTGCATACTCATACATGTTTATATTTTGTATATTCACATACTTGTAACCTGATTATTATTTTCTTAATTTCAATTTATTGTACATCTTTTGATGATAATACATGATTACAAAGACAATCCAATCTAATGCCACCAAACAATGCACTGAAGTATGAAAAGTTACAATGAGTGCTATTTTATTAAATAAAATAGCAGGCACTGCTATCTCCAAACCAAAGGCTACATAAGCCAGGAAATATCGTAATACCAATAATCAATTGTATAAATACACTATCCTACCAACTAGCAAAATGGCTCCTCTGGAGATTTTGGAAATTTCCTAGGCTTGATAAATTAAGTGTAAGCAACGCAATAGAACTGATAGAGAAAATTAGAGATTTGGTTCTCCAAAAGGATACTCTTATGTCCTTTGATGTAAATTCATTCTTTCCCAGCATACCAAAATACAAACTCCCAACATCCCTTCAAAAAAGGTTGCAGTCTGTGAAATTAAACAACAAGGAGATTGAGGAATACATCCAACTAACCAAAGTCTGCACCAGTCAGAATTTCCTCAGGTTCAATGATGAATTTCATAAACAAGAAACAGGTTTAGCTATGGGAAATCCATTATCACCTTTTCTGGCTTATATATAAGTAGTTCCGAAATGCACATCACCAAATCATTCTCATATATTTTTGAAGTCTGGCACAGATATGTGGATGATATCTTTGCAGTGATTAATACGAACCACTTGGATGATGCTTTGAAATTGCTAAACGTACAAGATAGAGAAATTAAATTCACAATGGACACAGAACAAGACAACATAATTCCATTTCTTGACTTAAAGATCATTTGAACAGGCAATAATTTGAAATTTGGAATATATAGAAAGGGTGTGTAAACTGAAAATTACATAAAGGCAAGTGGTTTTAATTCCACAGCACACAAACATGCAGTCTTAAACAGTTTAGGACATAGACTTGTTAACACATGCATGAATGAATTTGAATACAGTGAAGAATACTCACAATAATACAAATTGCAAACACCAATGGGTAAGACCAAGAAATTGTAGAAAAAAAAACTGAGAAATTCAAACAAAAGAAGAGGTTAAAACTGGTTACAACATTGACAGCAAACAAAAAAACTATCTAAAAATTATATATGGAACTAAACACAGTGAAGCTAATCATTTGATTTAATTCGTCTTCGAAACATGTACCACATTTTATGACAAGTAAGTGAAGCATTAAGAGTGTTTTGATGACAAAAAATTAAATCAAAAAAACTATCGTTCACAGGAAATTTACTCATCATCCTTGGGCCATCAAAAAATTCCAGAAAATACTCACAGAGTCAGTGTTACTTTGTCTCCAGTGAACTAACTCAGCCTAAATAATCATCTCTGGTAATGACAGAATTCCTGATTAGAAGAAACAATAAATCTAAAATCAACTGCTCAGATTGCAACAAAGTATATATTGGTAAAACAAAAAAGAAGCATTGGAATTAGGCTCACAGAACACTGGAGAAATATCAGATACAATTTGATAGACAAATCAGTGGTTGCATATCAGTTTTGGAGAGATAAACATGTTATAGAAATGGAAACTAAATTATTAAAATTTGTAGATAGACCTTTGGAGCTAGGGAATATGGAAAAAAAAATTTATGAAGATAAGGTTATGAATTTTGACCTCCCACCATGGAATCATCTTTCTAGATTCATTTCAGATCCACCAGAGGTCACCACAGTTCACACAACTTGCAAGGGACCAACATGAAAATCAGAAACCACTGGGTCAACGGCTGAGGATGGGAATGCTGGTTGTTATATAGTAAGTGAAGTGTGTAAATAAGTTGCCCATAGTGTATCATTTTAAATATGATGACTTCACTGTAAACAGCTTCGAAAATTAAATATATAAGGTTATGAACTTTGAGATCCCATTAAAAGCCAAATTATTGTAGAAATTCATATGATACACTAAGTCCATTCAACTAACAGATCTGGCAGTCGACTCAGCTGATGATGTGGGCAAAGGCCTGTATGTTGTGTATGATTCAATGGTAAGTGGCGCATAAGAGTATCAGATTGACTAACCAGCTAATTAAGAATATGGTATATTTAATTTACATATTTCTTTATTTATCCATTATGTTACAACAGGAATGTACTTTCTGCACTCCTATGGCAATGTGTAACAAACATGTTTTCAATATCTTCAGGGTAGAAGTTGTGCCTCCAGATATTATGTGTTAGTGGAATGAAATGTATATTCTACATTACATGACATAATGGGGGCAAACTTATAATTGTGTACATTGTATAGCTAAATAGTTTTGGAAATGGACTGTGGCTACCTAAACTAAGCAAAATGGGCATGTGTGGAAACAAGATTAAGATGCATATTTGTGTGGATAGTTGAATGAAATATAGCTTTCATGCTTATATACGCGGATGAAAGACATTTGAAATATGCAGGTAACATAAACAAATCTTTTTTAATATTTTTTTTATTTCTTTTCAATACATCATTAGGATTATTGGGGTCTTGCTGAGACCTTTCTATCATGAAAGATGAAGGCTTTCAGTAGTTTTGCCTGCTAGGGAGGAACCCAGAGGGACTGAGATGCTTTCAAGAACAGGGGCCCTGTATGGTTCACAGATGGCTCCCTGGTGGAGGTAGAGGTTGGAACTGATGTCTAGGGATGCTGTACAAGGCACACATGCTGCAGTTTTCCAGGCAGAGGTGTATTATATACTGGTTTGTGCAATTTATGTTTTAGAACATCTTTTAGTTAAGCTTATATCCTGCTGGCCATTAAATTGCAACATCTATAAGAGATGCATTAAGCTGATTGCACATTTTCTCAGAAGACATGAATATGGCTCATCAAAAATATGACAGCAATACCAACAGGTGTCTGAATTTGATCAAGAGAGAATTGTGGAATACCAAGATCGCAAAATACCATTTCAAAAAGTTGGAAAAGTTCAAGTTCATATTGAAGGAAATGCATTGACAGTAAAATGAGTATGAGATCAGTGAATCAAAGTAGAACAAACACACAAACATGAAGGATCCCAATAGCCTCATCAAGCAACCAAATGAGAAGACAGATCATTTCCACAAGACTATTATGAACACCTCTATGTGCTACAATTTTAATGGCCAGCACTGTATATGCTCTGATAGCCAGGCTGCAATAAAAGCTTTGAAAGCAGTAAGAACATTGTTTAAGTTGGTGTCGCAAGGCCAGAGAACATTGGATAGCCTTTGAGATCAAGGTTCTGTTGCCCGTATGTGGGTACTGGGCAACTTGGGCATAAGGGGAATGGGTTAGCAAATAAATTTGCAAGAAAGAGTACAACTTTCTTAGAACATACATTTTCAAGGAGTCAAGTTATTCCTTGCTCAGCAAACCCATAGGCAACATTTGGTACTACAGAATAATCAAATTGGTGCCAGGCAAGCTCAAGAGTTTATTGCAGGATATTGCAGGATTGCAGCCTGGCATAAAAAGACTTTATTGCATCTAAGTTAAACACAAACATAGGTCACTCCTTGCTCAGCAGATCTATAGTCAACAAATGAAACAATCAGATTGAGCCAGGAAGCTCAAGAGGTTATTGCAGGAAATATAAATACTAATTGCTCATTACATTAATCAGTTTTGTAAATTGAATGAACTACCAAGGTACTAAAAGCAAGGAAGATATACTTATACAAAAGCAGAAGATTTTGTATAAGTATAGAGCATTGCACTGCTTATATGTCTGTGTTTAATTTCTCACTATTTACAAATGATCAATGGACTACTTTTTAATAGCTCTATTTTGTATATGGCACTTGACACTTTTGATATTTCAACATTTTAATTATCTTTTTTGTATCCTCTTTTCATTTATTCACTTTTTGGAGATTGTATAAGGAGAAAATTGACAAGCAATAAGTTCACACTGCTTTATATTAAGTGCAATTTGTATGGAATCAGAGATTGATAAGTAAAATTCTATTCAAACTGCTTTATGCACTATCACTGATGAAGTTGCCTTTTACAAATTGAGCAGATGCCTGGTTGGGATGTTATTGTTAAAATCCTGCAGGAATTAATACTTTGACCACCACAGTAAATATTAACAAATGTTGGGTAACAACAACTCCGTTCATAACCTGAAAGATCTTGATAAATGATGGTAAAAGTTGAAGTATAATGCATTAGCATTTCATAACCATGTATAAAGTGAAAATAATAATGAAAGGAAACTTAAAGGCTCTAAGCAGAAAGGTATTAACTGCTTTTCGGCTTCTAATCAAATCAAAATACAAATCAAGCTTGCTTTGCTGTAAGATTTCTGATTTGGATAAAAGCTTGTGAGCAGCAATATTAATAAAGTATATGATAGGAAGGATCTATTGTTCTGAATGAGCTAATGGGGTATGCACATAGATTCCCCTATTGATAGTCATTACCAAATGAGAGCATACTGGTCCCAGTGCAAGATTGGAATTTTAACATTGAGCTTTCCACCTATTGGTAACAATTGTATATGGTTCTATCATTAAGTTTGGTTGTCTTGTTATTAAGAATAAAAAACTGAGCATACCCGATTAACTTCCTAAATAAATTATAGGATCATGCTTATTTACTTGATGGAACTAAAACATCTATATTTGGCAAGTGTTAATAATGTAAATTTCAGGACATATTGTTTAAGTTATAAAATAATTTTAGTTAAATTTCTATCATGCACAGGGATGAATCTAATGTAAAATAGCATACATTCACTTTACTGCATGATCACAATGATGCAAGAAAGTACAAATGAAGGAAACAAAATCAACAACTATTGTGTTAAAGAAGGAAGCCAGCGCATAGACTTCAGTTGTAGTGTCGCTAACTTTGTTCATATTTTCATTATACTAAGTGCAGCTTATAGTATAACATTTTTGGGTTGAAGTGTGAAACTAATTATTTTGATTCTGACAAAGTCAAAAAAAAAAAAAAACAAACAAACAAACAAACAAAATTGCATTATAACAAAACCAAAACATTTTATGATGAATATGCATAAAAAATAAACTCAAATTTGAGTTTAGTCAATAAACAAAGGAATTATGATAAACATATGTGATGATGGCTGTAATTGCCCTTGAAATATGTCCTAATGTTGTATAGTAAATAGAGTTAGTGTGAACATATTTAATACATTCTAAAAGGATATATATGATCTGTTAAAACTATCTAATCATAAGCAACTTATTGTAACAATGTCATACTTTAGTATCTTTAGCATGAAAGCAAAATTTACCTTAATACCTAGTTGTTATTTTCAAGTCAGTTATTTGGAAGAGATTGAAGAAAGTGAGTTTTGTGGTCTGTGATTATCAGATAGTATGAGTAAAGTTTGGAACTACTTTAAATTTGATCCTGTAAATAATAACCACAGCATTTAAATTATTTAATACATGCAGTATTATACATTATATTTACTCTAGGTGCTCATTCAATATAACTGTAAATCTAATAAATGCCTTATAAAAAATACACTCAGTGAATAAGGAAATTCAGATCTATTTGGCATCATGGCTGAGTGATTAGACTGCTTGCCTCCCAATGTAGCCTGAGGTCAACCCCAGGGAGTGTAAGTGGAATTTGTGGTGTATAAAGTGGCATCTGGGCAGGTTTTTCTCTGGGTATTTCAGTTTCCCTTGCCACTCATTCTGCCATTGCTCCATCATGTGCCATCCCCCTCTTCACCTTCATCATTCAAAGTATTACTGTCTGCTATTTTCTCTGTGCCTAATAGACTATGCTACTTCCTTCTGCCATGCATGTGTGGAACTCCAAAGCCTTACTGACAAATGAGTTGACATTAAAACTCATATTTTATTTCATTAAAAAATATGGAAGTATTAAGAACTGAAACAGAAACATACATAAGTACAAAGAAAATTTGGTATTGGTCCATTGCTTCATTTTTCATTTCGGATTTCTCTATTTTCACATCTCTATCATACCAACAGTTTGAGATCGAGGTACTGAAGGTAATCATTGACAGTATGCAGAAGAATGGCTTTCAAACTAACTTTTAATGAGTGCCATTTAGCTGGTGCATTTTTTTTGTTAAATAGTGTTTAATGCCCATCTTAATTACTAAGGCATCACAGGCAGTGGCACTGATGATACATGAAATGAAATGATAAACTGGGAAAGGATTTTTTAAGGAAGGAAGCATTTCAGGCCTAAATTTAGGGCATTTGCCCAGCATTTGCCATTTATGAGGACTGAGGAAAACCTGGGAAGCATCTCAGTCAGAGAGGATGGTCCTGATGGGAAATGAACTCCATATCCCTCGATATAAATACATCACGAGTTCACATGTTAATGACCTCGGCCACCATGGCAGTGGGGTGGGGCTAATATCCAAGGACTTCCATAGCATAACAAATATCATTACAAAACATTTCACCATTATCTTCAGAGAAATATCCTTTGAAACAATATGATAACTGCATATTTTTATATCCCTCCCTTCAGCCTGAAATTTAAAACTTTGGATTACTGTTTGAACAAATTAAAATAACAGTATAGATTGCCTGTTATTGTTCAACATGAGTAGCATCTGAGTCTAAGTGGTCACTGCTTAAAATCAAGTAATATGACCCTTGGATATAGAAACCTCCGCACTATGTGAGACAGGCCTTATTAGAATTTCACTGTACGTGGGAAACCCTATATGTTTATCAAATAGAAATAACAATCAGGTCCTCATTCCCTCCAAATCATGCTTTAGGAGGAAATCTGAAACTGCAAAAATTGATGTTGTTAAATATTTTTTACCAGCTGTGCTCATAATGAAACTTCTGTGATAGTATCTTTTTCACTGCCTACATATGACATCAGGGGCTATAAAAACCCCCTTATCAGTCAGCTCTGAGTGCACTCTGATCTCCTGTGAATGAATGGCTCATTGTAACATTAACAAATTCCATGGTAGAGTAAGTGGGACAATATTTTGTTTATCATAATTATTCTCCTGTGAATTCTTTCAGGTTCTAGAAAGAGTTACTTTATATTGGTCCACTCATTTTGTGTTGCTATTTCTGGCTTGCTCAGTAATTTTTATTTTAACATTATCCAAATTCATGAAGCCAATTTATGTTTGTAAGATAATGTTTGGAATGTTCTCAAAAATAAAATTTGTTATCATGGAATTAAATCATCTATTCAATTAGTTTTCAGGGGTTTATAACTTTCAAATTCTTCATGCTAACATAATGTGATTTATAATTTATATAGGCCTCTTTGGGCTTTAGGCATTTTGTCACATTACTTAAGCTTGTATTCTTTTTCTTTTTCCATGGTTAAAAATTTGAACCTTTTTCAATGCTGATTATTAATGTCAATTTCAGTCAGATGATTCCCTGTTAAATAGTCATTAATGTTCCCATGGTGTTTGAGGATGCACTTCAGCATTGTAAATAAGCTAATAATAAAAAAGTACAGTATTCAAGTCAATTGGCTTAAAGGAAAAATAAAGATGAAATTTTCTATTTTAAAAAAACAAATATAAATTGTACAGAGGAAATGCAAGTGATAAAATCATTTTCTTCCTTTGTTGACAGGTTTAAAAACACTTATCAGAGATATTTTTTCAGGAAAAAGTGGCATGTGCAAAAATATACAATTATTGTTAATTCACAACTTTACTCTATATTAAAACTTCACTATTCATAATGTCATGAGTGAAATATATGAATTTTGATTTGATTGGCAGTACTGATACTTAAATGTTTCACTAATACTTTTTCCAAATATAAATCATTCACCTTCTGATATTTAAAATTAATTTGCAAGTGTTATTAAGCCACGAATAGGTTCTCCTATATTTTTCGCAGTAAAATGATTAAACTTCAAAATTATATGACTTTTTGTGCTCATTCATGAATTTATTAATCCTATTTTCCATTTCTGTATCCATTTAAGCTTCAAAAAAACTGTATGAATTGTTGCAATATTCCAACTTTCTCTTGATTCACAATTTTATTTGCATGTTTCTGATGTCATACATCTCTGTCCCCAAAAATTTCTCAACATTACGTAAAATGATACAAGTATAAATATATAGCATTACTTGCCTCTAATTGTTGTGTTCTGAAGTAATTTAAGCATGGAAACTTTTCTTTCAATATCCCCAATGATCTCTCCATCATCATTCTAGCTGCACTGAAAGCATTAAGATATTTTGTGACAGCTTCAGTTCTTGGTATTTCTACTGCGATGTTTGATGAAAGTAGCCATTTCTTTAAGTCATGCCAACTGCAACCCAAAAAACTGCTTTAGAAAATGGTCTCCAACCATTTTCTCATTGTTTTCTAATGCAGAGAACAGCTAGACTCTTACATTATAATAGAATCTGACCAAAGAGTACTTGCACTTAAAACAAAAACAAAAAGCACAATAGGTACCCTCAAAAAAAGTAGCTCAAAATTCCAAAGTTCTTATCTTCCAAAATACTAACATTTCATAAAGCAGTAATATTTACATACTTTTCACTTTAAAAAAATGGGAGAGGAGTATTGAAAAAAACCTATTTCCAAGAACCACATTTAACCACAATGCTCTATAAACTAATTTGGGAGGCCATAATATGTAACTTGTAAAAATAAAAGTTTATTGCTTTTACAAAGAACAGGGTGCTCTACAAAAATGCGTGGTTTCATAAATATTTATAAACTCTTTACTTATATTTCTCTGAGTATCACAATCCACAATTCTTTTATGAAGAACCATCCTTGCAAGCATTGTCCTCTTACAACTGTACAAGACTGTAATAACAGAGTGAAGGAAAGGGGGCAGGTGGAAGACTTGCACAAGAAAAAGTGGAACTCAAGAGATTGCTTAAGGAATAAATTTAAGTGCAAAGTAAACAAGAGTATTCTCATGGTCAGAAAGCCTCTAACATAAACAGAGATAATAGCTAAAAATAGTTTTGGAAAAAAGGAATTACATTAAGGAATCCTAAATGTGTCAGGTGTTTCACTCACTCTCAGCTCCTGTTTTTTCTTTCTTATAACTTTCAAAATAATGGACATAATTCCATTAATTTTGACATGCACACACCTTGGTGCTCAAGAATCATGGTTACAGAAGGATATGAGTAGTGACATTGCTTTCTACAAGTTGGTTGTATGTTCACTGTTCTTGGCAGTAATAAATCTGATTGTGCAATTGTTGTAGTATAGTCATTATCATTGTGCCTTTCTGTTATAGCAATAAAGTACCCACAAAACAATATGTACAGTCCTGCATCTAGCATCCGGTAAAGAAATGGTGTAGGAGAAGAAAAACGTACTGCAGACTTCACACAAAGGCCCTATTTTAGCCACAAGAAATATGGATTTCTACAGGTGCATATCAACAAACAACAAAAAAGGAAAGAAAGTTATATGGGAAAATCAGAGGCTGAGTGCTAGTAAAACACTTCATATATTTGATTCACTGATAAAAGTAGCATTCATTTAATATGATTATTCTACACAAAACTTATGCAGAGACAAATTATAACATTGCCATAATAGCATATAAAGCCTGCTATGTTTAGTAGTATACATATTTTAATTACTGTTAATTATTTTGGAAGATATAAAGTTTTGAAAGCTGTGCCACATTTTTGGCTCATTTGTAAATATATTCGTATTAAGATCATTGTATGATTGAGTCGAACTACACTATATTTGTATCTATTTACAACATAAATCACCCCTGTAAGCCTGTCTACACCTAATTTTAGATTATTAGATCTTTTTAAAATAAGCTTCATATTACATCATAATTCGTAAAGCTTTAACTTAGGAGAAAAAAAATAGTAGTAATATTTTTATGAAACTTGTTTTAAATCTTACTTTGACATCTCTCATATGTATTTGTAACTTAACTGGGCCCCAGCTTTTCATAATATATGGTCATGAGGCTCTGTATTTGACATATTTTGTCTATACCAGTCACATTAACATGTTTGGCATTATCATCACTAGCTGAGTACCATCCATGGTGTTAGCAACTTGGTAAATTTTCCTCAAGTACTTTACCATAGGTCAGCATAAATTCTTTTCCAGTAACATTTTATTTAATGTATTAATAGACTGTTCCTTCATGTGCATGAAGATATCACAAAGTTCTTTTCATGTTATACTCAATTGCTGCAAATTTCTTTGAAATTAAAAAAAAATAACTGGAGTATTTTTCTGCTATAACACTCCAAAGTTTTCATTTCTGCAATAGTGTAATAACATTTCATTTAGTTCTTCGAGCACTGTGCACCCAAATGAATCTTAAAGTTACTACTTTCCTTAGCATCTTGATTTCAAATTAAATATTGTACATACTAAACTTTACTTTCAATTGCATGGCATAGGCAGAAAGATAACTAGAGATGATATTTATTTGCAATACTATGGTGATTACACATGTCCATTCTGTCTGTTTCCTCTGATGGCTCTCTAAGAAACCATAATTGGTAGACAACTATGGAATCTTCTTTACAAGGTCATATTTCAGGCCCAAGTCAGCTATATCATTAAGTCAGTTAGTTCTTTGCCTTCAATGCACTAACAACTGTCATAAGTGCAAGTGACTTTATCATATGTTGTTTTAATTTAGTGTATTGAAACACCTCCTCACAAGTTAACACTAGAAAAACGTTTGCATATGTCAATTAAGTATATGAAAATCAAAATCTTATAGAACAATGTGTAGACAATTTGTGGAGAAACTACATAATGCCATAGTTCCAATAGAAGGGAAACAGATTTGATAAAACAGTTTTCCTATCTGAAAATAATATTTGTAATAAAAGAAAAATTTGATGATATTGGAAAAACATTGGAGGATTCCTGAAAGAAATCTGTATGTCATGGTTTGTAGGAAACAAAATATTCTAAAAGCTGAGCCCATAAAGCTATATATCATATTGCTAAAATTACACAGTGATTACAGTCCAAGAGACCAGCAAATTTTCTCTTAGGTCTTGGTTCCATTTACATGGCTATGTTTGTTCTGTGCTAAAACTGAAAGAAGAGTAATAGATCCTAAACTTAGGTATTCATTTTTAAACTCCACTCACCTACATAAAAATAAGAGTGTTTCTGGAAAGTTTTTCGAATAACAGCGGTTCAGTGAGCAACTGAAGATGGGAGAGATTCTTCTGAAATGCATCTTATTTTTATGTAAGTGGAGTTTAATGTAAAAAATGAATACCTAAGTTTAGAATATATTACCACTTCATTGTCAACAGCTTTGTAAGTACAATATTTAAGAGTAATAGATTTAATAAGATTTAAATATATGTAATTTCTGAAAGGCTTTGCATGCAAAATACTCACAGTGTTTTGAACAATTATCCAATAATGATAGACAACATGAATATTTTCAACAAACATTCTGCCATGTCATAGCTTATGATTCTTTGGAAACTCCAGGGAGGTTTCTGATGACAGAATAATTTCTAGAGTGTTATGACCCACTTGTCCCTCTGCTCTATCATATTCAAATATTATTTATGGGGAATCCTAAAAAATGGAGCATATAGAATACCTTCACACTATAGACAATGTAAGAGAAATTTCAAAACTTTTTGGATGACACCACTTTGAACATTGCTATAACATGGTAAGTATTAATTATAAAATAAAATAAGGTTTAGTGCATGCTTTTTTAATCTAAGTTATATTATCACTTTAATTTATGCAGAAAATAAAGACCAATAAATTATGGACCCAGTAGATTGGTCAGCTGCCATCACCCCACATCTGGCAATCAGATGACTATTGGGACATATTAAAGCTGGATTTAAGGATTGGCAAGATGGACAGCTGTACACTGGGAAGCATTAGTATAGCAGGTAGAGTATGGTTCCCAAGGGAAACAGATGTCTTAAACAATATTAAAAAAAAAATTAATAATTTCCTTGCTGAACTAGAAGAAATTTTAAACATGCATATACTTATAGAGCTTATAAGTCTTACAATGCATAAAACAGTATTTCACTAGTTAGCAGTTTTTGCTGAATATATTTTGAGAGCCCCTTGCTCTCATCTTCAGATGGCAACTGACTATAGCTATAGCTGGACAAAGTGGTGATAGTAAATGTATCAACTCAGCTTGCCCAGCAGTAAAATTTCAAAATTCATAACGTGTTCCTTGTTCTTGAGTATGAATAATTTCTTCCCTGTAGTTAATTCAGTGAATTCTAGACTGATTTTTAGTAATCTAATTTATTCTAAAGTATACTCTGCTTTGCTAAATGAAACAGTTTGTGGGTTAAGTTTTAATTAATAGTAAGTTGATCAAGCCTATTGACCTTGTAAGCCTTTTAAATTATTATATTACTTCACGGCACCAATCTTCTAATTATATGAGGACACATACTTATTGACACAGGAACAGATTGGTGCCAGATAATGATGAAGAAATTTGATAACAATAAATCCATTGCTAATGGTTGTAATAATTCAATTTACTATTATTAACTGGAAATTAAGAGAATCCTTTCATGAACATTTAAGTAAGTCACAATGCTCATAAGAAAATGTATCTTTTTTTTATTTTGGTGTAAAATTTGGAAGAGCTCCCCACTTTGAAGAATGACATTTCAGCAAATGCTGTTGGGAACTTTTACTTTCAGATAAGGTCAGAATACTGTCTCTTCAATTCTTTATGCCATAACTTGTTACATGCAATCCCTACCCTTTACAAAGACAAAAAGAAGCTTATTCACACCAAGACATTACTGAAGAGATAAAGTGAAAATATTTTAATAAATATAAGGGAGATCAATTCTGTAACATTGTGTTTTAACTAACTTAATGATCATGTACTTGGGAATTAATCAATTTATATGTTACTACCTATTTAAATGATTAAGTTTGAAAGAATGAAATTGAAAACATAATACATAAAACCCAAGCAAAATAAGGGTATAGTTCCATCAACATTTTATGCAAATTAAAATAAATAACTGTTCTAAGTAGAAAAATAAATTTGAAAAATTTAACAAACTGAAAATTATATGAAGTGTTACATATCAAGTTATAAGTCACAAAAAGAATGAAATAGAAGACTTAAAATACACGATATTTAATGATGGTTTGAAATATTCTTAGCTCAAGAAGTTAACTTATGTATAACATAGTGTGCCTGTAAAGTCATGGTAGAGTTTCAAAATTAATCATTTATATAACCATGAGTATTTAGCATTTCAGTTATATACTAAATATATGTAATATATATACACCATCCATTTGCATACATTATAATAATACTCCAGTTCTTGTCACTTATGCCAGATTTAATAACTTCTCTGACTTTTCTCTTTCAAGTGTGCGATAACAGTTGCATAAACATTGTACACAATTTGCTTGATGTAGTCTAGAGGTAAAAGTCAAAAGATATGCAGTGAATCAATGCCTTCCATCTAGACCGTAGAAATATTATATCCAGAAACTCATGATTAACATAACCATAGTGTGGAGAAGCACATTCTTACTTAAAGATGAGGTTTTCATCAGCAATTAGTGGCATTGCACCAAACATACCAAGATGACTGGATGAAATTGCAATTGGTTCCACAAAGTAAAATGAGCTATCACTTTCATGAGGGCACAGGACACGTTTATTATCATTGTAGACATAAGGTTGCTCACTAGTTCATATCCTGACATTATGTTAATTAGCATGACCACACACATGAAAAATAACCTTCCTGACATGATACAGTCTTCTGTAAGAATCAATTTTCATATTAAGTACCTGTATAACAAAATAAAATATTTTAGACATCAGTTGGGTGGACTGCATGACTTACTCATAAAATATTGCAAACTGAGGTAGCCTAGACTAAAACCATAGATACACACTTATTTCATGAAACTACTTAGGGAGCTCTTTCACATAACTTTAAAAGTCTTGTCACTAACCAATAACTTGTTGGAACATTTTGCATTTAATAGTCGCCACTTTTATTAAGCTGATGATCCTATCAGAAAATACTATTTTAATGTCACAACTCTTCATTGTATGATGATATTAACAATAAACATAAGCCAAGCATGTACCATACCATACTTTGAAAAGTTCACATTATGGTTGACTGATGGCAAGGTTTATGGCATAATCACATGATTACCTGCATGCACACATCTCAAGTCTTCTCCATACTTTTGAAATTCTTTGACACGCTCTTTAATGGAGTGTAGTAGCGTGACTTTATTTTGTTTTTTTCAGATATTGTGGAACATCTGAAACATCACCATGACTATATGAACATCTACATACTTTTTTTTTTATTTGGTTTATTTACGAACACTCTTTAACAGCTCAGGTCATCAGTGTCCCATTCAATTCATTTGCTCAGAGGCCTCTTCTTTCAGGCTTGAGGTTCTTTTTCACGCTGTAAATGTGTGACATGGGACCCATGGCTTTACTTCCCTTCTGAAGGAAGCCATACTTAGGATTTTTACGCCCGAAAAAATCTATCGATCCTGGTCGGGTTTGAACCCACGATCTTGGGTTTAGAATGCAAGTATGGTTACCACTACACCACCAGGACCAGTTCTGCATACCTTAAAAGCAAACATTTTCTTAAAGCATGATTCAGAAATGATTAAATCATATAGTTGTGGAAATTTTGCTTGATTAAAAATGTTTGAAAAAAATACGATTAAGTTACAGACAGGAAATTTAAAATAGGGCTACACTGAATGCATGAATACATGGAACCAGACATTTTCAAAAGTGGCTGAAGGATGCAGTTGCAGTTTAGTTTTAAAAAAAACGTAGCAGTTGTTAAAAACTTCTGATGTGTGAAGCAGAATACAAACCTCTCCCCAAGGTCCTGTTCTCCATTTAAATTGTGGTTCACTGCTGATAACAGAGCACTCCATTATCTCACATTCCTTCTCCTTGAGGGGGCGTGCCAAATTGTTGTCCTCACAGATTGCATTTTCTAACACTGTGCCATTTTCTTTGTTGATGCATACCATTTTCCGCTTAGTCAAACCCTGCAACCAGTGAATGTTTACAATAGTTAAAGAAACATTCCTGTCTTGGGCTATTCCATAAGATTAACCTTTCAAGATTTCTCCAAAATTTTAGCTAAAGTTAATGCATAAGTAGGATATAAATAAATTTAAAGTTAATTTCACATTGGAACTAATACAGTGAAGCAATTAATTTATTCTTAATTAACTAGTGCACCAATTTAATACTCTTATGCTCCACTTAACATTGAATTATACAGAACATGTTTCATAGGCCTTCGCCTGCATCATCAGCTGTCAGTCGACTGCCAGATTCATTGTTGATTGAATGGATTTGGTGTAGCTTTCATAGACATTTTATGAAATTTTTGATTGATTTGTCTTCTGCTGTGATCTCAAAGTTCTAACTTACTTCATATTTTTTATAAAACTTTTTTTCCATATTCCCAGTTCCAAGGGTCTATCTACAAATTTCAATAATTTGACTTTCAATTCTATATCATGCATATCTCTCCAAAAGTGATGTGCAACCAGTGATTTATCTACCTGATTGTACCTGATGTTTCTCCAGTGTTCCGACAGTTAATAAGAAACACTTGGACGATGCTTTGAAATTGCTAAACCTACAAGATAGGAAAATTAAATTCACTTCTGAAACAGAACAAGATAACATGATTTCTTTACTTGACTTAAAGATTATAAGGACAAGCAATAATTTGAAATTTGGAATGTACAGAAAGGATACACAGACTGAAAATTACATTAAGACCAGTGGCTTCAATCCCACAGCACACAAACTTATAGTTCTCAATAGCTTAGCACATAGACTCATTAACATACTCATTAATGAGCTTGAATATAGCAAAGAGTACTCTCACATAACCCAAATGGCAAAAACCAATAGTACTGCCAAGAAATTGTACATAAGAAAATGAAGAAATTCAAACAAGAAAAGAGGTTAAAATAGGTTACAACATGGTCAGCAAAAAAGGAAACTACCATTTACAAGAAATTTACTTATTATCCTTGGGCCACAAAAATTGCAGAAAATGCACAAAGAGTTTAGGATTACTTTGTCCCCAGTCAACAAATTCACTCTATATAATCTTCTCAACTCCAATGGTAATGATAGAATACCTGATGAGAAGAAGCCAGGAATGTATCAAATCAACTGTTTGGAATGCAACAAAATATATATTGGAAAAATAAAAAGAAGCATTGGAATTAGGCTAAAGGAACACTGGGGAAATATCAGGTACAATCAGATAGATAAATCACTGGTTGCATATCACTTTTAGAGAGATAAACATGAAATAGAAATAGAAGTCAAATTATTGAAATTCACAGATAGACCCTTGGGCTGGGAATATGGGGAAAATGATCTGTGCAATTTTATAAAAAAAATACAAATATAAGGTTATGAACTTTGAGATCCCAACAGAAGACAAATTAATCTAAAAGTTCATAAAATGTCCACATGAGTCACACAAAGTCCATTCAACCAACAACGAATCTGGCAGTCAACTCAGAGCTGATGATGCGGCAAAGGGCTGTGAAACAAGTTCTGTGTAAACATTTTAAAAAATTGAGTCGAAATTGTAACATACACACCACTAAAATTCAATAAAATGGAAGACTAGTTTCGGGAGCCATTGCTCCTATCATCAGTTTCTGGTCGACTGCCGGTCTCGTTTGTGGTAGGTCGATTCACTCTGGTGGAGGTTTAATGAACTTTTGTATTAGTACATCACTTGGCAGGATTTTGAAATTAAAAACTTTTTAAAATTAAAAATTTTAAAATTAAAATTAGAATTAAAAATTAAAATTAAAAATTTTTTAATTTCAAAATCCCACCAAGTGATGTACTAATACAAAAGTTCATTAAACCTCTGCCAGAGATGAATCGACCTACCACAAACAACGAGACCAGCAGTCGACCAGGAACTGATGACAGGAGCGATGGATCCCGAAAGTAGTCTTCCATTTTATTGAATTTTAGTGGTGTGTATGTTACAATTTCGACTCAATTTTTTAAAATGTTAATATTTGACACCACTGTTACAAAAGTTCACTATATTTTATACAATTACTAAGTTCTGTATAATTCCATGTTAAGTGGCGCATAAGAGTATTAAATCAACTCACTAGCTAATTAAGAATACCAATAGTTATTCTAGTATGCTCTTTTCTTAGACAAAAATAGTGAAAAGAAAATAGGATGGATCATTAGAGTGCATTGGCCAGCAAGATACCCAGATTTTCTCCCTTGATCATTTTCCTTTGAAATACCTGAAAGAAATTGTCTATCAGGAATCTGTTGACAGCCCTGAGATAGCCATTGCAAGACTTTGTTGGGCCATACTGCTAATGAGCAAGGAATAGGTACATCATTGTGGAAAGGTGTCATCTAATCAACAGCATTTAGCTGGAAGGGGTTGTCTTTGAATATCTTTTGTCAATGTCTTATATCATGCCTACATGATAAATAATGAATTATTACACACACACATATTAGCTCCATTTGAATGGCCATTACTTCATGCAATAGCATTATAACCATTGCTCATATCTACCTGGTTCCTATTCACATTCTCTTTCATCCACTAATATTTTTTCTCAGTCATTTTCCCTTTGTAGATAAAGCTGTCATCTATAGGTTATTCAAAACAAGAAGGAATTGATGCAAGTCTAGATGAAGTTGATCTATGATGCTGAATTAACAGTATATGCAAGGTGTTGTCTAATAGAAAGTTGAACTCTCTTGTGATAGTGACATTTTGATTACAATGGTTAATATAAATTTAAATTCAAATATTTTAATTTTTGAAGAATTGTCTCTCTAAGGCATGTAATCTGTAGCAATTGTAAACCAACGGTGCTGATAGTGTTTACACAAAAGAAGATATGCTGTTTTATTGATAATATTGTTACATTTTTTGTATGACATCAGCAACCTTATATCTGTGCACATGTATTTTAACAACAGTTGACAATAAAGAAGGCAACAAATTATTTCTCAATGCTATTGTTTAAGCTGGATAAATTTCATTTTTACTTGTGACAATTTTCATTACAATATTATGTTATCAGTTACTCAGTTACATGTGTTAAATTTAGTGTGCCTTATTTTTTCAACAAATAAAGAACAATTTTAGTAAAGTTAGCAGTAGCAAAATATATGCAGCTGGAGTTAAAGAAAAGAGTATTATTTATAAACAAAAGAAGAAGATGGTGTGTAAAGTTAATTTTTTTCTGCTTGAAGTCTTGAGAAGTAATCCCCATCCAGAGTTTAATTGGGAGACTATTTGCCTTGCGGAATGTGGTATTCCTCTAGACATTGTGTATCATTAGAGAAAGTAATATAAAAGTATATAACTGTTTGTTTGCACCATATTTCTGAATAATCATCATGACTGGCTGAGTTTGTTAAGTGCTTACTCACAAACTCCAAAGTGACTGGAGGACCACATCTACTATTGATTAGCAGGTCCTTATCACCAAGCTGGAAGTACTGATACAAGCAAGTCTACCAACCATATTCCTTCTTTAGGCAATGCTTATTCGTGCTGTGATAGGTCAGCATGATTAAATAATATTTTCCTTTATTTTAGATAGAACCAGAGTCCCCCCCCCCCAAATATATGTTTACCGGAACTCCACTATCTACTCTCATAACACAAGAAAATTTAAACATATTGCATCTTTGAAACTTTCATTGTGTTACTTTTGATAAATGGATATTTTGTACATATCAAATGAGTATAATATATTACATTTAAGCAAATGGGAGGAAAAAGTATTTAAAATACCTTAATTTTTACAAAAGCTTCCATATTGGGCTCATTAAACCAGTGTTGCCATTTTCTTGAGTTTCAATTACACCAAAAGTAATATTCTTTTCAGCACCCCCTGACCAACATTCTAGATACAACACTTTTGTACACTCTGGAATTTGTACCTCTCCTGTAGATAGGAGATAATTTTCCATTTGTTGTTTTAAGCACTCATAAAATGTTGTAGGATCAAGGAAACCATTCACATTTTTTAATCAACTAGCTACCCTCTTCTTCAAAAGCAATTCTTTAAAGTTCAAATTTTCTTTTTTTCTTTATACAGCTTTATGATAAAGTAAAAAAAGGCTTTCTATTGACACTTCTGTCAGTCTTATTGGTCCAGTGGTAGCATGCTTGTATCATAGACACAAGGATGTAGGTTTAAACCTGTCAGGTTAATGGATTTTTTTAATAATCCTATGTATGACTTCCTTTGGAAGGGAAATAAAGCCATGGATCCTGTGTTGTAAATTTACAGCATCTAAAGGAACTTCAAGCCTGAAAGGAGAGGCCTCTGAACAAAGTTCATTGGACATTTCACATCTTGAATTGAATGGGATGTTAATAACAAGGATGTTAAAGAGCATCCTTAAATAAATTCAAACAGGGTAATCTGTCTTGATACACTGTATCGCTTGCTTGCAATTACACACTAAGCTCTAATAATTCTTTTAGAGCATCACACATTAATCCAAGATCCAAAACAAAATCAACACTTGTTATTTTCTTTAACAATCCTTCAAATATTGCTCTTTCAGACTCATCTCTGCTTTCATCATGTTTTATTGCTATGAAATGTAATAGCTGTTTTTTTTTTTTTTTTGAGTAGTGTTTAACGCCCGTTTTCACTACTGAGGCACCACAGGCGGTTTAATAGCTGTGCTTCATGATCTTTCCACAATGCATAATTATTTCTAAAACTAGAAGAAGCCATCCAACATGTGCTTGAACCCTTCCAATTTTTGAAGATTCCTTGACAAAATTTTTAGTTATTTTGCTTAGTTCTCATTTTCAGTTGACTGGTGATAGAGACAGTAAAGTTTGTCTCTATCACCAAACTTGAAGTGGTTGATTTGTTTTGGGAAGTCTATTTTTACATCAACAAAGAGCTCCAGCCAATGCCAAATCAGAATGAAGGATAAGGCTCTGAAATGAAAGCCCTATTCCTTTGTTCATACCCAACATTACTTGGTCCATTACAGCCAATGGTGTCGGTCCTGATGGTGTAGTGGTAACCATACTTGCCTTCAAAATCCAAAGTTGCAGGTTCAAACCTGGCCAGGATCGATGGATTTTTTCAGGCATAAAAATCCTAAGTATGGCTTCCTTCAGAAAGGAAGTAAAGCCGTGGGTCCTGTGTCATACATTTACGGCATGAAAAAGAACCTCAAGCCTGAAAGAAGAGGCCTATGAGCAAAATTTGTTGGCTGTTTCACGCCCAGAATTGAATGGGATGCTGATGACCTGAGATATTAAAGAGAATTCTTAAATAAAACAAATCAAATCAATCAACAGACAATGGCAACAAGATTTTTCTTTAAATATGCTTCATGAAACTCCATTTCATTCAAGGTATTCAAATGTCTTGTGCAATTATATTTTCTAGTTCTACTATGTCAAAAAAATATTTATGTGTTGCCCCATATCTGGTAGCATGTGTACATATATTATTAATGGTGGCAAATGGATAATATTGCAGCTTTTACCAATCAAAAGGGAAATGTGATAGTGTGAATGTATTATCTTTTTAAAAATTTATTCTATCATTTCAGTTTCAATATGATTTGTTATACTTCTATTAGCATTGGTAGAATAAAGAATTTGACCCATGTCACTACCATTGAATTTTTGGTTGTTGTTTTTCCCCTTTGCAACTTTATCTGAAGATTCTACAACTGACTTCTTTCTTCTGTTCAACTGCATTTAAATAAGCTATTTCCATTTTCTTTCTTATGGAAATTCTATATTTTAGCAGCAATAATGTGAAATGAACCATTCTTATGATCATGAATTTTTTTACATACTGAAGTCATTTGCTCTTTTTATTCCTACCATAATCAGATATTGGAATATCTATCCATTGTTCTGAAATATTCATATCTTGGTCACTTCTTTTCATTCCCAAATTTGTGAATTTCTTACATATTTTACTGGCAATGTGTTGCAAAATCAGCATTTTAATCTAGAGTCGAACAGTTAGGCAGATCTTCTTATACATCTTCATCTGCTATAGTTGTTAGAGAAACCATAGCAGCCACAAGTTCAATCACTCCTGTTTTTGTAACACTGTCTATAGTGTCTGTTTTTGCCCCATAAATATACTTAGTGTTTTCAAGCTTTAACTTTTTATATTCAGGAGCTGAAGAGAAAAACTGTAATTTTACAATTCATTGTGTAAAATCAGTGAGTATTCCAAAAATATATGTTAACTTCATTCATCCTCACTGTAAAAGTGTGAGTCTACTTGTGTTCACAAAGCTTCCAGTAAGTTCCATAACTTGTGAATGACTACTAATTGAAATAAAACTTTCAATCTTTGAGGTTCAGAGTCAACAACACAAGTTGGCAATACCATATTGGAAGAGCTGAAAATTACTGTTTATCCTAAATGACCATAGTAGTTAAATGGAGGCAATTCTAGTTTTGAAATACTTACAAAATATGCATTTTGGGTACATTAAAATTTATTGAAAAAAGGCCTGAGAGGAGCATAACCCTGCTGTGACTCCCTAGAGCATCATCTGCTAATCCTTTGCTCTGTGGCCATTTAAATCAGCCTCTGGCTGCTTCCAGACACCCAGCAAATATAGATGGGACTTAAATCAACTGGAAATGCAAAATTTCGTGTAAAAAAAAATAAATAACATTTCCTTTCAATTAAAACTGAATGTAGGAATCAACACAGTTAAATCTAGTTTATACTAAAAGTAAAACTACTTAAAAGTCATGTCAACACATTAAAACTCTCTTGATGTTCCACTTTTAAAAACTTATTTAAAAGTAAACTGGGACATGTTTCGTGAGGCACTCGCTCACATTGTCAACCATTCAATGACTAACAGATCTGATCAGGTGGGAAATGTGAGTGACTGTGCTTGCTCTGGTGGTCTGTTGATGAACTTACATAATATGTTATCTGCTTCTGGTATATCAAAATTCATGAACCTCTATGTTCTATTTTTTTATATAAATTTTTTGCCATATACTGAGTTCATTTGGGTGTTGAATTGCCTTTAATATTATCACAAAACATGTCCCAGTTTACTTTTAAATAAGTTTTTAAAAGTGGAACATCAAGAGAGTTTGAATGTGTTGACATGACTTTTAAGTAGTTTTACTTTTAGTCTAAACCAGATAATATTTCCTTTGTTCGTTAAAATATTCTAAATAAACAAAAAGGAACTAAATAATAACTCATGCATAAAATATTCAAGTATCATTGTTATGATTTATAAAATCTTGATAACCATTAAAATATGGGGAAGAATTTTAATTTTAGTAATTTTTAATCTTAGATGGAATGCATGTTCCTTCTTGTACATACTGTACTTTCTTCTGGCTTACCAAACAAAACTCTATTGGCTGTTCTGTATGTGTTTTGAGAATTTTCATTATGTATGTCTGACCTTCTATGCTCCAAGACCTGACTCAAAGCACTCATCCTTCCCACATAGTGATAGTGCCTCTCTCACATATGTGCACACATACTCATGTTTCTGTCACATCCCCTTCATAAGGAGCTATATATTTCAAGAGGATGTTGTTTAGACTTGCTTAAATTTATTAGCTCTTCAAACTAGCAAAAAATGCTTCAGCAAAGAAATAATAAGCTCAGAGTGCTTTGGAACAAAAACAAGATGGAAATTAGGTTGGAAGCAGTATATAAAAACCAGAGGGTCATATTTTGGCATAAATAAATTTGATCTTTGGGAAAGTAAAATAGGATATGTCTACAATAGCTACATTTACACTAGTCCAAGGACACACAGGAGACAAAGATTTGTGATTTTCTAGCTCCATAGCAATGGATTTTATTGAAGCTATTCTTGATCAGGAAATTACTTTGTATTTAAATAACTGATATAGATCACTAAATTTATTAATTTCCTTGTAACAGAATAATACATGCAATTGGAACAGTATTGTATTAGTTGCCAAAGGATGTAAATCCTTAGGAACTAAAGGTACACGAAATATACGGGCATCAACTCCCACCATTGACTTACTTTAGAATGTAAAATAGTGAAACTAGAACATCAGTCTTGAGCAGTAAACTGCAATTTTCATTTAATTGAAATACAAAATGAATGTGAAAATGCAAATCTGGTGTTACATGGAAGTAGCTTTGATGGAACTTGCAATGAAGAACTAAATGAGATAAGTAAAAATCTTGCTTATGGCAACAGTCAGCTTGTAGTCAACAAAAAGTAATTGCATCTCAGTGTTAATTATTAACCTACTAAATAAGGACCTTCAAAAAGCCAGTAAATGATAAGTACATTTAAAAAAGAAAAAGATTTTCTATACCAAGAACTAAGAAAAATCAGCTGGAAAACAGAAGACTGGTGATGTTCTATTGGTGAGACAAGAGTTGTTGAGACAATCAGGCTAACATTTGACAACATTTTTCAGGACACAAACACCAATATACAAAATAAAAAAGAACTAAGCTGGGTAAAACAAACAAACAAAAAGAAAAAGAAACAAAAACTCTCATGAGAAAAGTACCAAGTAGTAAATGATACATGAACAACACCAGTAATAATAAATCACTTCACTGTGTGTTACATAACCTAGAAAGCATTTAAGAGCAGGAATAAAGAAGAAAATGCACTAAAAAGGGCAAAGAGTACCCAGAAACCATACAAACAACATGCAAATAAAAAACTCTTAGTAATTAGCAATAACCATGCTAGAAAATGTGCAAAAATTTTGAATAATAATAATAATAATAATAATAATAATAATAATAATAATAATAATAATAATAATGGGATAATGATGATGATGATAATAATAATGATAATAATAATAAATAGTTTATTCACCATTTGGTTATTACAATAATTACAATAGGCTTTGTCAAAAGCAAAAAGGAGAAAGAGGCTTAAATTCTATGGATGAAGAGTAACATCTTATTTACATTATATACAATTAACTTTTGTTATTTCATATTACTCTTATTTTCTACTTCAAATTCTTGTATCCTGTAGAAAGGATGTTTAATTAACCATTTATATACTCTCTCTTTGAACAGCTGAGTATTTACAGCACTTATTTCTAAAGGAAGTGAATTGAAAAGTTTTATTCCTATTATTTTGTAATATCCAGAGGTCTTCTGCAAACTATGATATGGCATATCTACTCTGTTCCTGTGTTATGTGAGATATATGTGTAGTATTTTATCCCTTACATTATAAATTTACAAATTCTCTTTAATATGTACCAAAACATCATAAATACATAAATTAATAACTGTAAGAATTTCTAGATGTACAAATAGTGGCTTCAATGTTCAGTTTTCTTAGAATTTGTTAATATTCTAATAACTTTTTTTTTAATTTTTAGCACTTCTGCTATCCTTGGATTACTATCCTATAACACTAAGACATACTTAAAAATGCTTTGAAAGAACGAAAAGTAAGCCATCCGAACAAAATCTTTAGGGACAGCCTTTTTAAGGTTTGCTAGTAAGAATACAGTACATGATAACTTGCTACATATAAAATCTATGTGAGGATTCCAGGATATATGGTTGTCAATTGTCGTGCCAAGAAATTTCACATTGTCACAGAGAGTGTCTATATTTTTTTATGTTGAAAATTACATTTTCTGATTTGTTACCATTCATAAAAAAAAACATTGGTTCTAAACCAAAGCTCAGCTTTTTTCCACAGTTTCATTTACAGATTGTGACAGCAATTTGAAGGCATTATTTACATTAAGGAAAGATATGTCATCTGCATAAACAACTGAATGACAGGAATAACGTTTTGATACATCGTTCATCATTATCAAAAAAAGAGTGGCCCCAGCACCGAGTCCTGTGGAACACCAGTTTTCACATCAACAATATGAGAGTACTTTTCTCCATATGACGTTTGCGATCCCCTAAATAAGATTTAAATATATTTCAACTTTGTTCCTTTATCCCATAGAATTCTGGTTTCTTGAATAAAATATCATGTTGCACACATCAAAAGCTTTATTTAGATCACAAATAGTTGCCTGTGGCCAATTACCTTCCTCAAAAGCTTGATAGATTTTTTCTGCAAATGCATCAACAGCCAATATGGTTGATTTCCCTCTCTGGTATCCAAATTGATTATTAAAAAATAAATTATGTTTTTCAAAAAAAATCTTGTAATTGATTCTTTAGCAAGCATTCAATAATTTTTGATATTGTAGGAATTAGTGAAATGGGTCTATAGCTACTCACATTTTCCCTGTCACCCTTTTTGTATATTGGTGTTACTTTTGAAAATGTTAGAACTTTTGGAAAAATGCCTTCATTGAAATATCTATTGATACAAAAGGTTAATGGAACTATGAATTATTGCATTATTTCTTAAATAAAATTATTTGAAATGTCATAGATATTCTTACTTTTTGAGCTTTTAAGCTTTTTGTCACTTGTTTAACTTCCTTACATGTTTTATGTTTACGGAATGTCGGAATCCACACAGTGAAACTTTTGTTCCTCTTATTTTGATTTAAAGTAAAACACTAAAAATCATGTCGTCACATTAAAACTCTCTTTAAGTTTCACAAACACACTTTTTTTTTTTTAAATACATGTTTCGTGAGGTACATTCCTCACATTGTCAACCAAAACAACGACTGAGGAGTCAATTTCAGCAAAGTATGTATGTTACTATGCTTGCTCTGGTGGTCTGTTAATGAACTTAAACAATATGTTGTCTGCTTCCGGTATATCAAAATTCATAAGTTTGTATTCATATTTTTTTATGTAAATTTTTTCCCATATATTAAGTTCTTTCGGATGTTGAATTGTTTTTAGTAATGTTATGTCCTTCTCTATTTCATGATTCTCATTCCAAAAATGTGCAGCCACTGCTGATTTTTCTACTTGTTTGTGTCTAATATTTCTCCAGTGTTCCTTTAATCTTATCCCCAGATTTCTCTTTGTTTTTCCTATGTATATTTTGTCACAATCTTTGCAATTAATTCTATATATACCTGAATTTTCTTCTTTCTTCTTTTTTTGTTTAATTTTATTTAGATTTAATAGTTTACCAACACTATATCTGTTTATTGGTGCCAGAGTAATGTTGTACTTTTTGAAAATTTTAGTGTGTTTGTGAAACTTAAAGAGAGTTTTAATGTGACGACATGATTTTTAGTGTTTTACTTTAAATCAAAATAAGATTCCCTACATGTTACCTCTTTAAGTACAAAACATTCGTTATTGTTCACTTGGTGCACATCATTTATGAAACTCAATGCTATGTCTGTACAAGAATTTACCTGAAAAGTTATGCCTTCAACTGAATGTATAAAAAATTACTGAAATCATCAGCAGTTATTCTTTCATCTATACCAAACCTGTAATGGAATTTATGATGGACCATGCTGCTTTGCATTTATTATCTGATTTTTCTATTTGCCTTTGATTAGCTTTTGTTTTTCTGTACTGATTCTAGTTTCTTACTATATTTAACAATAAATTATTTGGTCTCTTTTTATACATGTCCTGAAGAATTATTAACTTATTTTTCATTCCTTCAAGCTATGAGTTGTACCAATTATAAGCATCAATAGTTTTAACTTTTTGTTTGGAAATAACTATTCGTCTATGTTTTTTACAAGAACTATTGAGTAAATTAACAAGTGTTGTAAAGAAAACCTCAAATATTTCTTCAGCTGACCTCTGAGTATTACACAATATTCCTTCCCAATTTACTACTGCTAGACTATCCTTAAATTTATTTATATTTTCTAAACTGAAATCTTGGATTTATTTGACAACTGTTTTTGTTTTTTGGGCAAGATTTTTTTCAATTATAACCTCAAAGAATATAGGTTGTAGATCTGATACTATTTCCAATCCCTAAATGAATAGCATTTTGGTTTTAGATTTGTTATAATATTTTCTAGGCATGCAGACCCTCGAATAGAGATTGTGTTTATACAGTGATAACCTGTTTGCTGTAATAAATTTAAAAATAGACCTACTGTATTACTCTTTTTGGTTATGTCAAAATGAGCATATACGTCACCACAAATTATCACATTGTACTTAAAATTAAATAGATATGTCAAGAGTTTTTCAATACTTTCAAGAAACAGAATAACATCCCCATCTGGTGACCTGTATATTGTGACTATTATAATATTGTAGGCATTAATTAATGTTGCTGTTGCTTCAAAAACTTTTTCTATGCAGAATTGTTTCAATTCCAGCCTTTTTGTTTTAAAGTACAATGACTAAAGATTGCCACACCCCCATTTTTATAGATACTTCGACAGAAATGGCTACCCAATTTGAAATGCTTAATTTTTACATAATCTATTTCTTTTTCCTCAAGCCAATGTTCACTTAAACATAATACATTATATTTAATATCCCTAAGATATACAGACAGTTCATCAACTTTCATTTTTATGCATTGTATATTCATGTAAAGGATTTTTACAGCCTCTGAGTATTGATGGTTGGCTTGATTATTCTGTAATTTCTGAACAATTGTATCCCGATTTGAATTATGCAATGATCTTTTATTTTTGTCTTTGTACACACCCACTGGTTCAGGGACTAGTTCCCCTGATTTACTTTTATTATTTGTATTACATTATTTAACACTTTCCGTAATGTATAGGAGCCTTTTCGATTTAAGTGTAGACCACCTTCACCAATACATGTACAGTTCACATATTTGTCTACATCTACATACATTGCCCATAATGTATTACAAGCCCACCTTATGTTGTTGTTTACTAATCTAATGAACTTAGAATGCACATCACGTCTTTTAATAATACTATTTACGACCACTACCGCATTTGGGAACATTTCTTTGGTGGTTTTTATCAGGTCATACATTTCTCCTAACACTTCCTCCGGATTCTTTGTGTTCTTTAAATTGTTTGTACCAACATGGAGGATGACTACGCCTGGGTTTTTCTGGTAATTTTCACAGTCAAATGATTTTTTTATTTTTTTGCACAGTTGCTGTGTTTTAATTCCTCAATATACTTTGTGTTGTGCATCTTTCACATTCACAGGGAGATTATCGAGTCACCGATCATTAACACTTTTTCTTCTGTTGCTGCATCACGCTCAGGTTTGTTCAGGTTAGGTATTCTTTTGCTAGTCAAGCTTTTCTCTTTCCAGTTCTTTGATTTTTGCGGATAGATTTTGAACATCTCTTCTTAAGCCTTCGATTTTGTTCATATCTTGCGCATCATTCCTGAATGTATGTGTTACTTTGGCATGCAATTTTTCTTTTCGCACAGGCAACAATTTTGCTGCTAACTCTCCATTTTCACTCTTTAGGTATTTTGTTTCTTTGTTTGCGCATTGCAATTGGCGAAGAAACCCCATAATGTTTTTGGCTTTGCAAAACCTTGTGCATACACATACACCAAACATGTAATCTGAACAGCTGAACAAGAGGTTGATAAGCTAACAAAAAAAGATACTGTTGTTTTGTCTGAACAAATGACATTAGTAGGAATGAAACTAAAAATGTCATCAGAAATTTAACCAGCTTCATTGAAAAAGCATGGTAAACACACAAATGTTCTAGTTGCTACATGATTTGATAAGATTCTCATGTGTTAATGAGGAAGTAAAGATTTTCAATAACAATTAAAAAAATATCTATCTCAAACGCAATAGTGTTGGATGTGATCTAATAAAACAATGTTTTACAAGACATGGACATTGTAATAACAAGCAAAACTAAGATGGATCAGAAAATTGCTGCAGAAACAAAAAATTAAGAATTAGCTACATTATACCCAATAGATATAGTATGGCAAAGTGACTAGCTAAGCAGAAATGAAGTGAATAAGGGAGCTAAGCATGTGTATGTCAAGTCATGCAGCAGTTTTGTAGTGCAGGAGAAAGTCTTAACTTCAGAAATTAAAAAAGCACTCACTGCATGTAACCAAAAGGAACAGAAGGTCACCAAAAATGAAGTATTGATTTTTTTTATAGATAACCGGCCTTGTAGTGTAAAGGGACTAAACCATAAAACTTGGTTGATGCTGTTAGAGTTTCCTATGCAAATGTAAACCCCACTTAAATATATAATGTCCATGGAATAAGGCTCATGGATTAGAAATAACACTCAATTTTCTATTTCTCAAAGAACATTGGCTCCAATAGCATGAGTGTGAACTCTACTGACAAAGATTTTAGATTACGTACAGCTTATTGCTGTTAAGCATATATGAATAGAGGTTCATTAATATATTATGTAGAAATTGGTCTAGAATGTATGCAAATCTAAATACTGATTTTTTGATTCAGAAAATATATTTTGATCACGCAATTGCAGAAATATTATTTCAAAACAGAGTAATTACTGTAGCATGCATATATAGATTTCCCAAAAGTAGTCTACATATATTTTAGATAAACTGGAAATATTAATTGGTATAGTAAGGAGAGAAAACAATTACTTTGATACCCTGTGGTGATTTTAATATAAACTTTATATTATATAATGTATTTTCATATTTTAATTCACTCCTTTCACCTAATTTTAATTATTAACTCTTCCTTAACTATCTCAGGATAAATGAAACTGCAATCAATAGAAACTCTTTCCCCTTTTGAAAAGAAAATATAAATCCAGGCCTTTTCAATCATAATGCTGTTCTGGTCTACTTTAATATACAATGAAAAGTTACACTAATGTTCAAACAAGACAAAGAAGCATATTAGGTTGTTTACCAAAGCAAGCATAGACTACTAAATTTTTTTATTACAGAAGGAGAAATGGGACAATGAATTTAACGCAAACTGATCCTATATATAAGCTTGATCAGTTAATCAAAATAATGGTATATTACATTGATATTGTTTTTCCTTTTATGAAAATAAACTTATTGTTTGCTTCAAATAAAAATATAAATAGAACTAATTGGATAACAAAGGGTATTATAATCTCCTGTAAAAAGAAATAAATTCTGCAAGAAATAAACAAGAGTACAAATAGTTTTAAGATACATTATAAAATATGCACTTTTGGTTAAGGAAAGTCCCACATGAAGCAAAGAAAATTCATAATTCTAAGTACATCCAAAATTCACAGAACAAAGGTAGAACACCATCGGAAGTAGTTGAAAGAGAAATGTAAACAAAATTCAGATACTAGAAATTAAAATAGTATTTGTTATGAAAATAGAAAAATAATAAATTCCCAAAAGAGGCAGTAACTTTAACAACTTTTTTGTTGATGCTGCAAAAAATAGGCAAAATCCTCATCATATTATCATAAATATAATTCTGCAGTAAATGTAGAAAAGGTTCTAATGCTGAGGTTTTAATAGATATTTGTAATTCATCATTAATGATAGGAGAAATACAAAAAACTACAGACCTATATCTTTGCTCTCTGTGTTTTCAAAAATACTCAAAAAGATTATGTTAAATCAATTTCCCTCCCTAGATTCACACTGTATTCTCTCTGACAATCACAGTATGGCTTTCAGAAAGGAAAAACAATCACAGATATTCAAGTCAAGTTTAGCATTGTTTTAGATCTGCAAAAAGCCTTTGGTAAAGTTGATCATGAAATCTTGCAAAAAAAAAAAAAAAAAAAAAAATACATTCATATGGAGTTAAAGGTATAGGAGAAAAATGGGTTGCATTTTATCTTAAAAACAGAAAACAGCATGTTGAAATAAATTCATGTTGTTGTAACACTATAAACCTAATCATGGTGATCCTCATGACTCTATTCTGGGGGTCAAATTTTATTCTTATTATGAGAAAATAATTTCCCCTTACAATTACCACATGCAAAATGAGTCTCATTTGCTGATGATACTAACATGGTTTTGACAGTTATTGCCTAATTAAACTTTAAATTACTGTAAATTAATCTAATATAATGTTACAAAATTGGTTATTTAATTGCTTTTACTGTGTTGATTCTGATCAAGTTTTATATTGGTTAGTTAACATTAAATTCCATTTAAATATTAGTAAAACAGTGTGCCTACATTTCAATCATCATGTAGTACATAACTCTTTGTCCATTATGATGAGTAAATTCATGATTTAAAATAAATAAAATGTCTTAATATGTGGATTGACTCAAATCTTTCTTGGAAAACTCATATTGAAAAGCTAGTAGATGAACTTTGCCATTTCTGCTAGACATTCACATTGTTTTGCAATTTTGTTACACTCAATATCTTAAATATATTATCTGGTCCCTCTATCTATATAATTTTACAGATGTGCTTTGTTCATCTTTAATATTTTTTTATAGTGTTTAATACCTATCTTAACTACTGAGCCATGACAGGCAATGATGTCGGTCCTGGTGGTGTAGTGGTAACCATACTTGCCTTCTAAACCCAAGATTGTGGGTTCAAACCCTGTCAGGGGGATTTTTTCGGGCATAAAAATCCTAAGTATGGCTTCCTTCAGAAGGGAAGTAAAGCTGTGGGTCCCGTGTTGTACATTTACGGCACTAAAAAGAACCTCAAGCCTGAAAGAAGAGGCCTATGAGCAAAATTTGTCGGCCTGATTTGAATGGGACGCTGATGACCTGAGATGTTAAAGAGCATCCATAAATAAACCAAATTAACATAAACAGGCATTGACACTGATGATACATGAAATGAAATGATAAATTGGGGAAGGATTTTTTTTAAGGAAGGAAGCATTCCAGGTCTAAGTTTAGGGTACCTTCCCAGCATTTGCCATTTGTCAGGACTGAGGAAAACCTGGAAAAAACCTCAAACAGGGAGGATGGTCTTGGTGGGAATGTTCGAGAGGGTTCACCTCTTGTTCACGAGTCTGCACCTTAACGATCTCGGCCACTCATGGCAGTCTCTTTAGTGGCAGTGGTGGTAGTGACAATAAATTAATGATAGAAAAAGACAGGTGTCTGGGGATGAATGATAACTTCATGCAGGCTAGAAAACTGGATTTCAGATATAAAACAGCCATTGATGGCCATCAATTTCTTTTGGAGTAATTAAGATCATTGTATGACTGAGTCGAACTATACACTCTTATTGCTCCACTTACTTATTTATAATATGTTCTGCACAACTTATTTTGTAAATGCCTGCTTTTTTCTTCTGTGGAAAATTATCATTAACATTGTCTGTCAAGAGATTTTTGACATTAAATCTATTTACAGGTACCAACATGATATTGAAATTGTTTAGAATACTGTGACATTTTTTGTAACCCATGGATGATACGTGAATTTTTTAAAAATTAGCTTATTTTTTCCTGCTAAAAATGTTGTGGTTTCTTTAATAATTTTTTGTCTTTTGAATTTCTGTACTTTTTTATGTACTAGTCCTTTTTTAAAATAATTTTTAGCTACTGTTCTTTCTATTAACTTGTATTCTTTAAAGAATTCTTCTTTGCTAATTTGTAGGTTAACTAGCCGGTATGTTAAGCTGTTGATCAGTGCATATTTGTGTTGTGGGGTTAAAACCATCAGCTTTGATGTGAATGTCTGCATTGTATTCTTTCTGTATATTCTAAATTCCAGGTTTCATTGAAGCTTCATTATTTTATGTCCAAGAATGGTAATATGTTAATCTATTTCTGTTTTGTATGTGAACAATATGTGTGTATCACAGTATTTATTAAATAATGGACTAAAGCTAAACATACGTAAAACAAAATTTATGACATTTCAAAATGATAAATAAATGTAAACATTAACAATATCGCATTAGAACAGGTAACAAACTATAAACTCTTGGGCATACACTTTGATGAAAATTTAACTTACAACACACATGTAGAAACAGTTTGTAACAAAATGAACTCATGGTTATACCTATTGAGACAACTAACAAAATATGGGAACATTAATATCCTAAAAATAGCATATTATGGTATTATTTATCCACATGTATATGGAATTGAAATCGGGTTGGGTACAAGTGAAACCAATATGGACAGAATATTAAAAGTACTTAAAAAATGCATAAGAAGTGTATATAATCTTGAGTATCATCAGTCCTGTAGGGAAACATTCAAAAAACCAAATGTCCTAATTGCAGTTTTGCAGTTTCACTATATGTATTCAAAACTATTAAGCTAGTCAAGGAAAAAAAAGGAATTTAGCATGCTGAATAAAGACTGCCATACATATGATGCAAGAAGAGCAAACAATTACCATACGGTGAGCATGAATAAAGTTCAAACCAAAAAAGACCCATATAAAATAGGAGTTATATCATATAATAAATTACCATTATCAATTAAGAAAACCATATGCTTGAAATTTAAATCTGTGCTAAAACTATTCCTAATAGAGAAATGCCTGTATAGCATTACTGAACTGTAATGGATAAGAGTATATAACATTGCTAATTACAAATATAAGGATATGTACATATGATTAATAAACTGATGTATAGAATCATGACAATGTCAGCCATGTCTATTAACTGCAATAAAATTATTATTATTATTATTATTATTATTATTATTATTATTATTATTATTATTATTATTATTATTATTATTATTATTATTATTATTATTATTATTATTATTATTATTATTATTATTATTAAGCTATAAGAGAAAGTCAGGTCAGGAGCAAGTGAAATACCTGATACTGAATAGATGGATTACTGTTGATTTACAAAACATATTTGATTTGAATATGACTCTCAGCTCATATTTTGAAAAATATTCTTATAAATAAAGTCTGTCATAATGCACAATATTTAATTATGATGATTTAATTACAAGTAAATACCAAAAGAAAATTGGGCAATGGAAGACCATTTGTGATAAATGAATCAGAAAAAGTGGAAATTGTACATGACATATAATCAAGAAATACTTTAGGAACATAGAGGCATTACTTGCAGCTCTTCAGACATGGTGTCTATAAGTTGAATTTATGACTGAATTTCTTCAAGATGCAACATAACCAAGTTGGATAATTCTTTCAGCTTTCTCATAGGTAGAAAGCAATAGAGAACAACTGAAGATTGTGGCTACAAATAGCTATACCAAAAGATAGTGGCCATTTACAGCCCTACATATTAATTTTCTAAAAAAATTATTTCTTAATGTAATATTATAATTACTTTAAAGTTAAATACATTTTCAACAGTATTTATCTGAAGAGCTATTGCATACTATGAACAACTAATGGAATAGTAGCTTTTGCATTATTATATTTTTATATTATATATTATATATATTTTGAGTTCTATAAATTATCAAACACAATCTACAGAAAAACCATACCATATTAACCTAAAAGACTGTTCATTTTAATAATATACACATTTTTAATGAATGTTAATTTTACAAAAGATAAACAAAATGTAAACTTTAACTGATCATTGTATGATTTCAATTATATGATTAGCTTTACTGTACAAGTTCCAATTAACATTTCTAGTTTTAACTGATAGTTTTGTCACATACTGCATAATCTGGAAAAATGAAGTAGAATTACCTTGCCACAGCTAACTGAGCAGGGCTCCCAATCTCCAACTTGCCATGAGGCACATGGAGGCTGGTTTTCCCCACAAGGCTCAGTTACAGAGGGCTCCAGACTACTTGCTAACATGTGACATCGCTGTTTATCCACAGGTGTTCCCAGCACAGCATCTACACAACTCAATAAACGCCTTCTAACACCCTTTCCACATGTCACGGAACACTGTAACAAAAGGTCAAACTCTAGCTGTAAAAAATTAACCTTAACTGTTGCAGTAAAGGTTGTGACAAAAATTGAACAATTATAACAAGGTTATACTTTATAAGTAAAAAAGAAATGGTAACTTGCGGTATTAATTTGCAGAATTAATTTGCTTTTCTTCTCATTCCATAGAACGAACCAATTCTGAATTATTACTCTTTCATATTCTTCATAAGTACCATCATGGGTGGCCGAGGTCGTTAAGGCGCAGACTCATGAGCAGGTGGTCTGGGGTTCAAATCTCATCAGGACCATCCTCCCTGACTAAGGTTTTTTCCAGGTTTTCCTTAGTCCTCATAAATGGCAAATGCCAGGGAGGTGCCCTAAACTTAGGCCTAGAACATTTCCTTCCTTAAAAAATTCTTTCCCAATATATCATTTCATTTTATGTATCGTCAGTGTCCACTGCCTGTGGTGCCTCAGTAGTAAAAATGGGCATTTCTTCATAAGCTGCATTTACTGTTTTTGGCAATAACTAAAGCCTTCTTAAGCATACTACTATAAAAAGTTAATTTTATATGCAGTTTATCTAAATAATGGCTGAAATCAGACAGAACAGTGAAGAATACACAAAGGGGAGTGAAACAGTCAGGTAAATTCAAGATCTCAATAGAGTAAAAAAAATAATTAAAACATTTTATTGTACATTTTTTTTTATTTAACCTATGGTTAATTTGTAAAATAAAGTTGAAAATTTCATCAATCTAGCAATGTCACCAAAGTGTAACCTGCATTAAGATTCATGATATCATCACTGGTTCTCCTCATAATACTGATTTGGAGACATGAATGCAAGTACTTCCCACATCCTGCTGCCTGCAATATTGCCAAGTTCCTGGCATTTTATTTGCGGCTTCATTTTAGTAACTTTTTTATTTAATAAACATGAAATCCACCTATTTTATTGAAATATGGTAGAGTAATTATAATATTTTATTTTATTCTTTTTGATGTGAAAAAAAAAAAGCCAATCCTAGGCACAATAATCATTTAATAAGCAAATACTAAGTATTCAAATATTTTTTTTTGAGAAAATCATACTTTTCCACCCATATGACATTGGACTTTTATTATATGCCACATGAACTATTTATACAAAAATTTGCCTGGTTATATCACTTCTATCCTGTGTAAAGATTATTAAGAGTTCAAGAAGATTTAAAATTTGGAGGAAGATTTTTATAAATAAAAAACAGACTGAATGATGGATAGTGTTTGTTGACTTTTTTAGCTAATGTACAATGGTAGTAGTGGTTTTTTGTACAATAACATGTTTTAATGTTCATGGAACCTCTCAATATATTCGCACCAATATCAATGCTATGTTGCCATCTTTCTGGTAACTTCATCATGGCATCATGAAACTATAGGAATACTATGCCATCACTCACAGACAACTGCCTGAATTTTTCATTATTGCCAAATTTTATATCTTGCAGTGAATCCTTCATGTTGGATAAGGCATAATCAGATGGAGTAAGATCCGGTGAATATGGTGGGTGCAGCACAACAAACCCCAGTGATGCCACCTTTGTGGTCATAATGTTCTTGTTGTGTGGTCACACATTGTCATGTTGAAGGAACACTCCTGTTGACTACTTCACCTTTCACCATTACTGAATACTATGTCTAAGCCATGTAAGGGCCTTGCTGTTATAGGTTATGTGCCTATCAGCCATAATTAATCACACACAACCTCGATGTTCCTGGGGGAGCAGGGTGTTGACAGATGATCAGTACTCATATTCATGTATGCAGATTCCCTTGACCTAATTGTAAAAGATCTTTTATGCAGAAGTTTCTTAAACAACTATAAATATCTGCAGTTTTGACATCTTTCTTCCTCAAAAATCATGCAGTCCATCTTTGTTAGTCACCTTCTCTTTGGCCCACATCTTTCTCTACTTGACAACAAATGTTGACAACAAATGAAACACCATCCTTTTGCCAGTCATTCAGCTTATAACCGCCATCTAATATTTGCATGAAATACTAGTATCAGTCTATCGCTCTGCAAATGGATGTACCCATAGATTACACTGTATTCGTAATACACCATTATTATAAAATAATTTTTCAATGCCCCTTGTATTCATAAGTTATATTAAGATACATTTTACTTGGCTTTTCCTAACATTTTTAAAGATGGTACAGATATATAGATGATATGTTTGCCATAAATTAAAAATATATCTATAAAAAATCTTAATAGTAAAAAATTTTAGTTATCATAACTGCTTCAGACTTATCCTGGAATGAGTATATTTTCATTTTATATAATAAATTAAGACAAATATTTTATGCAATGAACATATTAAGTAGCAGCTGTATTAAAGGATATTTTGAGAATAGTATATTTTTGTTATGTACATTATATATTAGCTTATAGTACATACCCTTATGGACAGTTGTAAGTTTATCTTCTATGGTCTTTATACAAAAAAATATTATTTAATATATATAAATAATAATGCAGCATCTTGCTCATAGTAAACCAATTTTTAAGAAATTCAACATTCTAGCATTACCTTCCATGCACTCATATAGAAATAATATTTTTTGTCCATCATAATAAATAGCTTTTTAAGGAATAAAGAAGATTATCATTTGCGCTACGCTAGATCAATCAAGATGATACATTTACATACCACAATCTTACAAAAAGCATCAAATAAATGTCACATAAATGTGCAATCCTGTATAATCAGTTTCATTTAAAAACACTTTAAATGAAGTACTTAAATGTGTTAATCTGTATTCGATTAACAGTTGATATATTAACAATGAGTTGGGGGTTCAGCCAGCCTTGCAGTTAACATATCAATCAAGATTTTCCATCCTCAATTGGACAGCTGGTCAATATATTAACCATAGAGCACCATTCTTCTATTTGCTATGTGAGGATAAAGGGAAATTGCTTCATTTGTGTCCAGCATGTCATGGGTTAGTTAAGTGAATAAAATGTTCATTTTCCATGTGATACTCAAATTCCAAAGCATATATGATGGAATATAAACATTTAGAAATTATAAATCTTGAGCTCTCATCAATGCAAGACATGACCTACTGAGTTTGTGCAGATAAGCTTATGCTTGAACAATGGCTAGAACTGCTCATAGATTTTGATTATGAAAAGACATGGATGTGTTTGGTCCTTGTGACATCCACAGCAACAGTAATAATGGACCAGAAAATTGTGATTCTGATATTTTTTCATTTGGAGATATTACTATTTAAATGCCTACATTATTCATACTTCATGTGGAGTAAAGTTGTCTTATAAGGATTTAGAGAAAATAGCTGATAAGAAAGTTTATACAGATTGCCTAGAATTTGAACCCTACATCTTCAACATCTCACCATGAAAGGCAACACCTTGAAGCAAAGCAATTCTAACGTTGGTTAGTAAAAGAAAGTTCTCATTGCTACAGAGTCTGTCTGTTTTGGAATAAAATCTCCACAAATTTTTCTTAAAAAGAACATTCTCATTGATACAGAGTCGGTTTTGAAATAAATTCTCTGGACATTTTTCTTAGTTCTACATTTCCTCTATCCCTTTTCAATCTATTGATTTGCTTCCTGCATACTGCTGTGAAAGTTGTGATATGGCCTTTCATACTTCTGTTTTTCAAAGAATAGCATACTAAATTGAAGTATTAAACATGAGCTTTTTAGTTAAAAGACGTTAAACAATATTTCTGTTAGTAGTTACTTATAAAAGGTTTATTTAAGTACATGTCAAGCCAATCTTCAATAGAAATTTTAAATACAGTCTCCAAAAAAAAATTATACACACTTTAACAGATGGTATCTGCATATTATTCATATTGTTTTCAGAATTGAAGTATTTGTGGAATATGTAGTATGGTGTGTTCTCAACAGATTTTGGTCTCTTATGACTGTAACATGTGATATATGATATTGAATCAAAATGGTCAAGTCAAGCTTGATCTATGAGGAATGGAAATACATTTTAAAGTGGTATTTCAAATTTCAAATTATTGCTGAAGTTCAACATGGATGGAACGCGAGTTTGCAACACAACCTCCAACCCCCTTGATAATTACATGGCTTTGTGAGAAGTTGAGATGCAGGTATCATTTGTGATGAGCACAAGGAAGATCCAGAAGACCTTGTACAGCTACAAGGCAATATTAATTAATTAATGCCCATAATATTATAATAGTCACAATATACAGGTCACCAGATGGGGATGCTAATCTGCTTCTTGAAAATATTGAAAAAGTTTTGAAATATCTATTCAATTTTAAGTACAATGTGATAAATTGTGGTGACGTAAATGCTCATTTTGACATAACCAAAAAGAGTAATACAGTGGGTCTATTTTTAAATTTATTACAGCAAACATATTATCACTGCAAAAACACAACTCCTACTCGAGGGTCTACATGCCTAGAAAATATTATAACAAATCTAAAACCAAAATGCTATTCATTTAGGGTATTGGAGCACAAGGTATCAGATCATCAACCTATATTCTTTGGGGTTATAATTGAAAAAATCTTGTCCAAAACACAAAAACGGTTGTCAAAGAAATCCGAGATTTCAGTTTAGAAAATATAAATAAATTTAAGGATAGTCTAGCAGTAGTAAATTGGGAAGGAATATTGTGTAATACTCAGAGGTCAGCTGAAGAAATATTTGAGGTTTTCTTTACAACACTTGTTAATTTACTCAATAGTTCTTGTAAAAAACATAAACGAATAGTTATTTCCAAACAAAAAGTTAAAACTATTGATGCTTATAATTGGTACAACTCATAGCTTGAAGGAATGAAAAATAAGTTAATAATTCTTCAGGACATGTATAAAAAGAGACCAAATAATTTATTGTTAAATATAGTAAGAAACTAGAATCAGTACAGAAAAACAAAAGCTAATCAAAGGCAAATAGAAAAATCAGATAATAAATGCAAAGCAGCATGGTCCATCATAAATTCCATTACAGGTTTGGTATAGATGAAAGAATAACTGCTGATGATTTCAGTAATTTTTTATACATTCAGTTGAAGGCATAACTTTTCAGGTAAATTCTTATACAGACACAGCAATGAGTTTCATAAATGATGTGCAACAAGTGAACAATAACGAATTTTTTGTACTTAAAGAGGTAACATGTAGGGAAGTTGAACAAGTGACAAAAAGCTTAAAAGCTCAAAAAGTAGGAATATCTATGACATTTCAAATATTTTATTTAAGAAATAATGCAATAATTCATAGTTCCATTAACCTTTTGTATCAATAGATATTTCAATGAAGGCATTTTTCCAAAAGTTCTAACATTTTCAAAAGTAATACCAATATACAAAAAGGTTGACAGGGAAAATGTGAGTAGCTATAGACCCATTTCACTAATTCCTACAATATCAAAAATTATTGAATGCTTGCTAAAGAATCAATTACAAGATTTTTTTTGAAAAACATAATTTATTTTTTAATAATCAATTTGGATACCGGAGAGGGAAATCAACCACATTGGCTGTTGATGCATTTGCAGAAAAAAATCTATCAAGCTTTTGAGGAAGGTAATTGGCCACAGGCAACTATTTGTGACCTAAATAAAGCTTTTGATGTGTGCAACATGATATTTTATTCAAGAAACCAGAATTCTATGGGATAAAGGAACAAAGTTGAAATATATTTAAATCTTATTTAGGGGATCGCAAACGTCATATGGAGAAAAGTACTCTCATATTGTTGATGTGAAAACTGGTGTTCCACAGAGCTCAGTGCTGGGCCACTACTTTTTTTTGATAATCTGGGATGAGCTGCCATGTATTTAAATACTGCATCTTGGATGATTGTAAAATATGTGGTAAATTCCAGGAGATAAAGGTTATAAACTTATTATTAAAATATCATTTGTATACTCTAGAGGAATTCTTAGAAACCAATATATATGTATGTGTGTGTGCATGTGTGCGCATATATGTTTATGATGAAATTATTATGCAAGCAGAATTTATAGATGTAATATAAATTGATGAAATCAAATGTCAAATTGTATATAAATGGGGAATGAATAAATTAAAAATGAAATGATGAATAAAAAAAATGCATGATGCTTTAAACACTTTAGTCTACAAGAACATACAATATATATATATATATATGTATATTTACTCCCATTTTCAAATCTAAGAAATATAAAAACATAATGCTAAGCTAGAATCTAGCATTTATAAAAAAAATGTTCTTACAGATAATTGATTTTTTTAATACCATCACAGCTGATCATTCAGACTAACTTTGCTGATTTCTTAGATTCAGATGCCTAAAAGGTGCAATTACATTATCTTAGATGAGGATTATAACTGTTGGACCTATGGTCACTAATGTAACAAGACCATGTTATAATTGGGAACCTTCCCATTCAAAGAAAATTTCCCAGGAAACAAACACAGAACTCCAAGATTAGCATGTTCTGGCTGTTAAACCAAGGGGATGGTCACAGATAATTATATATAGACTATAATTTTAATCCCAGGGCCTATAAAAAGCAGCATCTAACAGTATGATATATAGATTAATAAACATACCACTGAATAAAACAGAATATTTACATATATTAGAATCTGATAATTAAATGAATTCACTTTTTGTTTTGGGGGGGAGTAGTGTTTAATGCCCTTTTTTACTACTGAGGCACCACAGGTGGTGGACACTGATGATACATGAAATGAAATGATATATTGGGAAAGGATTTTTTTTTAAGGAAGGAAGCGTTCCAGGCCTAAGTGTAGGTACCTCCCCGGCATTTGCCAGTTATGAAGACTGAGGAAAACCTGGAAAAAACCCCAGTCAGGGGGGACGGTCCTGGCAGGATTCAAACCGCAGACTTCCTGCTCACGAGTCCATGCCTTAACAACCTCGGTCACCCGTGGCAGTCTTAATTCACTTAGAGGCAGTCAACAAACAAATAAAGAAATTCAAGAAGCATAAGTGAATAAAACAGATTATATATTTCTCCTCTAAATCTAAAAGTTAAAAAATTTAAACACACCACCCATGAGCTAATCATAAATCCCAATATATATTCAAAGACTATAATATCTTAGTACCTCAGAGTAAGTGTGGTATTAAAAATCCCATACATTTAAATAAAATAGATCACTTCTCACTAAAGAAAAATTAGCAATTTATGGAATTATCTGGACTTAGAAAAAATATAGCATGTGAAGAAAACAAAAAGAAATGTAGGCAGTAGATTTAAAGAATGTGGAGAAATATGTAACATGAACAAACTGATAAAGTAACAATGACAGCACATTTCTAGGACACAAACCATGGGATTAAAAATAATGTAAAATAATTACAAACACTTCACATCCAAGAGAAATGAACATTTGAGGAAATAAATTTACATAAGAAGTTTGAACAGCAGCTAATAAACTTCATTATCAACATCAGGTCCCCATGACCTCCGTAGTTAAGTGATACCTTTGGTCTCTATCTTGGGCTAGTCTGTCATTTTCAGCAACCTAATTTCTTAGAACCTAGACCTGTACTTTCTGTCAATAATAACATGAGCATTCTGATTAAAAACTGAATGCTTTAACATCCTCCTAAATTTCTTCAATCCATAGCCTCATATAAAAACTTTTGATTTCTGATCAAGATGACTTTGACCAAACATTACATGGCTTATTCTTCAAAGGTATTTAAGAGTCTCTCTCTCAATGGGTCTTTGTTCTGAAGACTCAAACTGAGCTAGCCAAGCTAAGAATGAAGAGCTTTTACCTTCCGAGAGATGGATGTAACATTGCACTAGGAAGAAGGCTAGCAGGGGAAATAGCATCAGATTGGTGCGTATGGAGTGACCAAGAATTTGTACTAACTAATTTCCTTAAGACATTTTCAATGGTGAGACCAGACTATTCTTCAATTAACATTACACAAAATATTGAAGATTATGGGATGAGAATGTGTTGGTGGCAAAATGTCAAAAAAACTGAGTAATGCTGTGAATGTGTGCTAACATGTCAGGGTCCAACAAAAGCACTGCTAAATGAGAAATTTAAGAATCTTATGTGCAGGGGTGATAGGAAATAGTTTATAAATTTTTAAAAATTAGTTAACTTGTCTTAACTTGTGAGAAACTTGTATTGGAACATACTTTGCGATGCAAGGCTTATCAGGTCATTTTTCTTCTTTTTTTCTTTTCTTTTTCTTCTTCTTTTTTTTTCTCTCTCTCTCTTTTTAGATTTCCAAAACCTTCAGATATGATATTCTGATTATACAGGATAATAATTTGTGGCTAATAGTAACTAGTAAAATAGCAAATGTTGTGATAACTCATTATTACCTATGTGTATTATTTATTTAATTCAATTCATAAAATTAACGGTAATTGATTTCAATTATTGTACTAACTTGAATGGTTAAAAAAATGAAATCATTTATTACATATTTAGAAATGAAAAGCTGTAATTAAGCCTTTAAAAACAAGATATATGAAATTTTTTCACATTTTTCACAATATGGCAAGTATGTGATATTGAACATGTCCAAAAGTAATGCTTTGGAAACAAAATAGCAAATTATGTATGTTATTCAAATTTATCACTCTGATATTGTATTGAACTTTAACATTTATTAATTTTAGCCACAATTCAGATCACTACACTTCATGCAATTCATGATATATTCAACGATGGAGTCATCACTAACAACATGTGATCCCCTTGGTCCCTCGATTTAACCCCCTTTATAAAGTATACTTTTTAACATTTAAGAGTTTCAAATTTCTTTAAAACTTACTTACAAATAATGAATAAAATACTCAAAAGAATAAAAGAAGCTTAAAAATACATTTATCAGAATATGTAGCAAACAACTGAAAGAAACTGTTCATTAATAATATAATTATTGTAGACAAAAAATACATTTTTTTGGAATAAAGAGAATAGGTTTAATTTTATATTGCTATACACATGTTTGCATAGTTATTTTATTGCATTCCAGACACAATGGATTTTTGCACAGTAAACAAATATAACATGTCTTTCTTTTCTTATGAGATTTGTACATGGAGAATGTTTTTCTATCTTCAAGTTTTTCTACTGTGTAGGCAGTGATGTCTTCTGCTGCCCCTAGGACCCCTAGAATACATATTCTGACTTCACAATTTATTTTTGGAATTACTAAATCTTCTTTCTAGTTGTGCTTTGACAAGAATTATGGCCAGGTTTTTCATGTAATCAAATTCATTTTGCTGTGCATTGTTTCTGTAGGAGCTGTAAACTATGTATGAATTGACAGTGCTAATGTCCAGAATCTGGTAAAATATTATCATTGCTCATCATCTTGCACATCAACCACTGCAATAGTTGATGTATTTCTCATCCAGAGAATCTATTTCTCCCTTGGTAAGGTTATTAAATTCAATCACATCTGATTTCTGGTGTTGGTGTCCACAGAACTTCATGGTGCATAGATATTACATCACTGCCTTGTTCTTTTTAGGTACATAATAGTCTTGTCTTTTGTAAATCCAAATAGAGAGGAAGTTATTTCTATGGGTTTTCTGGGGAAGAATTCAGTTAGTACCTCTCTCTTATTTGTCTCATTGTCCCAATATAAGTTTATTCCTTGACTTTCCTATTTGTTTCTCGAATCGGCTTAGTTATGCATATTACAAATTGTATTAGTTTTGAGAATGTTCTTTTTCTTGTGAAAGTGTATCCTCATCTGAATCTATACCAGTCTAGATATACCCATTTAAAAAATATCCATTTCTGGTATCTGCACATAAATTTTATTCCATATTTAGTGGATTTCATAGGCATATGTATTTTGAACATGTAATGACCATGAAAGTTTCTAAGCATCTTATCAACCAATGGTAAACACAACCTGGCAATTATTCACAAATATCAGAAATAGTTTTAGTCATAGGATCTGTTTTCTTTCTCTCTTCTCTCATAGTGGCATTTTCAAAATATAGCATTGAAAGAAGTATATTAAATCTCTCTCATCATACATTTAAAAATATCTCTTCCAGAACCATCTGTTGCAAAGATTGCTGTACTATTCTCATGACTGGACTTGAATGCTGCTAAGTATAATAAGAGTCCCAACATTGTGCCAAACTCGATCATGTTTATGTCATGCATATCAGTGCAGTGTGGACCTTTATATTCCTATTTTCATATGATTTAGGTTAGTATTTCCTGCAGTATTTCTTCTGAGAAGAAAAGATTCCAAACCACCTTAGGTTCAGCTGCATTTCCTAGTACAACTGCTTGACCCTTCATACCCAGCAACTGAAGAAAAAAGTGTTTTCCCATCCTGTTTCTTGTAATAAAAGGTTCACATAATCACTTGTACTGCATTCTTCCATAATAAACCTTACTGCAATATCTTTGCTCTAATCCCAGAAATTTCAGAATTTGTATTATCATTACACACCTATGCAGAAGTCCTCCTCACCCTTGCCAACACCACTTGCACAATCATATAGCCATGACTATATTACAGATTCAAGTCTGGATTGCTTGGACAAACATCACATATAAACCTTGAACTACTTGACTTAATGCTACTTGTGAGGTATGTCACACTGACTGCACATGTTAATAATAAATGCTACAGTTTTCACCTGCTAATAGCTGGAGATGAACTGAAATTTCGACAATGTTCAAGGATGCTAGTGCACAAGGTAAATGAAAGTAGGGGGTATCAGACACAAAACAAGATGCTAACATAAAAGTTAATAATTATCATCATTTGGTCTGCTTGAAGGCACCTTACAATTTAAGAGTTAATTAAAATGCAAAATGTAGTAATTTGTATTATTAATTAAATGCAACCATTGCGAGTATCTCAGCATTTGCCATTGTCAATCCTGTTCACCTATCCATGTTCTCTCACTTTATTTGGAAAAAGATCTCTCGGAATCTGCATTAAAACAAGGAAACCAATTGCATCTAATGGCACTTGCTGCAATTCCTTGTGAGATAACTTCAGACCATTCAAAATTTCTTATTGCAACACAGTCTTGTTAAAACTGCTCTTTGACTTCACCAAGGGAAATTGTGTGACTCTCTGGAAATGTAGTGAGTGTATCTTCTTTAGAAATGGTACATTCTTCTGTATGATGACCAGCTCCACTGCAGATTTGTTTTTTGAGGCATTGCATGGATCAAACAGTGCTCTTACACATTCTGCAATATTTTTGGTTGGATTCAGAATTATAAATGTTTGTAGTTTCACCAAAACTATTTGTAATGCATATGTAAGCTTTGAATTATGGTGCAAGCTATTGAAATTTGTTAAGAATAATTGCATTAAAAACTCTATAACATAACAGTTTCAGTTTCACTTCAGTATATTTCAGTTTTCTTCTGAGAACTGGATTGTTAGATATGATGAACCTTCCAAGAATGCTATAAATCCATAATGAGGAACTTTTCAGCAACAAATACTCTTCAAATTTAATTGTCTGAATTGTTGCAATGGATGCTTTTATGAAAAACTTAACTCTGGTATTGCTATCAAAAAGTGATGAAAAATTCAGCAATGTAACACTCAATGTGAGTTGTCACATAACATGCACATTCCACTTGTGGATAATGACAGTAGAAAAATAGTTATCATATTTTGATGTTCCAAGTCATCATATTTCTCCCTTAGAAACTGTAAATTTTCTTTTTTCATCTTCTTGGTGTTAAGAAAAACATTTTTAAGCTTAACAAATAACAGCATTCAGGTTAGCCAGGCATTACTAATGTTATCAATTTTATGTGTCAATCAGAGAACATGACTTCATTTTCTATAAATACCTGCTGAGTGTGAACACGCACTATGTGTACTTTGCCATTTCAGTCTAAACAGGAACACGTTATCTTTCAATCATAACTAAATTTCAGATTTTTAGGCAAATGCCTATTTAGCTCCTTTATGAAAATGTGCAAAATAATTGCAAATGATGCTTGCAATTTATGGAAAATGATATCATTGGGAGTCCTTTTATAGTGCCTAAAATTACCTAAAATGGGGTCAGTGCCTATTTCTTCCTTTTTGTGCCTAAAACTGCCTAAATGAGCAATTTTTAAGAATTAAAATAGTTTATTTATTTTTAAATTTATCTCATGTATGGAACAGCACCACATTATCATGCAAAGTTTACAGACACATTTTTAAGAACAATGAAAAGCTATTCATTTATGGCTGGCTGTGCCAATAATTGACATTCTTCTGATTAATGTTTTAACTACCAGCTGTGATGCATCTTCAGTGACAATATCCAATATATAGATTAAATTTAACTACTAATTTTCTTCTCAGTGTATGGTTTAATGCTCATATTTATATTGTGTCAGTTGTATTGCATATCAGTATGAAGAGAAATAATGTCAAAACACAAGTATTTCATAGCTTCTTTAATTGGTGGATTATAATGATCTTATTTAAATTGGAAAAAAAAAATTTTTTTGTTAATGTAACAAACAAATAAGAATTAGACATTTTCTTTATTATAGTAGGCAAGTCAGTTCTAATTTTTAAGAAATGTAAAATCACACACTTTTTCTTCTTTGAAGTTATAAAAAAGGTGGTAGTAGTAGTAGCAGTAGCAGTAGCAGTAGCAGTAGCAGTAGCAGTAGCAGTAGCAGTAGCAGTAGCAGTAGCAGTAGAACAACAACAACAATAATAATAATAATAATAATAATAATAATAATAATAATAATATCATCATCATCATCACCATCATCATCATTTAAGAGATGAGGCTATGCAGCTATTCTTACCTCAATTTGAAGGAAATTAAATCAATAAAAACTATTCATTCTGAATCATACACATAAAAGCCTTTCAGATTTCACATAAGAAAAAAAATCTCATATTATGCAGCATATAGATGGCACAAGATACACTTGAAGAGCTAAAGAAAAGAATTAGCCAAAACAAACTCTTCTGACTCAAACTTTTGCAAGTTTGGTAATGACTGATGATTTCAATTCACATCTTTGCAGGACATTGCTAGCAGCTAATATTCCATAGAACACACTGAAAAACCAGGTATTCCATAAATTTTACGAAAAGTACTACCAAAAATTCATTCCATCTGAGTCCACTCAAGAAGACATTGAGTATCAGAAAACACTTGAAATTTGGCAGGACATAGGAGATATCCGCATCTGGGTAGTTGTTGATGTGACTAAAGATGCTCTCAACAAATATATTGCAAATATAATAGTTGGTAAACTCCATGATATGCCTTCCTCTCCATATCTTGCAGCAACCACCATGGGTGGCCAAGGTCGTTAAAGCACGGACTCATGAGCTGGAGGTCTTGGGTTCAATTCCCACCAGGACCATCCTACCTGATTAAGTTTTTCCAGGTTTTTCTCAGTCTGCATAACTGGAAATGCCAGGGAGGTACCGTAAAAATTAGGCCTGGAATGCTTCCTTCCTTAAAAATTCTTTCCCAATTTATGATTTCATCCCATGTATCATCAGTGCCCACTGCCTATGATGCCTCAGTAATTAAAATGGATGTTAAACACCATTAAAAAAATTTTGTAGCAATCAGCAAGCTCCATAAAGTCAATGGCCAGTCCACTGCCTTCATTGTAAACAAAAGTTTACAGTTATTTCCTGGTGGTTTAAGATAGTAGGGTTCTTCTTCTCTGCACACAAACTGCTTCCCATATGATCTCAACTTCTTCTCCTCTGAAAATGTTTTAATCTAATGTCACCTGTTTAGCCCATGCCTTTCACTGGATCTCAGAAACCATAAGGAATAAATTTCTGCAAGTCAATATCCTGATGTCTATATGAAGAAAAGTTTCTGCAAAGCTACATCCCACATTGCATTCTCCAAGGAAAAATTTCTAGAAACTCCTCTTTCTCAACCTATTTCAACATGCTGGAGCAAATGGATACAGACAGCTCTGTATTATATAGAACATTGGGATGATATTGCTGCTATGATAAAAGAGTTTCCTACTGAGAGTACAGTTCCTGTTTTGTCTCCAAAGGAAGTGTTGAAAAATTCAACATTAAAGAGAGATCTTGTTTACATAAAGGCTAATTTTTAATTTTTGCCCTCAACCATAATGAAGGTGGAATGTAAAGGTGGCCATTGTCTGAACAGGTGTTAATGGTGCAAAAAGCTGAAGTTTTTTTTTTTAATGATTTATTTATGACGCTCTTTAACAGCTCAGGTCATGAGCATCCCATTCAACTCTGGGCATGAAACAGCCGACAAATTTTGCCAGAGGCCTCTCTTTCAGGCTTGAGGTTCTTTTTCGTGCCGTAAATGTACGACACAGAACCCACGGCTTTACTACCCTTCTGAAGGAAGCCATACTTAGGATTTTTACGCCCTGAAAAAATCCATCGGTCCTGGCCAGGTTCAAACCCGTGATCTTGGGTTTAGGAGGCAAGTATGGTAACCAGTACACCCAGGACAGACGAAAGCTGAAGTGAAAATTAGTGTTGCAAAGGGAGAAGTTGGGGATAAAGTAAGGTAAAAGTGGGAGAATGCAATGAAAAAAATTTTTAGATATACTGTAATGGTCCATGTGGTAAATATTTTGGTAGAGAAAGATGTAGAAAATGCACAAGACGGGCACGACAAATGTAGCAAAATGTAAATTTGCTCCTATAACATCTGTGTCAGGGAAAGGTCATTTCTAGTCTTTAAAATGATTTTAACAGCCAACAAAACATAGCCTAACTATTGAAAATTTGGAGAAAATCTTGATAACATATTGTTCTATAATAATGGAAACAAATAACATGTGATGCTTATAGTCATACTCATAAAAACATAAAAGTATTTACTTTCCTGCATAATTAAAAAAGTAATACCTAATTTAATCATTTGTGATTCATTTTAGATGCCATAAATGTCTATAGCCTAAAATTAAAAACAGGGCCTAATTAAACCATTTTGTAACCTACTTTAAGTCCCTAAAACATTAATTTTTCATACCTAAAATTATGAGGTCTAGTAATAACTTTGCAAACTATCAAGAATAGCATTAGCACATTTACAGCATTGACTATGTCAAGAATGACTGAAGCTATGAGATATATTCTTGCTTCTGTGGGTATTGAAGGTCAAATGAAAATGTCGAAAATATAATTTCCATTCTTATGGATAGTTTTGTAACAAAAGAAATAAATTTCTTTATCCTTTACTTTAACTATTATTTCTTGTTTCTTTTATCCTCCAACAGGAAAGTTGGTCCTGGTGGTGTAGTGGTAACCATACTTGCCTTCTAAACCCAAGGTCACGGGTTCAAACCCGGCCAGGATCGATGGATTTTTTTGGGCATAAAAATCCTAAGTATGGCTTCCTTTGAAAGGAAAATAAAGCTGTGGGTTCCATGTTGTACATTTACGGCACGAAAAAGAACCTTAAGCCTGAAAGAAGAGGCCTCTGAACAAATTTGTCGGCCGTTTCATGCCCAGAATTGAATGGGACGCTGATGACCTGAGATGTTAAAGAGCATCCTTAAATAAAATAAATAAAAAAAAAAAAATCTAATAGGAATATAATGTGTTGTCTGAGACTGTTACTTGAAGACAGTTAACCAGCAATGAGCACATCCAGTATCTAATAGCAGGCTGGTCAAGTATTTTGATTGGATTGTTATATATCTTGAAAGCCTCCACTATGTAAGGCTGCATCTAATCAAGCTATTTGAAATTTATTTGCTTGACCAGCAGCAGTTTATATTTTACTTATCTCTTTTGGTTTGGCAGTGTTTATCTTTTTATTTAAATAATAGTTGCAGTTGCCCAGCAACAAATGAGCATGCAGCTATGCCATGCTATGGTAGCAGTTCATCTTTTTGTTGATAACTTTAAAGTAAAATTTATGAAAAACATTATGTAGAGAAAATTCACCAATTGTACAAGATGTAATTTTAAAATATTTTGCAAAAACATAAATATTTGACATTGTTTCAGAAGTCACTTTATTTTGCGGTTTGAATTCACATCCAAAGGAGTCAAATGTTTAAAATATGCAAAAGATATTGCAAATAAATTCATAAAATAAAACTTTTGTTTTTATATTGTTAACCAACAAAAACAAACATTGTTGCTTATTTGTTTTAAAAATTTCAAGCAATTCCCAATGAGTTATCAGCTTGATAATAAATCCTGAATGATATCCTTCAATTTTCAAGAACATTCTTGAAGAGTATGATCTTGAGCTGAAAGTGAAAGGATGAAAGGTCGTTCTATTGGCAGACAACAGCCTAGCCCATTCTCAAGTGAAAACCTCTACCATGCAGTCCTCCAATTGATTGATTAATGTGTTACATTTTCAATACAAATTATAGATGTGAAATTGAACTTCATTTAATTCAAGCCTTGGCAAAGCTGAACACATAAAAGTTCTGTTAACAAAGCATGAAGGAATGGGTTAGTGATCACTATACAGAACTGATACCAGAGAACTAGTTTAGTTAATCTCTTCTTGATGAACATCTGAAATGGAGCATGCATGTTGAAAGACTGGCATCCAAGTTGAGTCAGCTTTGTTTTATGTTTAGATCTACAACAAATATTGTAAACTTTAACACTTTGAAGAATCTATACTTTGCATATTTCAACAGTTTACTAAAATTTGGTGTATATTTTGGGGTAATTAATCTTCAAAATTCAAAAACGAGCAATTAGAATAATAATGGGGAAGAAACAGAAGGATTCCTGTAGTAATCTATTCTGAATGCTTCATATATTACCACTTCCTTGTTTATATATATTAGAAGTTGTGACATTTGTTAGAAAACACCTGGTATATTAATATAAATATTGTACTTACAAAACTGTTGACAATGGAGTGGCAATCTAACCTCAACTCATGTATTCACGTTTCTTACACTATACTCCATTCACTTACATAAAAGTAAGACGCGTTTCGAGAGAATCTCTCCCATCTTCAGTTCTCACTGAACCTCCGCTACTCGAAACTATGGCTGGACAAACGGATGTTTCTGTGGTGGCCTCTGTTGGTTGAAGTAGGAAGTCACTGAGCTCATCTATGGGAGGAAACTCGAAATTCATTAGGTTTTTTCTATTTTTGAATATGAAAATTTTTTGAAACTCGAAATTCATTAGGTTTTTTCTATTTTTGAATATGAAAATTTTTTCCCAAGTGGATAACTCAATGGGCTGTGAAGATTTTTAAGCAGTTTCATTCCCGGTTTTATTTCATGGTTTTTGGTCCAAAAGTGAGCTGCTACTGCTGATATATCCACCTGTTTAAAGCGAATATTTCTAAAATGTTCCTTCCTCCGAATTTCCAAATTTCTTTTTGTTTTGCTTATGTAGCTCTGTTCACAATCTGCACATTTTATTTCGTAAATTTGTGATTTCTGTTCTGGTGGTATGGAGTCTTGTAAGAAATGTGAATGCATGAGTTGAGGTTACCTGGTATATTTTCAGATTAATTGTAAAAAGCATAGCTATCACACAAGAAATAGGCATAAACTGAGCATAACTTCACATAATACTTCATTATTTAACAAAAGCATGAGACATTCCGGAATTATATTATATAACAAGCTACCTGATAACATTAAACTTACCACCACAGAAGCTACATTTAAATGTAAAGAGAAAGACTTATTACTCCAACATTGTTTTTATTCAATTAAAGAATTTGTAAGTACTTTTTAATAATTATGATCACATTAGGGTGAATAATTTAATTTATTGTAACTAAATGTATATTTATTCTATTTTGTTCTGTTTTGACGATACCATGAATTCTTGTAATTCCTACAGTTGACAATAAAGTTGTATTATTTTCTGTATTTTTGCCTGGTAGAGTGGAAGAGAAGGTCCCATGGCCTTAACTTTTGCCAGGTTAAATAAAATAAATAAATAAATATATCACATTCTGAGTTGGATATTTAGAACACTCTTAATGATTTCACTTAAATGAGATTTATTCAGGACATACGTTTCATAGAACTATTGTCCACATAATCAGCTGTTAAATGACTGTAGGAGCTAGGTAGGTAGGTAACCGGGTTGACTCTGGTGGTCTAGTGATAAACTTACAGTGCTATCTGCTTCCAGGATGTCAAAATTCATAAGGTTATTTTCATTTTTTTTTATATATATATAAATCCTTTCCCTATCTTTAGTTCTTTTGGTTGTTGAACAGTTTTTAATAACTTGATGCCTTTTTCTATTTTATGGTTTTCATTCCAAAAATTTGCTGGCACAGCTGATTTATCTATTTGTTTGTAATGCATGTTTCTTCAATGTTCCTTCAACCTAATGCTTACATTTCTCTTTGTCTTCCCTATGTAGATTTTTTTCACAATCCTTACAATTAATCTGGTAAATACCACATTTTTTCTCTTTGAACCTGGAATCTGTTTTGTTTAATTTCAATAAACTTTTTTTACACTGTGTTGGTTCTGAGGTGCTAAGATAATGTACCGCTTGAAAATTTTTTTGAAATTTCTTATTGGCTGACAGGTGGTAGGTGAACTTTTTAAATGTTTTTTTCCCTGATAAATCACTCAAAGTTGTTATTTGTTTAATTCTTTTTTTGTTGTCTGGAATCTTTTGATTTTTTGGTTAATAATCTGTTTGTTGAACCCATTGGATTGAGCTGCTTCTATTATGTGTAGATATTCATTCTTGTATTCTTCTTTGCTCAGTGGTATATTTATTGGTCTGTATATTATGCTGTTGAATACTGCTTCCTTAGTGATCCTGGATTGAAATGTGTTCTTTCTATAGATGCCAAATTCAAGTTTATTATTACATTCTATTACCTTCATATTAAAAAATGGTAACATGTTATCTCTTTCCATTTTGATAGTGAACTTAATTGAAGGCTCTTCCAGGTTTAAAAGTTTTAGTGCATCTTCCATGTGCTTATTGTTTATAATAGCAAATATATCATCTACATATCTGTGCCAAACCTTAAAAATGTGGGGAAAAGCCTTAGTGATGTGCATCTCAAAATAGCTTATGAATAAGTTGGCTAAAAAAGGTGATGCAGGACCTATAATGGACTGCCCATTACAGGTCCTGCTTTCTGTTTAAAGAATTTGTCCTCAAATATAAAAATTGCTTGATTTATGCACAACTTGTGAATTTGATATATTCTTTGATGTGTCCTTCTGTTAGGTTGACTGATTGTAATATTTTATTAGAAAAACTAATAATTTATTCTATGGTATGCTGGGAAACCGGGTTTTGACATTGAAAGAAACCAGTGTGTCATTCGGTGATAATCTTAATTATATCAAATTATTAAATTAAGAGAAAATACTTAGGTTTTAGTGAGCCTTTGACATTGTGACCAAAATATTGATGTTCACTATGAACAAAATATTGGTACACTAAAAGTGAAGTTGACTGTACTTCTCAAACCTGTAAATTTTCCAGAGATACAGGAACAAGCTTAAATTTTTGAAATTATACAATAAAATGAAGGAACCCTAAAAACACTCACAGGCTCCCAATCTGAAGTCACCCATGTTGCAGCAGGTTGGGGTATGAAAGGCACCTTGTGCTGTGGATGAAATATGTTTCTTGATATGGGTGGCAACACGTTGTTGTCCTCCTTATTGCCATGAGAAATGGAATTGTCAATATAACTGGACACAGTGGGAATCATACTATTGTGGTGTAGCCAGTCATCCTCTCCTAACATTGAGGCTGTGGTGGATGTTGACTGTAACAAAGGCATCTGATATAAAATTGTTATAAAGCTTAGGTATTTTGTGTTGTAAATGACTCAAAATTTCATATTACTTAATTTTAATTTCATTGTTTAATGATTCACAAAGCATCATATAGTACACATGTATATGACATAATGCACATAAAACAAGTCAAAGATTAATTCTAATATATTTAATGCTAGCAGTAAACTGTAAATTACAACATACATTGATATATAGTGAAACAGTGATCCATCATTTCCCATGGAGTAAGCAAAAGGAAATGATAAATAAGGGAAAACGGTTAATGAAGGAAGGGGACTAAAACATGGGCATCTCTGGATGTTAAAATTGAGGGAACTATGGACTAAAATGTAAGAAGTCTGCAGAATGCAGAAATATACTACAATATTCATTTTAAAATATAAACATATTGATATGGTTTACATCCCCCTCCCCCTCAGAAATACCCATGGTCTATAACAGCCTTTTGGCCTTTCATCTAGTGTCCTCACATACTTCATAAGGTATGGCATGGCTTCAGCAACAATAAAAACTTAGCTTTCTTTTCATGCCATATTAGAACTGTAAGAGTTTACTATGAATTGTAAAAACTAGATTCCTTGCTGCAAGAGTTCATTCATGGTTTTGTCTCTCATCTGTCTTGTGCATCATCATTTCTATTTATTCTACCCCTTCACTGCAAACACATGCCATATGATGCATCTTTGGTCTTTGGGCATATTCCATTCAGCAATGCTTTACATTTACATTTACACATGAGTAAACAGTATGCAACTTGCTACAGCATGTTTCAAAAACATTGTACCAAACTTGTTGCAATTTATCAATGATTTGTGATTAAAGAATTATCAATGGAGAATACAAGCTATATAAAACAAATATATATACGAGGTCTCTTCAAAAAGTATCACGAATTTTGAATTTCCGCGGGCTAGGTATATTCGATTTTCGATTGTTTTGTGGCGTTATGTTGGTACTCATGTCCCTCACTTATGTTGACAAGTTCGGCCATTTTGAATAATCAGTTAATTGTTGACATCTATTTTTCTTGGAAGTGTTTTGGCTCGTCTTCGATTTTTGCCTATTCCAAAAAATGGAACAAAGAAGCTGTATCAAATTTTGTGTGAAAAACAAAATTAAGTGCGCGGATGCATTCCGAATGTTGACTGTGGCATATGGTGAAGCTACCTTGGACCAAAAGCAACGTTTATCGGTGGTACAAAATGTTCTCAGATGGTCGAGAAGATGTGAATGACGAAGAGAGTCCCGGACGCCTGAGCTCGTCAACAACAGACGAAAACGTTGAAGAAGTGAAGAAAATAGTATTGGCCAATCGTCGAATCACCGTTAGAGAAGTTGCTGAGGACCTAAACATATCGATTGGCTCATGCCATTCGATTTTTACCAATGATTTGGGCACGAGACGGGTCGCCGCAAAATTCCTACCAAAGTTGCTAATTTCGACCAAAAACACCATCGCATTAACGTTGCTAAGGAGCTGTTGAACTCTGTCCGCGACGACCCAAATTTGCTCCAGAAGGTCATAACTGGTGACCAATCGTGGGTTTATGGTTATGACGTGGAAATTAAAGCTTAATCATCCCAATGGATGCTGCCACACGAGCCAAGACCGAAAAAAGCGCGCCAAGTTCGGTGGAATGTGAAGGTTTTGCTTACAGTTTTCTTCGATTGCAGGGGATTGGTGCATCATGAGTTCTTGCCATAGGGTAGCAAGGTCAATAAGGAATATTACCTGCAAGTTATGCGCAATTTGCGCGAAGCAATGCGCCAGAAACGCCCGGATTTGTGGAAGAACAAAAATTGTGTTTTGCACCATGATAACGCCGCTGCTCACACATCGTTGCTTGTGCGTGAATTTTTGGGCAAAAACAACACACTTATGATGCCGCAACCACCGTACTCCCCAGACCTGGCTCCCTGTGACTTTTTTTTTGTTCCCAAAACTGAAGAGGCCCATGGAAGGACGACGCTACGCCACGATTTAGGAGATAAAGACGGCATCGAAGGAGGAGCTGAACAAGATCACAAAAAACGATTTTTTTAAAGTGCTTCGAGGATTGGAAAAAACGTTGGCACACGTGTATAATATCTGGTGGGGATTGCGTTGAAGAGGACAAAATAGATATTCATGAATAAATAAATACTTTTTGAAAAAACACAAAATTCGCGATACTTTTTGAACAGACCTTGTATATATATAAGTAGTTTTGAATAATGGAAATTTTCACAGTGAAATATAGTATAATATAACAAATTATTGTTGAGGAAATCACTCAAATTTCATTAATTTTGTTTATGCTATTGTTGTTTTCTTTTATTATCTTACTTGAATATAGTAGGCATTAAGTTTTCTTTTAAGCAAGTGTTTACAAAACATATATATACAAATATTAACTTTTTCTTGATTCTATTTAAGGAATTGTTTTATTTGCATTTTAAGTTTGCCAAGAATATTATTAAAATGAAAATTAATGAATGGCGATGGCAAATTCTTCATATGGCTGTTTCTTTTTACCACATCATTCTTCACAGTGAAATATAGTAAAATATGTGAAATTTGCATGATTTCCTCAACAATAATTTGTTTTATTAAAAACAAATATGTTTAATCGATGTAGAAAAATGATACTTTAAAAACGCTCATTGCAGATTTTGTTACTAATACATCTGGAACTACATAAATTGAATGATAGATCTGGAAATTATGCTTCTGGGAATGATGGATTGACATTCCACCACAATTTAAATTAAAACGTTTATGAAACTAACACATAATTCTCGGTCCTGGTGGTGTAGTTGTTACCATACTTGCCTCCTACACCCAAGAATGCGGGTTCAAACCCGGCCAGGATCGATTGATTTTTTCGGGCGTAAAAATTCTAAGTATGGCTTCCTTCGGAAGGGAAGTAAAGTCGTGGGTCCCGTGTCGTACATTTACAGCACGAAAAAGAACCTCAAGCCTGAAAGAGAGGCCTCTGAGCAAAATTTGTCGGCCGTTTCATGCCCTGGGTTGAATGGGATGCTGATGACCTGAGATGTTAAAGAGCGTCCATAAATAAACCAATCAAAAAAAAAAAAAAATTTAATGTAATGTATATTGCATTCTATGAGTAATTTTTGTTTTAATATAAGTATCACTATATTAAACAGAGACAGAGATCATGTAGATATGCTCTTTCATTCAGGGACTTATTGTGGCAGTAATTTATTAAGTGGTTTAATTTAAGTATATATTGTTCGAATTAGATTATTTTTCTGTTTGCCTCTGCACATAAATCTTTCTCTTTTATACTGTGATATAAATCAAGTTTAATATTGAGGTCATCTAATATGATCACTATTTGATTAGAGAAAGATCTATGCATTGAGTGGTTAAGAACACATCTATTAGACTGCTTGGGGATCTGAAAATACATACGGCCATTATATCTGGTTTTGCTTAGGAAATTTTAATGGCAATAATTCAAAATCTTTTTCAATGCATATTTCTACACATTTCCTTGCCTGCCTAGCAAACATGCTTCTACCAGTTGTTCTGCTGATGATGGTAGCAAAGATTTCCGAAATATGTCCACTTAAAAAAAATGAAGTGGGTTAAGTATAAATGTCACCAAACCAGCTGTATATTAACATTAGAATATAGGAACTGTAATTTCATATTTTTCTTTTAATATGTTTGCTTGTTTGCTCAAATTGCATGAATTTCTTTCAGTTTATATACTAAAAATATTATATAAAATTGAAAGAAATAAATAACCTCAATCAATTATTCATTTATTCAACTTTAAGCATAATGGAACATAACCTAAGTTTAGGTTATATTGCCACTCCATTGTCAACAGCTTCGTAAGTACAATATTTATAATGGAACATTTTCATGTTTCACTAATTTACATTTATTTTCCCCATTAATTCTGCAAAATGAACAGCACACAATGCATTTAGCAAATATATATTCAAAAAAATAACCACTTTTTTAAAAATTAGTGTTTCAATCTGTAAATCAATTATATAACAACCCCCTACAAAATGGATAAATGATATTACCAAAATGCTGGATCCATGGTCATTTGGGCAGGGCTGCTCAGTGATACAAGATTGTGTTTCAGAGGGTTTTTCCTCTCCATGGCATGCACCTTCATCCAATTCATGTCCTTCGAGAGAAATACATCTAACAATCCGAGTCTGCTCCCCATTGTCTCCACATGTGGTAGAACACTGAAAGTCAAGTTCATTATTTGCCTGTGTAAGTTCAATATTTGCTTTATAGTTAGCATTAGGTATAACATTTAAAATCACACACCCTTTAGTAAAAACAGCTATTAACCTTCTTAATGTTATGGTATGGAATCTACATAAACTACCAATGGTGGTCCAATTGGACCCCACAATAAAAATTTTAAAAAATATATCATAATAATTTTTAGGATGGTTTACTAAATATTTAACATTTAATGAACATTAAATAATAAACAATAGATGTAATCTAAACCTCTATTTCCATTTTTGATAAAAAAAAAATCAACAAAAAACAAAAAAGAAAACAATACTTATAATGCTAATATTTCAATCCCATTACATTTTCTTGGTTTTGGAGTTACTGTTGCATTATAATTTCTTTCAGTTTTGATATTTAGACTTGTCTTGACAGTATAGACATACTGTTTTCCTTACAATCCCAAAGCGATTTGAGCACACAAATTTATGACAGTTGTCACAGTTCACTTTTTTCTTTCTGTATTCCTTGGACACAGCTGGCATTGATTCTTTCCTCTCTGACAAGTCTTGTTCAGTGTACAGGACTTCTTCTTGAGGAACAAATTCTTCATTACATTTACAATGTCACATGGAGTCCACAAGGATATTGCAAACTTATTAAATGTTGAATCACCAGTTCCACCAGTTCTTTTCCAAGTTATAGAAGGAAAAGTCTTTTAGAATCTAAGCATTTTTTTTTTTTCATGTGTGGTATTTAGTCTGCAATATAATGAAAGCATTTACACTCCCTATGTCAACCAAGTTCAAGCAAATAACATGTGGTCATCTTCTTGTTGTGTGCTTCACAGAGTAATCTTTTACCATTTTGTTCATTGTATCCAAACCATCTTTTTGCTGTTGTAGTAAAAAATCTATTAAGTTTATGGCCCTGGCTTCATCTCCAGTTTTCATGTCATGATGATTGGTGATTTTCAAAATTACAAATTTTCTTTTCTTTGGAACATATGAACAATTTTCATTTCATTGTTGAAATAAAAAATTGAGGATTCTTCTGGTTTTGAAGAATCACATCTGAAAACACATCTTGTTCATTTTTACTGTCACTAGATTGTATTACACACTAAACTTTCTCTATATCATTTTTATTCATATCATGCACCTCTCTTCTTCTCTTTGACATTTTTCTCATCAACTGCACAACTGTATACACAACTATTTGTTTGAAGGCCAGGACAAGACTGACAGCTTTTATTTTCAGAGAATGAAAGCAAACTTTGAACTCAACAATGAAATAATCTGCAATGTGTACAAAATACTGTGTTGAGAAATATAAGACAACAATGGGTATGCATTAAATCAGAATAGTGCACTTATTTATTGCCAGCTTCAAAAAAGTTTATGTAACACCAAAGGCTATGAGGGATCTAAATGAACCCTAACACCAATATTAATATTAATGTTATTCTCTCTAGTATATTTTTAAAGAATGTTTAATAATCCTAAACTCTAATAGTTTTAAGAAACATTAAAAAATTGACATCCCCTAAACACATTTCTAATATATTTCATTAAAAAAACCTAAGACTAGGGTCCAAATGAAATCCCCTTAGTATTGGGGAGAAGGGGAGGTGGTGGTGGTATTTTGATGATCCAAAAATTGCTAACTATGAAATACACTCAAAAGTTTGAGAAAATAATCCAAAAATGTGACAAAAAAAAAAACAATATAAAATGTCCTAACCATAAATTTTGTAGAGCAGTAATAAAGATACTATCTTAGTAAACATTGCAGCAGATGACAGTATACATCGTATTAAGATTCTTAACCTCACAAAGTATGCCATATTGCAGCAGTTCATAGCAGCAGTTCCCAAATTTCTTGCATACGCAACCTCCTTTTCAGAATGAAATTGTTGGCAACCCCTCCATTCACTTCGCTATTTATAAATAATTAATTTGCAAGTTTGTGTGCATATCTCAACAATATTTTTTCAATTAAAATGTAAATTGAACTTGCACAGTGAAGTCAATCATATAATTGATACTATTGTATGATTGAGTTGAACTACCCACTCTTAATGGCATCATCATGACCTTTGAATGTACAAGATAGAACCATATCATTTAAATACGAAACAGAAAGAGATAACATGTTGCCATTCTTGGATATTAAAATAATGAAATGTCAAGGAAATCTGGAATTTGGAATATACAGAAAGAATACACATGCAGATAATCACATCAAAGATGACAGTTTTAACTCCACATTGCACAGACATGCTGTTATCAACAGTTTAACATATCGGCTAGTTAACCTACAAATTAGCAAAGAGGAATATTTTAATGAATACAAATAAATAGAAGAAACAATGGTAAAAATGGTTGTAAAAAAGAACTAGTACATAAAAAGGTGCAGAAATTCAAAAGACAAAAACATATCAAAGAAACCACAACACTTGCAGCAAGAAAAGATAAGCTAATTTTTAAAAAAATTACATATTATCCATTATACAAAAAAATTTCAGAATATTCTTTAAGATTTTAATACCAGGTTGGCACCGGTTAATAGATTTAATGTTAAAAAACCTACCAATAGACAATGTTAATGATAGTATTCTACAAGAGAAAAAAATCAGGTATTTACAAAATAAATTGTGCAGAATATGAAAAAAATCTATATTGGAAAAACAAAGAGAAACATACACACACAGTTAAAGGAACATTTCAGGAACATAAGGTACAAGCAAATAGAGAAATCAGCAATAGCATATAATTTTTGTACAGAAAATCACAACAGTGAATAAAGCAAAATTATTAAAATCAGTACAAGGGCCTACAGAACTAGCAACTTGGGAGGAAAATCTACATCTACAAATACAATGAGAGTCTAATGAACTTCGACACCATTGGGGATGAAAACATAAACTACAAGTTTATCACACTGCCACCAGAGCAGAATATACATTCCCACAGCTTAACGAATTATCCAACAGTTGAATTTTAACCTAGCTCATGATGATAACAAAATGTTCTCGAAACCGGTTCTATATACTATGACAAGTAAGTGAAGCATTAAGAGTGTGTAGTTCAACTAAATCATACAATAACATCAATATTTTTTGTTTGTTTATTTATGGATGCTCTTTAACATCTCAGGTCATCAGTGTCCCATTCAATTCAAGGTGTGAAATGACTGACAAATTTTGCTCAGAGGCCTCTTCTTTCAGGCTTGAGGTTCCTTTTTGTGCCATAAATGTATAGACACGGGACACACAGTTTTACTTCCCTTCCAAAGGAAGCCATACTTAGGATTTTTCCATTGATTCTGGCTGGGTTTGAGCCCATGATCTTGGGTTTAGAAGGCAAGTATGGTTATCACTTCACCACCAAACTGTCTCAACAATGTCATCTGTCCAATCACAATAGTCATTGTTGCACTGCTGTATAACTAATCAAAATAATTATAATGCAACAGTTGGTTGAACATTCTTAAAAGGAACAAATATGAAAATCGATAAGTTCTTAAATAAAAGTACTTTTCCCAAATCCACCATGAACCCCCAGATAGAATCCAGGGAAACCCCTAGGGGTTCCAACCAACATTTTGAGACTGTGATATATAAAATAGTACTGTGAATTAAAAAACTTCCTTCCCACACTCACTAATTACATTTTTAAAGTAATAGTTTTAACAGACCTTACATTTGGCATTTTTTGTAAATGTCTAAAAAACCAAGACATACTACTATTTGTAATGTATTACTGCAACCTAAGTGTAGGGAGGAAAACTTGTATGTCCCATGCTTTAAAATATTGTGGATTTCTTTATAATTGTTGTTTAGCAATAACGTCTTGAGTTTGCACTGTGGTCTTTCAAGACTACCTGCAACAATCATGGTGAATATGACTGCAAAAATACCCAATGCTTAATAATTATCCATGTAGCTTAAAAAATCAGAATTTTACAGGAGAATGAAAAATCCATTGACTCCAGAGTTGAACTAATTCATTTTCTTACATTATTAGCAAGCATATTTCAGATTGTTGATACTCTATAGTGGACAGTATTTCTCTCAAGTCCATTCTTATGCTTATATGGGTTTTCTTTTACTCTACACCAGTCATACTCTAACCTTGACACAGTCGGTTGTGCTGCATCTACAAGGTGCTTCCAACTTTTATCTAATTTTGTTGATTTATGTGAATGTACTTAGTTATTTTTTTTACAATAAGATCCAATTCTACTTTTTATATTTTTATTCTTATTGGCAGTGCAACTGCTTTGACAGTTTTTTTTTTCTCATCTGAGTACTAATATAATACTAACCTAAACAAAGTAAGCTAAAAATGAATATTACACGATCGAAATCTTAACAGAAAAAATGCAGCAAATGTGTTAAATTATAGTATGAAAGGAAATAAAATGAATTACATCAAACATATAATCATCTATATAAAGATTACATCATCTATATAAAGTAGTATATAGATGTTATCTATTATAGCAACATAGCAGCAAATTCTGTTCTCTTTCCTTTCCATTTTCCTATTTTACACTAATTTTCTATTTTTCCAAGTTCAAACTTGCAAAACACTTAAAACATATTATTCTTTCATATTCCAGACAAGAAACAACTTATAATTGAAAGCATAGAATGAATGAATCGAATTAAACACTCTTATTGCTCCACTTACTTGTCTATAAATGTAGAACTGTTTCATGAACCTTCGTTCCCATCGTCAGCAAAAGGTTGACCTTACAGAAAAAGGCCCCTCAGCTACTTCCTTGCATAAATTTCCAAATTATAGCAATAAAAATGGTAGAGCATATATTTTAATGCCATATTTGGTTGGCTTTGATGGAATGTACTGCTTAAAAAGGCATCTCTCACGAAAGGCTTCAAGCTTTTCATTTATTGTTACATATGTCCCAAGAGAATAGTTTTTTTAAAGTTTTCAGTAAAAAATGAAAATACCTATACAATTACTGCTCAGTTGTCCAAACACTTATGCCCCTATCCTGTAGTTTTGTCATCAAAATGGAGGCAGCGAAGAAGGAATTTGAATCATTTCAGATTTAACACAAGATGAAATTTGCTTGGAAAACACCAGTCAGATATAACAGATCTAAGAATCCCTTTAATTCAGTAATATCAATAACTTTTGCATCTCTTTCTCTTTCATATATTTTATATATTGATATTGTGTAGGACAATATCAGCTGATACTTCATCAGTTATAAATAGTTTCCAGCAGTCAAAAGCATCTTTGGCATTTCCTGCTTCATGAATCTAGAATCTTGGCAATCTAGTGAGCAAATTATGCAGACTTGTTCTCCTAGAAGATACTTCATGATTCGGGATACTTTCCCCACTTTATGTTTTTATCCCTCCCTAAACAGAACAGAGTATCTCCAACAAGAGGTTCATCTTCTGTGCCACTTTCCTCTGTGTTGGAATTTATTTCTCTTCTCTTGGGTGGCAAATCATCTGCATTGCTCATTTAGTTTCCCTTTGTTGACATTGTCATCCTGTAACAAATGGACAGCTAATTCTAAATCCTTGGAATTGCTTAGATAAACATCTTGGGCATTGAAGCCATTGTAAAAAGAATGGACAAATTTGACTGCATGGCTTCCAATGGATGCGAATATTAAATTTCACTGGACATGTAACTTCAATAATGATAATTTATCAATGACAAACGATACATTGTCAGCCAAGAGGACACTGAGAGTGGCAGGCTTTCAAAGGCAAATACAGTAAGGTGGTGCAGGGAAGGAAAGAAGGAAAAAAAAAAAAAATATTGAGCACCACAACTGATGGAGGGTTAAATAAATAGGTGGGCTATTGCCAGAAAAATTTCTGTGATTCAATTATTTTAATTGCTTCCACCTTGCTGCACCATACTGTTGAGATATTTATTGTTTTCATTCTTCCAGTAAATATATGCTATGGAGACAAATATTTTTAATTGAAATTTTCACCAGATGTATCAGAAACAGTGTTTCTTCCTGCTAGGATGAATATGATTGTAGCATTTCTTGTTAATTACAGATTGATTATTGGCCTGTTGCAACAGAATATTATCATGTTATACTGAGAAGAAAACTTAAAAAATATATTTGACTCTCATATTAATTATTCAAAAAATAAATGTATATTTAACTCATCTTCAGTACCACTATGTTTCATAAAACAGTTGCTTGTCAGTGAGCTAACTCATTATTGTCATAAGAAATTATAATGCATTTGATGCTTTTATATTGTTATGACCCATCAAGAATGTAGCTAACAAAAGACAGATGATAGAGCTTTATATTGATTGCAAGTAGATTATAATAAATTTAATGTAACCATGCCCCACAAGAACTTACTACCTGAAAGAGATGTGTGCTGAAGTTCAAGTCAATTCAAGTGAAGTCTATGTTTTTTGCCTGGAGTTGCTCTGCTCTGAAAAGACCTAAGTCTAACTCAGCTTTTACCACAACTAACATTTCTATTGTCTAGCTCTAAACACATACCAACAAGCACAAGAAGTGCAGAAATCTATCCTTAAATAAAGTATACACTCTTAGAGGAGTTCAGGAATTATAATTTGTCCTATTCCATATAATTCCTTGCTTTCAAAGTCAAAAGAACCAACTAACTTACACATCCTTAATTATCATCCAATGACAGTAAAGGGCAATGATGTACCACATTTTGCATCATCTAGAATGTTCTGGAGCCTTCTGTTCTGATTTTGCTGTGTTCACACCTGAAGCATCCGAAACTCCATCATCACTCCATGAAATGTAATAAACCCCACATCCTTCTTATATTATTTAAGTTAATATCAGCTCTCAACTACCTAGCCACAATTCATATAATGTTGTTAAAACTGCCATTTTTTTTTTAATATATTTCAAGAATTTCATTTACATAAGTCCTCGGCTTTCATATGTGAAAATATGCATACATTTATTTGGGTTTTTATAATTTTATATCTATATATATATATATATATATTTTTTTTTTTAATTTTATCAATTCATTATAAGGAAAGCAAAAATTATAGAACTAATAATAAAATGATATAGTATTATGCAATTATAATACTTTGATATATATTTTTAAAGGTTCTACATTTCTTACAGAAATTAAGCATTTTAATGATGCAAATAAAACAATCATCATAATATGTTATAAAATCTAAAAATGAAAAAAGAAGAAACAAACAAACAAAGAAAAGAAAAGAAGCAAAAAAAAAACCACAGCTATAGTTCTTCACAATAAGTTAAACATATCTCTCATTTTTTCAACTTCCTTATTCACTTTCACTTCGAATGTACCCTATGTTTCTATCATACCCAGTGCATGCAGTATCAACTGCAGATAATTTTCCTGCATTCAACACATCTCATAAAGATGATAAAGGTCCTTTGATTTTTTTTTTCTTGGGTCGAACCCATATTTGAGTCTGTCTCTTGTTGTACAAGTCTCTTCATGCAGAATACCTTAGTATCAATTTGAGTTCACTGTGGATTCCTGATGCAAATGCTCTTGTAGCGATGTAAAGTTTTGTTAGTTTCAAGACAAGACTCTTCAGTAAATGGTATGCTTCATTTGTATTTAACCAAAAATTGTTTGAAAATTTATTCAAGCATAATAATGTTCTATACCTGAAATAGCCATATGAAACTTATTTTGGCAGTATGACGAGCTGATTGACCATCTTTCGTCAGGTTGTGAATGTCACATACTCTGGTTTCTCTGCTCACCAATTATTATTAACTGTTTTCATTTATTTATTTACTTATTGCAGTTCAGCAATCATCATCATCATATATACAAGACACAAGATGAACAGTCTATATTTTTTTGTAACATTACATATTAGCACTGAATTTAACCATAAGCAAACAAGCTGCTACTCAATGGCATACATCTTGTTTGTCATAATTAGTAAAGTTTTACTCTTATTTTTTTCAAATTATTGCAACAACACAAATTTTTGTAAAATGTTATGGAGTTATCATTTACAACATAAGGAACCCCTGATTGTTTACCTGCATAGATTTCTATGCTACGGGAAAAAAATAGACAAGAACAACCATTGAAAATATTTTAATTGCTTACTTGCTTGACTTCTTTGACATATATTACAGGAAACTGCAGCATATAGAAACCTACTAACATTTCATCAGTGGTTACATATTCAGAATAACAATTAGTATTTGCAACATTGTAGAACTAATTCCTCAAAAGACTCTCAAATTGCCACTATTTATGACTAGTAGTTTAGTTTCTGCTCCAATTCTAACATCAAATCTTGAAATAGTAAGTCAAACCTATTGTAGTTCATTACAAATCAAAAATGTTCAGCAATTGTGTCATTTGTTGCTCGAAGATGATTTCTTCAATTATACCATACAATAAAGTCCAAGGAGAGCCTTTGTTTAATTTAAATTTGTGTCCCAAACATCTCTTGAATGAATATATGTTGCTTTAATGTATGCAAGTTTTATATCTGTATTTCTGGCAATTATTTCAATGGATCAGTTGGAAAAGAACAATTTTCAGTATTACAGCATTTGCTGCTTTGACAATGCCTATTACACTGGGAGGATGCAGCACAATATTTCTTGCTCTTTATCATCAATTTCTTGGAGGGTAATCATTTCATACTGTCACATTATCTCAACCAATGAAATGAGGATCTTAAATTTCTCTTTTTACTTTATCCTCAGACGACTGTTTACTCCAACTATTATGATAAATTTGTCTGATTTGTCATTATAGTTGTTGAAGGCATTAGAAAATGGAGATAGACATTCTTTATCATCAGATAATTAATTTAAATACTAAATAATTTGACCTTTAATGCTTTTAAATTCAAAAATTAAAAATAAATTGCACTCAGCTATATAATACAGAAATTTGTAGTACTTTATAACACTCAGTCACAGATAAATGCTGCATTCAGTTCAAGAACACAACTACAGCAATTAACTTTCAAGACCTAACTAACTCATTGTCAACAATAATCTGATATTTATTCCTGTGCAATCCTAACAATGTGATGAAAAGGTAGCAGTAGCTCTACCTCCTACCTATATGTAATTTTCATTTTATGGCCTTTTGAAAATCAAGTGAACGCTACACTCTTGCTATGACCAATGAGAGGTTAAAAATTCCTAAAAATTGGCCAAAAATGCACTTAAAATGCAAAATAATAATATAAAAGCTTAAAAAAAACTAAAAAGTTACCTTCTGTAATTAGCATCTATATATTTATGGTCACTGAATAAGAATAAGGAAAAAGCTAAATCCAGGCATTGTTCATCACTCATACTATTGTCACAATATCAGAAGAGTTCAAATAACCAATTAAATTAAAGTGCCCTAGTGACAAACTTTCAACTGCCACTCTCAAGCAACAAATATTTTCAATAAATGTCTCAATGAATGCCTCCCATGCCAAACAATAACAAATCAAATGTATATGAATTTTTTACAAGCTTTTAATGAACTCATTTACAGTATAACATAGAATCTCCAGCATAAACCAGTATGCTTCACTACCACACTTCGTTCACAAATAGATGTTTGCCCCACTGTCATTCTGCCATTCTGGTGCTAATATTTATGCCTCACTGCATTCATACTTAGAATTTGGCTACACCGTGTTCCACTTATGTAATTGTTAGAGTTTAACAGTAATTCTCATGAATGTCATGGAAGTGTTGTGAGAGAAATGGTGCTGTTTCAAGTTCAATACCAAATTGATGTTGTGAAATTTTACATGTTTGAGGTGAAATATCCTGTTATCAAGCTCCCCACAACTAGCATAATTCAAGATCTATATAAGAAATGGAGAGCTACAGAATCCTTTGCAAATGTGAAGAGGAATAAGCAACTGACTGTGAAGACCCTGGCAGTATTGAACAAAATTTGCATGGACATAACGAGAAGTCCTAAAAAATTGATAAGGGTATTATCACAGCAAATTGGTGTATTCCATACTTCATGCCATCATGTGCTAAAAGAGCTAAAATTCTGAGCATTTTTCGTGAGCATAGTGCATGAAATGAAAGAACTGGACATAAGATAAATGAGTTACTTATTGCAACTGGCTCATATATTTGATCACTGATGATTATTTGGACTACATGCTCTTCTTTGTGACAGATAAAGCCTAGTTCCATCTGTCTGGTTGTGTTAACTCATAGGATTGCAGATACTGGTCACAGAATAGCCCACATATGTACATGAATTACCTCTTTTTTAAATGAAATGATCCACAGCACATATCTTTAAGTTGTTCTATTCACAATTATCAGAAAATGAAAAGGAGTATGGCATCTTTCAACAAGAGGGTACCACCTCCCACACATCCAACCAGAATATGGCGCAGCAAAGAGTTTCCCAAAAACAGGCTTGTCAGCAAGATCCTGTGGTTTCCGCTATCACCAGATTTAACATCCTGTGATTTTTATTTATGGTGAGCTCTGAAAGGCAAAGTGTGTGCTAAACCCTTGGATGATAGATCAACTGAAAGAGAATATTACAAATGAGATAAATAACATCTTTCCTCAAGAATTATATGTTAATCAGAACATTGTCATACGATTTTTCCAAATTTTAAGAACTACCGAAATTACACAAATTCGACAATTCTAATTGGAACTAAACACAGTGAAGCTTTTGAAATGTATATAATCAACTACTTGTCGTCTAAACACTCTTATGCTTCACACTATTTTTGAAAACGATGGGACCGGTTTCGGAGCGACATCCACTCCATTCTCGACCAACTCGACGACTCATTGTCATATGAGCACAGCACGGCAATGCCTGGATATCAGTTGAGGGCACTTTCAATACTTGACATAAACCAGTAAGTTTTGTAATTATGCAACATTTACAAGGGAAGTAATATATTATAGTCAAACATGCCATTTATGTGAATGGCAGTGAGACAATGAGGCATACCTGTATTATACTGTATATGAGTTCATTAAAAGCTTATAAAATGCATAACAAAAATTTGATAATTAAAAACAAAATAAATACAACAAAAAAAAACCTAATCTTACTTCTAAAAGAAGTACTTGATAATGTTGGATTGTCTGTTATAACCTGTTCTTCAGCTATTTCATCACATATTTATTACAGAGACTCCTTGTCCCTCAAAATAATTCACCACATGTTCATTGGTGTTCATCCATCTGTCTTTTTTAAATATTTTTTCCATTATAATTCTCCCCCTCTTCTTCTAGGCCTTCTTCATCTTTCTATTTCTTTTCTATCCCAAAAACTGTGGTTTCAGCATCTTTACATCAATTTTAATTTATAACATGATGATATTGAAACTTATATTAGAATGTCTATAAGCAAATACACAATTTATTTATTTGCTTATTTATTTAATATCACCATCAGTGCTTCTCTACAACCTGGAAAATTGTTCATTTAGTTCATACACACATATTTTTGATTTGGTTTTGTTTTCTATCAGATGTTGGCATCTATTTTTCCTTATAATTTTCAAACTAACAAATGAAATTCATTGAAATTATACATGGACATGCCTTGGTGTATGAGAAGCATGGTTATCAAGAATATGAATGAAAGCATAACTTTTTAGTTTGTGAGTAATGCATACTCATGTTGACTGTTCTCAGCAGTAGTGTGACACATCTGTCTGTGCTGTGCAAACCAAACAATGCATTCTGACTGAGTGGCATGGTTCGCATCGCCATCATGTGATCATCAACCTATACTGTTTAACATTCTCCAGAATTACTATGATGTAAATTATGGGTAATTTCTATAAGTACAAGATACAACAAATAAAATCAATTTCAATTGTATCTTCTCCTTTTTCACCTTTAGTCATCTGCATGTACATTATAAGTCTTGTTCACGCTTCCAAACTCTGAGAGATGCTTTTCAATGCAATGTAATTAGCATGGCTTTATTTTGTTTTGTTCTGATATTGTAGAAGTCTGATATCCCCCCAAAACTTTATGCACATTGCAAATTTGAGAGTTGAAAATATACATGACGATGATGCATGTCTTCCAAGCAAATATTAAACTTCAAAATTGTCATGTCCAACTTTGATTTTTTAAATCACTGTTATGTACAATGTTTTACATACTACATTAAAAGTAAATATATCTTAAAATAAAATTAGCTTATTAATTATTTCAGCAATCATGAAATTCCTGAAATTTTTCCTATAAGTAAAATTGTTTTATGAAAGATGTACATTTTAGATTAGTATTACATGCATTTTGATGAGAAAAATAGGTTGCAAAAGGAGGTCCTATTTAAAAGCATATGTTGCATTTTTTTCTTTTAAATTATCTGCTATTCCTTACAAGAAGAAGAAAAAAAAAAAAAGAAAATAGCAGACTAATTTTCCAGAATAGTGAGTTAACAAGAGATGAATATGAAAGACTGTATGCTATTTACATCCTCTCTCATGCCACATTGTTTTGAAAATATTACTGTGTTTTACTTGTGTGTACTGATTTGTCTGAGATGTGAGTCCATAAACATTTTGATCACCTGTATCTGAGAATGAATTACATTTCTGCAGACTAATAAATGTAATTCATTTACATTGTGTGTTATCTCAATTGGTAAACCTGAGAAAAATTAAACCCATGGATAGCATGTTCTGGCCTAAAAAGAAACATATTTCATATAAAAATTTATTGACAAAAATTAAATTAAAAATTTATTCATATTTTCCAGTTCAAATTTGTACTACTCTAACCTATACTTTGGAACTTATAAGAGTTTCACTGTTTTCTCTTATATTGTAAATGATAGCGCAAATTCAAATTATCCTCCATATGCAACATAAACAGGAATCAACAAAACATACCTGGCTCCAAGGGCCTGATTGCCAAGAGGCACAGGGTTCCAAAGTGCATGGCTCTCTATAGTCTCTTGGTTTTGGTAACATTTCACAATAAACATCTGTTACCATTTGTTCTCCAACTTGACACCACAATGAATGAGTACGCTCTCCAGATCCACAGGATACTGAACACTAGAAATAATAAAACAAATATCAAATGAACTGCCTACTCTTCTACAACAGGAAAAACATTTCCAGCTCATTGATTTCAGGAACCAAATGCATTCCATAAAAATCCATCATCATCAGAACAAAATAAAATGTCCATAATATTTTGCTATTGTTTGTTTGGGATTTATAGAACTAGATTTATTGCATATCTCTGGACCCTGATGTGCACATTATTTAAATAGATAGATAAAGACAACACTGTAACACTAACTATTATGATGGACTGAATTTATAAACTCTGTGATGAAGTTCATTATTGGGTGCTAATAACAACTACTGTTATTAGTGGGCTATGAATTTGTTACCATACATTAAGGTCAATGAACAAAGTAGTAACGAGAAATGGGAAATCTTTATAACCATAACAACTTCTTAATTTAAATACAACATACCTTATGAAAAAATAAGATTGGGATAAGACACTAGAATTTTAAACTGGTAAATGAAATGCAAGGTCATCCATAAAGAAGTTTCCTTATTATTTATCTCTGGAAAACAATTAAGTCAGTAGACTGGCATATTTTATTTGGGTTTATTCTCAGCACTGAAGCAATTTCATGCACATGTTTTTTGCATTGGCAATAATGACCTAAACATTGTGAAAGTGCCACTACCCTCTGTTTAGGGAAAGCTGCATGAGCATCCAAATGATCCAGTAGTAGTGTACATAGTTCATGATGCGAAAATGTGCAAGATGTAGAGTGCAGTCAATTATAGCTATTTCCAACAATGCCATTCCTTGCAGTATGTAATACATTGAATAAGAATGTCATGTCATTACTGATGAAATTCAAATTTTCCTGGAAATGAAATTGGATACTTATTCATTAGAAGCATATTGTTAGATTAATGTTAATGTCATAAAGTATGTGTGACAGGGGTGCCATGTTTGTTCACTTATATTCATGAGCAATAGCAGATAAATTAAACCCAGTTTTTTTTTTAAATATATCTAGGAGGGAAATCCACTCAACAAATGCATTATAACTGGCAATAAAAGCTGGATGCATCTTCAACACTTAAGACAAAATGGCAAAGCATGTTTTGATAAAAGCCTAGATTAATGCTCCCAAAAAAACACAAAATTTTATATTTTGAAGGAAAGTTTATGGCAAAGGCATCCTGGGAGTGTCAGGGAGCAATGGTGAACTATGTGTCTCAAAGAGCCACAATGAATGCTGAGAGAAGCTGTGAGTCTTGATACAACTTCTAACTAAAATGCAAAAAACTTCCTGAACTTTTACTTACTAAGTGCTCCTTCATGATAATGCTTGCCCAAATTTAACTTAAAAGTCTCAAGATTTACTCAGAAAGTTCAAATGATCATTTTTTGTCATGTTCTATATTCACAGATCAGACCTAAGTGATTTCTATTTGCCTTCAACTCAAAGAGCATCTCAGTGGTTAGAAAGTGATGATGATGTGAAGTGAATAAACAGGACATGAAAGGCATGGAAAAGATATATAAGAAAAGTTATATTATGATACTGAAAACAGCTGAAGCAGAGATATAGAAAAGTAAAATAGAAATTCTGGAATATGAATACAATTTGCAAAGAAAAAAGTACATTTTTATTTTTGCAAAATAAAGAAAATGAATTTTTGGATGACCCTCATATATTTTCTATATAATAAAATTAAAACTGCACATAAACTGTACAATTCTACAAAAACTGAACATTATAAAATAGGTACAATCAGTTGGAAAACAATAATATAGAGCATTAAGTGCGTAGTTTTAAATCCACGGTGCATAGAGAACATATTGGCTAATCACCAAGTATTAATAAAAGTGTAAAGTAGATTGTCACACATTTTAGGAATATAATTTGTCCTAGAGCCTACATATTGCTTTTGTATATAAAATGATTACTTGTATATATAATTAGGGGAATGCAGTTTTATATTTAAACCATTAAGTTCTAAACACTCTGTACTATGGAATTGTATGCTCCCAAATAGAATGTGTTTATTAAAAAAGAGACAGTTAATGTGTATAAGGGTTAAAAACTAGTGACTCTGTAAATATATTTTTAGAATTAATAGAATGGTTACATTTGTTAGTCCCAGGAACTCTATAGGAATTGGTATCTCTGAGGAACTTAAGCTACCCAGTGGCCAGTCCTTGCTGTCCCAGAGAACATAAATATGGATCCTTCAGGTTGGCAATTAGTCATATAGTTAATAAATTCATATTATAAAAAAATATTGCTTCAAACCCTCAGGAAATGCCTTGAAATTTGGTCAGTCAGGAATGAAGGAATGACTAATGCAAAGAGAAATTGACTTTGGAACATGGAAAGCTTGGTTTATGCAGACCAGGAGCACTGAAAGACCTAACATAGTTGCATTAATATAGAACTGACATATCTTCCATACTTGAGACCAAATTTCAGGGGAAGGATAATGTTTAGATTTTCAAGTGATCAGAAACTTAAATAGGAAAGCACATATTAGGTATATAAAAGTTCCATATTTTCTCTTTGCCTACATGCTTCAAACAAAACTTAAATCTGCAGCATCCATTGGTGCTACAACAATGACAATTATAAGAGTTCAGATCCTTGACTATGAACAAAAGGGGAGGAGATTCTGTATCACATTACGAAAAGTAAGGTAGGGTTTAGAGTGTAAAAACAAATCCTGGAATAACTTAATAAAAACCAGTATTATCAAAAAAGCAGATAAAGTAAACAAAATTGTAATCATGGACAAAGTAGAATATGAGTCAAAAATGGCAGAACTTCTCAGTGGAAAAGAATGCATGAAAATAAAATGATACTTTGAAAAAATGCATAGCCTACAGACAAAATCTCAACAAAAGTACAATCATATCACCCAAGGAGAAACCACAATTAAAAGCAGATTAACACCATAATAGCAAGGATAATGACCTGCCAAAAATACATAAACCTGGAAATCCCATGAGACCAATAATTAATTGTAGAAACACACCTTCCTACCAACTAGCAAATGGCTGCTCCAGAGATTTTGAAAATATCCTAGGTTTGGTTCTCCAAAAGGATGATCTTCTAGTGTCCTTATACACAAATTCACTCTTTCCCAGCATACCAAAATGCAAACTCCCAACATCCCTTTGGGAATGTTGCAGTTTCTGAAACCAAGCAATGAGGTGATTCAGGAATACATCCAACCTGAAGACTGCATCAGAGGAAACTTCTTTGGGTTCAACAGTGAATTTCACAAATAAGAAGCAGATTTAACTATGGGGAATCCATAATCACCTTTTCTGGCTGATATGTAAATGAGTAGTTTAGAAATGCATGACACCAAATCACTTTCATACATTTTTAAAGTCTGGTACAGTTATATGGATGATATGTTTGCGGTAGTTAATAAGAAACACTTGGATGATGCTTTGAAATTGCTAAACCTACAAGATAGGGAAATTAAATTCACTTTTGAAACAGAACAAGACAACACGATTCCTTTTCTTGACTTAAAAGTTTATAAGAACAGACTATTTGGAATTTGGAATATAGAGAAAGCATACATAAACTGAAAATTAAGGCCAGTGGCTTCAATTCCACAGCACACAAACATGCAGTTCTCAACAGCTCAGCACATAGACTAATTAGCATACCCATGAATGATTTTGAATACAGAGAAGAGTATAAGAGTCACATAATACAAAAAGCAAAAATCAATGGGGATTGTGAAGAAATTGTAGACAAGAAAATCAAAAATTCAAATAGAAGAGAGTTTAAAACAGGTCACAACATTGTCAGCAAAAAAGAAACTACCATTCACAAGAAATTTACTTATCATCCTTGGGCCACTAAAAAAATTTCAGATAATACTCTGAGAGTTTGGGATTACTTTGTCCCCAGTGAACAAATTCAGAGCTCATTTCCAGTGATAATGATAAAATACCTGATATCAAATCAACTGTTTGAACTGTTTGAAATGCAACAAAGTATATATTGGCAAAACAAAAAGAAGCATAGGAATTAGTCTAAAGGAACACTGGAGAAACATCAGGTACAATCAAATAGATAAATCAGGGGCTACATGTCACTTTTGGAGAAATAAACATAATATAGAAATGCAAGTAACATTATTGAAAACCCTTGGAGCTGGGAATATGGTAAAAAAAAAGTTTTATAAAAAATTATGAAGATAAGATTATGAACTTCAAGATCCCAACAGAAGACAAATTAAATCAAAAGTTCATAAAACGTCCATGAGAGCTACACCAAGTCCATCCAACAAACAACGAATCCAGCAGTAGACTCACAGTTGATGATGTGGGCAAAAGCCTGTGAAAAATATGTTTTGCATAATTCAATGGTATGTGGAGCATAAGAGTATTAAATCAACTCACTGACTAATTAAGAATATATTGTTTTATTTGTAAATTGTTTTCCACTGCTACTTCTAATTCCCAATTTTTAATGAGTGGATGCAATGAATTAAAAATACAAAATAAATGCCATCACATCATGAAAATGGAACAAAACACAGAAAATTACATGATGAAATACTGCAGGCTTTAAAAGTGTATAGGCATATATATATATACAACTGAAAATCAAGTTTGGCAATAAGCATCGGTTCTAGATAGAAGTATTAAAAAGAATAATTGCAGTTATAAAATGTTGTGTCTAGAGGCCTGCCACTAAGAGAAGACAACCAAATCATAGGCTCACCTATAAATTGCAATTACATTGGGATTTTAGAAATGATTTGTCATTTTGATAATTTTTATGTGAACATATGAAAAATTATGGTAATGCAATAAAGGTGGCCCCAACTTCTATAGCAAAAACCATACTTCCGCAGAACTATTCATGGAATGTCACATATGATGATGCATATAAAATCATTGAAGAAAGCAAATGTAGGAGAAGGAAAAGGAGAAGGAGGAGGAGGAGGAGGAGGAGGAGGAGGAGAACAAGAAGAAGAAGAAGAAGAAGAAGAAGACTGCATTATCATTAATAAAATTTATGCTTCTATGCATAATGTACATATGTTTTCAGTTCTCTTAAAACGAAATTCGCTATGAGGATTTTTCTTTCAATGATAATTACTAATGCCTGCAATAATTTTCATTTTCTAAAATTAAAGTATTCAAAAAATAAAAAAATAAAATTGCTCCTAGCACTCTGTAAGATGATAGATATACTAAACATAAGTTACTAAGCAACATTTGCTCAAGGAGGCTTGTACTAAATATACCATATCAAATAATGTTAATCTTAAAAGCATCAAATAATAATTGGAAAATAATGGATGATTCCTAAAGCAAAGAACATGTTTATTGTTATAATATTCAAGAAACTGAATATATAAGTTTGATCCCTTACCTTAACTTACTGCTTGACAAAGCTTTCCTGCATATTTGGGCACTTATCATACCTTGAAACCAATTTTAGCAATTTCTCATTGTAAAAATTACCTCTCTGTTGATTCAATAAGCTCACAACAAGATCCTTTTAATCCTTAACTTTATTTTAAAAAATGCTGAAATTTGATGATTTTGTTGTTGCTGTTGTTGTTGATTAGTGTTTAACACCCGTTTTTACTACTGAGGCACCACAGGCAGTGGACACTAATGACATATGAAATGAAATGGTAAATTGGGAAAGGATGTTTTTTTTAAAGGAAGAATGCATTCCAGGGCTAAGATTAGGGTACCATTTGCCATTTATGAGGACTGAGGAAAACCTGGAAAAAACCTCAGTCAGGGAGAAAGGTCCTGATGGAATTCGAACCCCATACCTACCACTCATGAGTACATGCCTTAACAACCTTGGCCACCCATGGCAGTAAATTTGATGATAAATATAAACTATAGGACCAGTTGCTCAAAAATGTCTAACAAAAGCCATCATTTGTCTTTTTTGCTGTATGTATTGTCATGAAGAAAACCAATTCCACATGAGAGCTACCCCTGTATTGATTGTGAATAATCCAACAAAGAACTCCTCTTTACAGTCCCAGGAAATAGATGCCATGAATTTCTGTAATGAGAAAGCTTATTTGAATTTGTGTGTTTTGTTTATGGTGAAACCATGTACTTCATCCCAAGTAACAATTTGGTTAGTTAACATGTAGCCGCCGCCGCCGCCGCCGCCGCCGCCACCGCCACCGCCACCGCCACCACCACCACCACCACCACCACCACCATCATCATCATCACATCATGAGAACTGTCCAAGAAGGTTAATGCATAACTATTTTCTCAGCCTTATGCTCATCTGTGAGCATTTGTGGTGCCCAACTTACACAGATTTTGCAAAATATTCACAGACAATTTCATACATAACTGAACAAGACACTTCCAGAAAATGTGCTTCCTATTCTCATACATGATGGGATCAACATTTTGTTTAAGTTTATCCATGAGGACAGAGGAACAATCTAATTCTTTGATTTACTAGTACAGGTCTTATTCAGTCCATAGACTGCAACAAGTCTTTGTTAATGCCAATAGAATAATGTTTTCAGTTTTCAGAAAATAATATATTTTGTGTGCTACTTAATAAAAGAACAATATTTATGGACCAAAAATTGTATCAGGTAAGTGCCTACGCCACACTGAAGACAGCTAATACAAGACCAACTGCAATAGAATAGCTGTGCAATCATGTTATGAACAAATGCTCTTTATATTCATATAAGAAGTGCTTTCATACATTACTTAGGCATTTTGAATATCACAGAATTAGTAAAGTATTTTTAATTGATGACATTGATGATTATGACACTACCAAAGCATTCAATTCATATTTCTTAATGAGAAAATGCCTAGTAGTGTATATTGAATATTACTGCACTTCATCTACTCCAGAAGACATACACAGAAATTCAGTATACATTTAAAATAAATCTCACAACCCCAAGGAAAATTGAACAAATTATTATGCTATTAAAGAGCAAAATTTCACATGGTTGGAATGCGATAAGCACCATATTGTTAAAATATTGTTCTCGTGAATAAAGTGAATATCTCAACCACATTTGCAATCATTCATTTTTAATGAGGATATTTCCAGAAAGAATAAAGCAGGCCAAATATTAAGTCTATATGTAAAATGGTGATAAATGTATATGCTCCAGTTACAGGCCTATTTTTCTCTTAAGAGCATTTTCAAAGGTTGTGAAGAAGGCTATATAAAATCACACTGAAAATTATCTTGATTCAAACTAATTTTATTAGTATCTCAATTTTGGTTTAGGAAGGATTGTCAACTAGCAATGTCACATTTAAGCTCACCACCAAAATAAAAAGAAATTTCCTCTGGAAATATTCTATGACTTGACTAAGGCTTTTGATAACATAAATCATGAATTGCTGTTATAAAATTTGTAATTCGATGGTGTTGTAATTGGCGCACTTCATTATCAAACTAATAGAGCAAGAAAGCTATCATCAATAATTGTGAATGGATTGCTGGAATTACTAAACTTAGCATTCCACAAGGCTGAATATTGGGCCCCATTCCCTTCTAATATTTATCAATGATTTTGCAGATGATACCAGTATGTTTATTTCTAAGAATTCACATTCTTAATTTTTAAACTTAATCAAAAAAGCTTTGAAGAGCTAAATATTTAGTTTGAAGCTAATGAGCTTTCATTAAACTTTGACAAAATGTATTTTATTCAGTTTAGAACTAAAAACAAGCACAGTTAACTATTAGTTACACATATTTCACAAAAAGAAAGCTACTCACACCAAGTTCTTGGTGCCAGAAGTTCACAAGGAGTTAAATTGGAAGAAACATATAGAGAATGCAGGTGCAAAGCTTGCCTCTGCCTGCTTTGCTTTCAGAAGGTTGGATTGGCTTGTGAACCAAAATGCATTGAGATTAGTGCATTATGCATATTTTCATCTTGAGATATGGGATAGGTTTTTGGGGTAACTCTGTCCAAAGTAAGAAAATATCCATCTAACAAAAAAGAGCAATAAGCAATATCCTCTGTGTATTGGTTCTCATCAAAGTTGTAGACCAATTTAAAATTAATTTTGGTTGGAATTAATACAGTGAAGCAATTAATTTATTCTTAATTAGTTAGTGGTTCAATTTAATACTCTTATGCTCCACTTAAACTCACAGTTGATGATGCTGGCAAAAGCCTGTGAAACATGTTCTGTATAATTCAATGGGAAGTGGAGCATAAGAGTATTAAATTGACTCACTAGCTAATTAAGAATAAATTTAGGCCAATGATTAAAAATCACAATATTCTTACTCTTGCAGGAGACTACATATATTTTCTCAAGAGCTTTATTGTTAACTTTGATTACTTTAAACTGAATCTATCTATATATACATAGTTACAATATTAGGCATGCTATTGTCCTGGTGGTGTAGTGGTAACCATACTTGCCTTCTAAACCCAAGGTTGCGGGTTCAAACCCAGCCAGGATCAATGGATTTTTTTCGGGCGTAAAAATCATAAGTATGGCTTCCTTTGGAAGGGAAGTAAAGCCGTAGGGTCCCGTGTCATACATTTACGGCACAAAAAAGAACGTCAAGCCTGAAAGAAGAGGCCTCTGAGCAAAATTTACCGGTCATTTCACGCCCTGAATAGAATGGGACGCTGATGACCTGAGATGTTAAAGAGCGTCCTTAAATAAACAAATCAAAAAAAAAAAGGCATGCTACAGACTTGAATTCACCAATAAATTTACTAAAACTTTTCTAAAAGGGTAGCTATTGCTATACAGTGCAGATGTATAACAATTTCTAGCTTCTTAAAATTGCTATGTAATTTCAGAAGCATGGATTTTGAAGAAATAATTAAATACATTTTTAAACACTCATACCTTCCACAATATAGAATGAATGATTATTTTAATTCCAGCATGCAGTGAAAAAACTTATCATGTTACTTTCAGCATATGCTAAATGTGGTGGAGGATCTTTTATTAAGCCATGGGTAATGGCTATAAAAAGCTAATTTTATGCAGTATTATTAATGATGGGCTTTATATATATATGTCATATTTGAATGCTATCTTTGAGTGTTGCTCTCCATTGGATCTAAATAACAACAATAACAGCAACAACAGGGGAGGCTTTCAGATCACTGGTAAAATCAAGCAGAGCATGATCAGTAGTCACAAAAATGGCACTGAAGACAATTTATAAAGTGGAAAATGCAGTGTGGTATATATATATATATATAAGGTTTCAGCATTAAAACAATGAAGGGAATTATGGTATCAACATGCTATATAATTTACCATAATTTTTTAATATTAAATATATTGATACTCTTATAATGAGATTTCATTTATTAGGGTAGATTAAACTTTTTCAGAACAATAAGGAAAAAAAAATTGATTTTATTTTATATTTTAAATTTTGACATAATCTCCCAGAAACTCAATGTACTTGGTCTAATTTTTCTCCAGCTTTAAAGTTCCCTCCTGGAACTCACTTTCTTTCAGGTTCCCAAAATAACTATCTACAACTTCAATCACCCTTCATTTAACCTAAATATCATCCAACACCGCCACGGGTGGCCGAGGTCGTTAAGGCACGGACTCATGAGTGGGAGGTCTGCGGTTCGAATCCTGCCAGGACCATCCTCCCTGACTGAGGTTTTTCCAGGTTTTCCTTAGTCCTCATAAATGGCAAATGCCGGGGAGGTACACTAAACTTAAGCCTGAATGATTCCTTCCTTAAAAATAAAAATCCTTTCCTAATATATCATTTCATCTCATATATCATCAGTGTCCATCGCCTGTGGTGCCATTGTAGCAAAAATGGGCGTTAAACACCATTCATTCATTGTCATTCAACAAATATTTTTTTTGATTACAGAAATCATTTCAGGCAAATATGAGGAATAAGCCACAATTTTTAAAACTTCAATTCTGTCAATTTTTGCTGAAAGATTGCATTAGAATTAGTAGATGTATTATCATGGTAAAATAACATTTTTTAATGGTCATTCCCAAGCACTTTTCCTTAATTTCTGCTTTTGGCTTGCCCATAACAGTTTTTCTTTACTCAAAATAATCAATTAGCAAACTTACTTTCCTAGCCAAAAGCATACTTTTTGTTTACTTTGGAAGTGATACATCTTATCCTATCTATTGATTTGATTGCATTTTTATTTCTGGTATGCAATGCTAAATTCTGGTCTCATCCTTTGTCAGAAATCATATCTTGAAATCTACTGGAGCCCTCTTTAACTTTTGCTAACATACAGTTGGCATTTGAGCCCAAATTGCAGTTTTTCTTCAAAGTGAGCAAATAAAGCATAGAGCTTGCAGCACATGTTCAAAAACCAATTCAGTAAAATATGACTACACACCCATAAAAGCCCCTGCAGCTTCCTCAATTCATGCACATATATTTGTTGATCTGCCAAAACCATGTCATGGATATCTACAATTCCTCATGAGGTAGCTATTTTGGAATGAACATGGTTCATTGCATGTAAGTATGTGGCCAAAATGAATTCAGAAACCCAAAATCTCATTGTGGAAAAATGAAGTTGATGAAAAGTCAAGAACAGCATCCAATATGGTTTTCTCTGTTATTGTTTTTCTCTCCAAAGTAAAAAAATTGATGACCACTTTAATCTTGTTTTCCTCCATAAATGAGAATACTCAACATTAATTCCTTGCAACTTTGTCAAGACCAAATTAACAGAATGATTTAACAGTTGCAGTGAATAGATACGAAAGATTTGCTTTAACAATGACATAAAATATTAGAACACAAGCTATCCTTTATGGTTGATTCTGGAAACTTTTCAATCCATTCTTGTTTATGTTGTGAGCTCTTGAATACACAACTACTTATTGACTACAATATATGATATGCTTTATAGTACAAAACCTCTTTAGATTATTTTTTCCAGCACAAACATTGCAGAAAAACTGTATTATTACTTACCTTCATATTATATTCAGAAACCAAAGATAATGTTTATCTTTATTTTACAAATGCTGTTACAATGTATTTATTGTGACCATTCTTCACTTGTCATCAATTTTATTCTCACTGGATCTACGATTATCATACTATTATTTGCATTATTATCTTTAGATACTTACAGGAGATAGCTGACCCAGAACCCATTTTGGACACTCTTGAGTGCCACAGTTACGTTCTGTAATGGGAACAGGTTCCTCATTGCAATAGGATGCCTCAACAGGAAGTCCACGCCCATCTACACATTGTACCGCTCTTGTTTGCACACCACCACCACCACAAGTCTGTGGACACTGTAACAAATATGTGCACCTTGAGTCAAATCATAAATTGTTATAGTTTACTTAATCCAAAATAAGTCTGAGGGTCTTTCAAAAAATAAGTTTACTTATTTTTATCTCTGCAAAAAAATTTGCAAACATTTTAACTCAGTACACTAGCAAATTTTTCAGGAGTGTGTTGTCAACACTCAAGAAGTTTCATGCACCCAAGCACATTGCCTTGGCAGAAATCAAAGCATCATGGATATGCCACAATAAAGTATGCCCAAATGTACATTATACTGGTCAAATATATTTTGCTGCAATGAAAATATGAAATATTTACTAATCCTAAGGCTAAACATGAAAATAACAATAAAATATGCTGGTTGGCTCTAGATTGGCTGATATGTTTACCCATGATTTATCAACTCTGTTTCAATCTTGTGTTGGCAACAAGTTGCTTATTAACATAGTCAAGGTCACACATTTTGAAGGGAAAGTTATGATGACAGTGCCCCTATAAACATTTAGAACAGAAACACAATGAATGCGGGAAATCAAGGTTGGGTCTTCACACATAAAAAAAGGATTTCTATATAACGTGCAAAATATACATAAAATGCATAATGTAATAAATGTAAAATATGCCAATGCCTCTAACAAACCTTAGGTTTTCTCCATTCTGTTGATGTAAAATTCAAATGAAAAGTCAATGTAATGCTTTTTTTTTAGTAGTGTTTAATGCCCGTTTTTACTAATGAGGCACCACAGGTGGTGGACACTAGTGATACATGCAATGAAATGATAAATTGGGAAAGGATTTATTTTTAAGGAAGGAAACGTTCCAGGCCTAAGTTGAAGTGCAGATTTAAGATTTAGGAATGCACTGTGTTGTGAAAGGTGTCAGTGATCAACTGACTTATCATTAATAAACTAACTGAGGCACCAGAATTTCCTTGATAAGAACAATAAATATCTCAGAGTTTAAAGAAAACTTTAAAAATTCAAATCATCTGATTACAATCCAGATCCTTCTTTCAGAGAACTAAGAGTTTAGAGCTAGCAGAAATAGATTAAATGGAACATGTGGACAAGCATTTGGAACAGGAGGACTATAAATCAGCACTTCCAGTTCAACATCCTATGCTGACTTATTCTAATGCTACCATGCTGAAAAAGAATCCTTCAGATGTACATCTGAATGGAGGAGGATAGTTCAGTTGGTTAGAGTGTCAGCCCAGAAGGCTGAAGATCAATGGCTCAAATTCCAGTCATGACTGAATTTTTCAAGTCTGATTCTTCATTTCCAACTTTTGTTACATATCACCAGTGGGAAAGAACAATTTCTGTATATAAATCAATGTCTTTATAATTGGCGGTTAAACTAGAAGTCTAGGTCATAAGCATTATGAGTCATCTCTTAAGAAATAAATCTCTCATAGTAGAGAGACCTAAGGAGGTCTCAAGGGTACATAGAATCAGATGAGAGAGGTTCATGGTTCTGTGCTTGGAAGAGAACATGGTAGATCAGTTGGTTAACGTGTCAACCCAGAATGTTGATAATCTGTATTCGAATTCTGGCTGTGACCTAAATTTTTCAAATTTGATTCTTCATTTCCTTTTAATGTACTACACATTGCTAGTATGAATTTCCAACTTGTCCTACATATGCCTAGTATGAAAGAACATTTCAACCCCAATATAATTGGTGGTTAAACTAGAAGTCTAGGTCATAAGTACTCGTAGCATTAAGAGTTATCTCTTAAGAAATAAATCTATATACATTTATTTTTAAGCATTGAGCACTACAATTCATCTATTTAATTCATATAAAAAACCATACTAAAATTACCATAGCTGATAACAGTGTTAACTGATGGCCATATGATATCAAGATCAGGTAACCTTGCAACTATGTGAACAATGAAGTTGTAGTGTGTGATGATTCTTCCATTATTTGTGTCCTACTAAAACCCTTTTCCATTTCATCCAACAACTCCAACTTTTGTTCAAGTGTAAGAACATTTTGCTTATACTTTACAAAAAACATGATGATTCTTTCATTAAATGTGCCCTAGTAAAATCTAGTGTTTTCCTAGTGTTGGTGGGACTAATGTCTTCAGCAAATTCTGAAGGCACTAGATCCACCCTCTGTTAAACTATGAAACTAGTGAGAATGTCCTTTTCAGAATAGTACACATAAAACCTATAACAAGTTTTATCAAAAAACCTAAATGAAATAACAGTATAACCCCTATTTAGTGTTTGATTAGGGATGTGATATTTTATTTACCTTGTGGATCTTATCTTAAATTGATGTTTCAACAAAATGCATACATAGGTATTATATATCTTTCTATAAACTTTGTATTGGTAAAAACTGTCAATATTATTTACATCACAATGATAACAGAAGAAGATGCAGTCCCTACATACCGTACTGTAGTTTCATAAATATTATATTTATAATATAATATAAAACCACCCACCCACATTAAGACCAGAAGCTACTTTAATTATTGATAAAAATCATTAAATATATCGTCCACACGCTCTTAATGCTTCACTTACTTTTTGAAGTATGGAACCAGTTTCGAAGGCACATCATCTTCATCCTCCGCCAATGTGATGATTTCAGAAAGTAAGTAAAGCATTAAGAGTGTGTAGACGCATATTTAATGATTTTATCAAGAAGCTACTTTGCTTATATACATATTTACAAAACTTTCATTACACCTCATTTTTCAAAATAATTTAAGGTGGTAGTTTTCTTTTTAGCACTGTTGCATTTTAAGTTTAAATTGTCCATCTTGTTTACTCTGTCTATAATTGAGTTGTTCATTTTAAGTGATGTGATAGACTTTCAAATAATGTCTGCACTGGCAATGCCTTAAGAATCTACTTTGCTTATATACATATTTACACAACTTTCATTATGCCTCAATTTTCAAAATAATTTAAGGTGGTAGTTTTCTTTTTAGCACTGTTGCATTTTAAGTTTAAACTGTTCATCTTGTTTACTCTGTCTATAATTGAGTTGTTCACTTTAAATGATGTGACAGACCTCCAAATAATGTCTGCACTGGCAATGCCTTAATTGAATGGGTGGGTTTTTTGCATCACCCCATCTAATCACAATTTTATTATTCTGCTTCATTTGAGAGAAAAAACTTTTGTTTTCATCAACATAATAAACTTTATCAAAGCTGGCCTTGACTTAATTGAAACAACATGCCTGCGGAAACTAAAATCAAATTGATAATTCACACTGTACACTATGACAGACCACCAAACACTAATACTAACTTATAACATGCTGTTTAAGTGCAAACAAAGCCAACATTTGTGGAAGCGAAGCAGATTTAGTTTGAGATAATCAGTCTTTGGCTCTGTTCAGTCAATGATCTTCATTACTCAAAATTTCTTGTGTTAAATGCAGGTTTATGCTGAATCAGGTCATGCAAAATTGCACTTATACTGTGTATATATATAAAATTGTTATTATATGAGGATAATAAGTTTCTAGTCCTACAAATAAAGAATGCTAGAAATATGATAACACCAGTTTATTTTTCAATATGATCCCTCTATACACTGATACACTTTTTGGTGTGATCATCCAACTTATGTAACCCATTCAAACAATAATTTCAGATGTGGAGTCCAACCTTGTGTTCACGGCAAACATTATCAAATCATCATCCTTTCAATTAATTTCTTATGTTGGGAAAATAGAAAAAAGTCTAATGGAGTCAATGCCAGAGTGTATAACAGATATAGGACAGTTTAAAAGTGTAGTTGTGCTGAGTTTCCAGTGTTACAAAAGTTATGTGCACTGGTGCACTGTCTTGATGCAGGAGAAAACAGCGGACACATTTTCTGGCTTGTTTTACTTCAGTTTGTCTAACAAATATCATAGCGGTGGAACAGTATGTACATTAATCATAGTACCCTTTTCCAGGAAGCCTCCACAATGAACCTTCTACACAATATAAGACAGGTGCCATTACCCCCCTGAAAGATTTCTGAAACCAAAATGTGAGGGTGGGTTAGAAGAAGAGTTATATTTTTGTCTCAGGACCAAAGTGGTGTTCTCTCATTACATCCATTGTCTAATATCATGCCAGAAGTCTATCTTCATCTGACTAAAACTGCTGCACAATCTCTTCATAATATAGCACACATTCCTGTTTTTGATCATTGAGAGATTTCAAGACCCATCAGGATGAAATCTTTCACATTCCCAAAATCAGTAATAATGTCATGTGATTGCCCGTGGGAGATGCCAAATGCTATTCCAATGCATTGCAAGGTAATTCGAAGGTGATCCTGAATGGTCATATCATGAATGGCATCCACTATTTTGACTGTGACAACAGTGGCTGGCCTCCCACTTCTTGGGGCATCTTCCACAACATTGATTCTTTCACATTTAAACTCACCATCCAGTTTTTCATTGTTGTATGCAAGAGGATATTGTTCCCTTGGGTCTCCTATATATCCTCTGTGATTTCCTTTAGCAAGATGCTCTTCAAATGCAGATGTTCAATCATCATCCAAATCTTAAATTTAATTGAGAGTTATACACATAAAGAGATTGGTATTATGTGACATTATATTTCACTAATGCTTATCAGAAAATATTTCAAGAGCATTCACTCTACATCTTCAGCTGGGGACCAACTAATGCTGGCAGATTACAATGTGACCTCTAGTGCTTCATATATAGTCAAAGAGGAAGTCCATTGGTGGGATGTCAAAATGCATAACACGATGCTTATTCTTTAAAATGAAAAGTTTTTCTCATATTACTAATGCTTTGAGATTGTTGGTAGCTTTCAACAGTTTTGTTTCTTTTATGATGTCATGATTATACATCCAAAAATGATCTGTAACTGCCAATTTATTCACCTGTTTATATCTTACATTTCTAAAGTTTTCTTTTTCCTTGTCTCCAAATTTCTTATTCTTCTGCCTGAGTAGCAATCTCTATATGTACTATGAAATCTTTCACTTTGTTGGAGAAGCCAATACACATTTTTAAACCCTTATTATAAACTATAGTTCTAGGTTATCAAAAGAGTGTCTAGATAGATTCATTATATTGTTTATGCAGGTTTCTTGAGATTGGTTTTGGTTTCCTTTTTGTATACTATACAATATTATGAATTTTTTTTTAGTTTAAACATTTTATTTCTCATTAATACATTTAATTTCATGTGGAGATTATCTTCTAGATTTTTCCAATGTCCTAATATTTGGATTAATTTTAAGTTGAAATAGAAATTTATGGAACGTGCTAAGAAAAAATACAAACTACAAGGGGTCTCCACCTGTCTGGCCCAGGCCATTTTAGATATACCTCCTTGCGATTACAAAAATTTTAATACACTGATGATTTTATACCAATCCTTTATCTAAATTCTAAATAATTATAAAATATAAAATTTCCATCTAAATTGCATCAGACCCTGGCCCCCGGTTCGTCAGCAGTAGCCTACTGGAATTTCAGGGAACTAGGCTCCAACCAAAACCAGGGGACTAAATTGAAATATTTCAATTACTGTACCTATATCATTATTTTATCAGTTAGCTACAGTCCCTACAAACTACAATTATTTTATTTCTCAAGTGCCAACCATAATGCTACATGTATTCACTTTCTAGAGCAATTTCCAATATCCCAAGCTCAATAAATAATAAATTAAAATAATTTCATTCCCAACCATTTCTAGACCATAATCATAGAGATATTCTTTATCATCTAAAATTTATCTAAATTACATATCTATTAACTAACCATTTCCATTTCATTTTTACCTTCCTAAGAACTCCCCTAATTTGGGTATCTGCTCATGCTCTTCAAAGATCTTTCTCAGTACAATTCCTTTATTCCTATTAACCATTTCTTACTAATTAAACTTTCCCTCCAAACACTTGTGGCTTTGCATTGGAAGATAATATGAGTTTCATCTTCCTTCTCCCCACAGATAGGACACATTCCTGGAATAACATCTCCCCTGATTTCCCTTAATTTCTAAACAGCTAATCGAAACCATGCTATCCCTTCTCTTTAATTTTTCTTGCAAATTAATATATACTTCTCCTTTTCTGGATAGTCTTTTAATTTCTTATAATATGCTAATGAGCTTTTCCCTCTAATCTGGGCAAATAAAACTGAAAGATGAAGACAGGTCTTCGAAACCGGTTCCAAATATCATGCAAGTAAGTGAAGCAATATGAGTGTTTAGTACGACATATATCACATGAATTTATTCATATGACTTGGCTTCACTATGTTAGTTCCATATATTTTTAAAATAAGTTTCTTTTTTAAAAATATGTTTTAAATAAAACTTATCTATCCATATCTTCCATTCTTAATCTCACCTTCTCCAATAACCTCTTCGAAAATATCCAATTTTAACCCCAAAATCTCCTAACCCATTTATAAATAACTGTTCTGTAATGGGTTAATTTTAAGTGTAAAGCATATAATTTAAGGTATAACTGACCAAAAGCTTTGTAGAGATTGTTAATTTCATATAATAATGCCTCCCTTTTGATCAATTTATGAATGGTGCAATTATCATGGTATTTAACAACCTTTCTAAAAAGTATGGAGTAGTTTTGTTTATGACATATTGTTTTAGGAAACATATGTCTGCTGCAACATAAAGGTAAAAAAAGTTAGAACCTACCTCATAGATGGCCATCTTGTATATCTACTGTAACCACATGTTATCAGTTTATTTAAACTTGTAGTACTTCTGAATGGCTTGTATGCTGTATGAAATTGTAAACTTAATAGAAGTTAAAAATGGTGAAGTTGATTGATTATACACATAAAGAGATTTGTATTAGGTGACAATATACTTCACTGACTGAATAATTAATCAAAACATGTTTCAAGAGTATTCACTCTCATTTTCAGCTGGGGACTGACAATGTGACCACTGGTAGTTCCAATATATAATGAAATAGGAAGTTCATTGGTGGAATGTCAAAATTCATAAAATGATGCTTATTCTTTAAAATGAAAATCTTTTCCCATATTGCTAATTCCCTGGGATTGTTGGTAGCGTACAACAGTTTAGTTTCTTTAGCAATGTCATGATTGCACGTCCAAAAATAATCTGCAGTTGCTGATTTGAGATTTGCTATTTTCAGTCAGGCAATGTTCTTCAACACACTCTAGTGGCAAGATGAATGAAGTTGCAGTTGGGACATATTATTTGCACATCTATGAGGGCTCACCAGGAAAATGGTGAACCTCCTTTTTTTGTGGCATCATAAGAAATGTCTCTGGATAGAAGCTTATCAATTTTCCCTCATTTTATCAAGTAAATGAAAATGACTGACCTATCTTTAAGACAAAAAGGTCTATCACTACCCCAATGTTTCTACTACATCTAAAGATGCATACTGTTCTACCTGTACCAAATACAGCCCAAAATGTTGGTCACTGAAGAATCATAGTTTTAACACTATTTAAAAAATTACTTTATTTTAGTTTTCTAACACTTTTTTCCACTTTCTTCTTATCATTCTAAACTAATTTTTTTTATTTATACTTATTTTACAAAGTGTCTGATAAAATTTACTTCATGTCTATTAAAAATTCTCATTATTCATTCTTATTTTTTCATTATTCAGTTTCTTTTTAGCTTGGTTTTGTTATGCTTTAATACTCTTCTCCACATAATAGGCATATTCCCTTACTTAATACATTTCTTAATCCTCTAAATTAACAACTTCAATTCTTGCCCATGCATATCCTTCTCAGTACCATCCTAATTTATAACACACTTCCACATATCTTTCCATACCCCAATCCATTTTCTTTATATAGTTCAAGCAAATTTTTCCCACTTAAACTACTAAATAAACCATGTTTCTCCATGTCTTCAATTCTTAAATGCATTTTTTTACAAAACTTTATTTTCCCATTTCGAATATATCTCATTCCAATTTTCTCTAATACTAGCATACATTGAAAGTTTCTGCAAACTGATATGCATTTGAACAGATTATTCATGTTTTCAGTTTTATTGCTTCTTGGAATATTTCCCTTTAGATATTACACACTTTTACAGTTTATGGAGCTAGTTATCAAAGCTTTGTACCCACATTTATTAGAGGCATTTTAGATAAATGATGATGGTTCAAATTGCAGCTTCAGGAAGTGCTAAAGGACAATTTGCATATTTTCTTGATGGTTTTGAACAAGTTGCAAGATGGATTGTAGGGTGGATAAGTCACTAAATTCACACCTGAAATGATCAAAAATTCACTCTCTGTTCTGGAGTGTGGGGAAATACATTGTCATGTAGGTTGATATGGCTTTGAAGTCATTCTACACTCACTTTTTCCATGACTGTCAATAAACAAACAAACCACTCTGTATTAACCATATGACTATGAAAGAATTATTATAGCAATGAAAAATGACACAATCATCTTATTTTAGGCTTTTTTGGGAAGATCCATAATGACTGCTGCTTATTTTCTGGATCAAAACAGTACATCCATGTTTTTTCACCTATTACAATGTCAAAATAGAATTTTATAAGTTTTAATTTGAATTTTAAGTATTACCTTGCACTATTCAACACATATACATTCCCAGCTTCCCCAGATTATGCAGAATCCACTGAGTACACAACTTCTTCACAGTAAGATGATTATTTGTATTGCACTTTGCATTCATACCTATCCCTAAAGATAGCTATGAGTGCATCTTTAATCATTAGAAGCACAGCATTTGTATTTCTGTTACTGGTCCCTTTTGCAGGTTGATCCTTGCAGAAATCATGCTGAGGTGAGTACACTTACTCAAATATTTAATGGCTGCTTGTTGGAAACAAAGACCACTTTATGCTTCTGAACACAACTAAAGTTGCAGGCAGGCTCCTACATAATGTGGTTGTGTGCAGTATTGACATTTTTTTATTGCTTTATTTATGGATGCTCTTTAACATCTCAGGTCATGAGTGTCCCATTCTATTCAGGGCATGAAACAGCCGACAAATTTTGCTCAGAGGCCTCTTCTTTCAGGCTTGAGGCTCTTTTTCGTGCTGTAAATGTACGACACGGGACCCACGGCTTTACTTCCCTTTCAAAGGAAGCCATACTTAGGATTTTTACACCCGAAAAAATCCAATGATCCTGGCTGGGTTTGAACCTGTGATCTTGGGTTTAGAAGGCAAGTATGGTTACCACTACACCACCAGGACCGACACAGTATTGACATAAACCAGTCTTCAATCACATATTTGTTTCTTCTTGAAAATCATAGAAGTTTACTGCTTTTTTCATTAAAATAAAAAATTTAAAGAAGTATTGCATTTTCATTGATTAAATGGAATACAATCAACAGCTGTTTTCTAATATAAAAGTGTACAGAAAAGAACAACTTTCACGTTCCAACTGCAAAGTGTCTGAGCAGTTTAAGGCATTAGTTGATAGATTATGTGAGTTTGAATTTTGCACAATTTCTATATTTTTTATTTTAAAAAATTGACCAGTAACTCTCTATAGAGAAAAGTTTCAATGGTTATAGCTAATAGCTTTAAAATGTCTATTGCTTTCTTAAGACATTTCTACTGTGGCCTTAAAAAATGTTTATATTTGAGACATGGTTGGGTCTCTAAAAATTAAAATAAACAAATAAAAGAAAACATAAAATAAATAAAAAAAAAAACTTAATATCCAGTTTCACATCCTTCATACTTGAGAAGCTTGTTAATTCTTCTCAGCATGCAATCAACCAGCTGGTGAAAATAATTTGGCCTTTCTATTACTAAGAATACCATGCATCTTCAACCCTGTGCCATAGCTTGACAGACATCCTGGGAGGTAAATTATGTTTATATATAATTTTGGACAGATTATATTGTTTATATTTTACATGCCATGCATTCAGTGATGCTTTCTCCCTCAGAGCACAGTTTTTCCTATGAGTGAGCCCCCACTCGTTTATCACACCATAAACAGGGCAAGCCTGCTTGCTTATTTGTTGACCTTGCTGACTGTCGCAGTCACAAACAGCTGTTTCCAGGTGTGTGTTGTGTTGCTTGTTTCTTAATTTGACAGTATACATGAAATGTATTATGCTTCTGTGTTTACAATGGCATAACGTGTCCTTATGTACAGGTCAAATGTGTTAGTTTATTGGTGAAAGAATCATAGGACCAATTTTTTTTGAGCATACATGATTCCATTAATTATGTGAATACCATATTAACCCCTTTTTTCAGAGAATTAACCGACAGAAAGCATGATTTTTTCAACAGGGCTCTGACACTACTGACACTGTGAATAATTCCCAATGTTTTCTTTCTCTTTACCAGTTAAGCCTTCCATGGCCATTTCCAGATCAACTATATAGTCTTCAACATTATTAGAAAAGGAATTGTTCTACATAATCAATAATCATTTTCTTCCTCCATTTATGTTTTATTTAATTAAATTATAGATTATGTAGAACAATTCCTTTCACTCTAGAAAAATAGCAAATTAACATGTTAAAAGACAGAATCAAGTTGTTAAAGGGAACTGAAATGAAAGAAAGTTAATTTTAATGCAAAGCCCGCCCAATTTCCTGTAAACATATAATGCAAGGACTTATATTTTCACCTTCTGAATTGTTATTTCTGGCAGTTTTGGATATTGAAGACATATCCAAATATGTCTTCATGAACATCCAAAAATGTTCATTACTCAGTGGTTTCCAGTTTCTTCACCAAATACTAAGTAAAGAATTTTCCAATAATTTTCCATCCACAAACTGTGCATGTTTTGCACTCCATTAAATATGCAGCTCAATACATGTGGGCAACATCATTGCTGTTCTGCTGTACAATGGTTCAGACTGTACTGTATGTATTATATTACTAGTAACACAAAGGTGTGATGACTTGATGTTCCCATAATAACAGCATAGTCAGCAGTTAAGAGATACATATCATTGCTGGTTTTGTGCACATACAATTGGCCTTCACAAGCTAGGGTGTAGCATTGCCCTTTAATCCTTTGACACTATAGACCATAAACTCCTACTGTACAAACTCAAAAACTGTTATCTCTGTAAGTGTTACTACCTGGTCCCAATCTACCTTAGTGTGCATCAGTATTGGTTTTCTCCTGGCACCTCATTAAGGCAGTGGTTCCTCAGGGTTTAGTACTTAGATGCACTACTTTTTATTCTGTATATCAACAAGAGATGCTAAAGAGATAAAAATGCCCTAATTGTTGACTTCTTACCATTCTTCTTTCATGCTGCCCCTTCTGTCAATGGTGCCATAATTAAATGAAGACCTAGCCTCCATCTCCCTTTGGGCACAAAAATTTGAATTAAAATTGTATCTGCTTAAATCATAAGCTACAGTTATGGGACATAAACATGCTTACTCAAATGCTGGTGATGTCTTACTTTGATTATTGTGATGTTCTGTATTCCAGTTTGAAAACCAGGCAGACTGATAAGATTACAACACTTCCATAATACCTGTGTTCATTTCATTTTTAACTCTCATAAATTTGATCAAACAATGCCCTTATGCAATCAGCTCTCTTGGCTGCCTCTAAAAGTGTAGAATTTCCCATTCCCTTATGCTCCTGTTTCAAATCTTCCGTTTCTCCAGCCCTCAGTGTATTGCCTCTCCCTTTATATATCTGTCTCTACTCAGACTCAAAATACAGTTTTACTGTCTATTATCTACTCTCAACCAAACACATTTCTACTCAATCTCATTCATCATATCACTTCCTAGAATCTGAAATTCCCTCTCCCCTGAAGCTACAGATTGTTGGAATATAATGCATTTTAAGCATATATTAAAATGTCATCTCAACTTTAAGTATTACAATAGTTAGTCTCTCACTTCTTCTTTTTCTTCTCCTCCTACTCCTCCTCCTTCTCCTTTTGTACTTAAGAAAAATTCTTTCATAACTATGTAAGTGAATGGGGTTAGAGTGAACAAAATTTTATTACATTGTTTACATCTTTCATAACTAGTTAATACAATCTTTGTCAACTCTTTAACTTTGTTATAAATATGTCATATTTACACATATATCTTGTATATTTTATTTCTAAATTTCATATAATTATGAATATTATATTTTTTAATTTACTGGTGCTATCATCTGGTAGAGTGGAAGAGAAGGTCCCATAGCCATAACTATGTCTAGGGTAAATAAATAACCATCTTTCTCACACATCAAGGCATATCTGTGTCAGATTTCACTGAATTAACCCATATTCTGGCAGAATGATGGCCAGCTTGGTACATAATTCTCTCATACTAATACACGGGGCTTAGAGAATATAAAGATATTCATTTTTCTCAACATGTAGCAAATGCAAACATTTAGAAGTTACAAGGAGATGGATACTGTCCATTTATTTTCATTATTGTGTTATTATTGACAGCTCTATTTTTACGTAATGCAGATCATGGCTATCATTTCTATTCTTTTGAATCCATTTAACAACATTCATAACCTATTAACTTTAAATAATTTAGAATTTAACTAGAACAGAATTAGCAATTATTGGTTAATATTCCATATGCAGCAGATTTAAAGCAAAAACAACTTACAAGTCCCCATTCACCATAATCCCAGTGTGTGGCATTGCATGGTCCTTCACAATCTTCTACATCTGGTGGGCGGGGAAGGTGCTCACAGAAAGTGTCATCTATTATGGTAGCCACCTTGTGTTCACCAAAATCCTTGATGCACTGTACAGACATGGAGTACTTCCCTCTTCCACATTGTGCAGAACATTCTGACACTGGCCATGACCTCCACCTTACAGTAGAGAAACAGACCACTTATATTAATTAATCTAGGTTGGCCACACAGTCTCCTTTGAGATAAATGATTCTTATACCTGAACTGAACAAGGATAAAATGAAAAATGAAGGCATGGATGACGTTAGAGAAGCTCAATTTTGAATACCCTTTAGCTAGAAAATGGTCTGTATACTTTCTAATATACAGTAAAACTATGCAGGTACTTAAGAGCATAAGCTGCTGCTGACTTTAATTCAAATCTATTTGATTAAAAATATATATATTTATCTGTTCATAGCATAGTATAGCACAGCATTATACAACTACATAAGGAGACAAATTGGCTTTCTGTTCTGAATAGAACACAAGACAGACTGTAGTCTAGCGGTAGCACTTGCAATTAATAATCTGAGTTCTTGGATTCAATTCCCAATCAGGTCAAACCATCTGGGTAAGGTGTTTTTAAGGAGTTTTCCCTTACTTGAGAAGGTAAGATAGCTTTAAGGTGCCAAGGACTCTGAGCTCATTTGCACCATCATTAATTCATAATTTCATTCCATTCATAACTTTAGATTTATGCCTACAGTGTTCATGTCCAATCTGCAGATGTTGCAATAAGACCAATGCAGTCAAAACAATAATAAATAACACACAAAAATAGTAAATTAAATAGAATGAAATTTTTATGCAATTTTATATTAAGCCTAGTGGGAAATACAACTGAGACCATGAGTTATTTAACCCAACAGCTATCTTAGTCAAATGAAATAACCAGAACCTCATAAGCAAAGTATAGCATTTATATAAGCAAAAATATTAATGATAATGTTTAATGCTTGACAATATCTAAACTTCTTCCTTTAAAATGTTTAGTGTATATTACTGACTACTCTTATCTATTCATTATGAAATAAAAAATCATATCAAAATAACAATGTATAATGTAAACATTATTGCAAACATTCAAATTTTATTATTTTACATTCCAAATAATGTGCCTAGTAACAGATCTTTTGTCAGTAGATGACTGTAAAATTGTAATTTTCAGTTCTAATGTTAGTTCTTTTTCTTCAATCACTAACAGATGGATAGAGATTGATGGTGTCCTTGATATGAGAAACATGCTAGTTATCTACAAGGGATGCCCAATAATATAACTATCTTTTTCTTGGCAAGCTTATCTTGGAAAAACACCTTTTATGTTTAGTATCTTTGAATCTTCACATATGCTATCTTATGTTGCTTCATCTTTTTCCACTGGGTAACAGTGAAGCATTATAATTGAATTCCTTTTAGTAGCAAATATGATCATCACAAACATTATGAGGTATGAGCAAAAGCAGAATCAATATGATGAAGATTTCATCAACAGAAAAAGGTGAAGATATGTGGTCTCACTGATCAACCTCATCCATGCTCTAAGTGGCCACACACTGCAGTCATATCTGCAATGATGGAATTGATTAAGTATTTATTTCAGATTAGCCACTAATAACAACCAAAATGCTCATTGTTCAATTTTATATCTCTGTCAGAAGTATGAACAGAATTTTCCACCATTTAAAAATTAAAACATTTGTGTTAAATCATCTCTCAAAGTTTAACTGCCTAACAATCACCAGGAACAGAGAACTATCATCTGTATAGAGATACTAGATGACAATTTCTTGCTCAACATTGTGGCGAGATGAAATACATGGATTCATCACTTCAAGCTTCAGACCAAAAGGCAATCCATGGAGTAAATCACAAAACTTCTCCTCAGAAAAAGAAGTTTAAGTTCAATAAGTCATGGTCACATTCTTCTGGGATTCTGAAGGGATTGTTTTGAGTGATGTGTTACCTTGTACAGTAAAGAAAACAGCTTCAGACAAATGAATACAATCATGTGATATATATATATATATATATATATATATATATATATATATATATATATATACATATATATAATATAAATGAAAAATAAACATAAAGTAACACTATTAACAATGTAACAAATTAACAGTAATAATAAAAGTAAATAAGGATAAAACACTGAGAAAAAGTCACACTTGAAATTGCTATATTTCGAACTACTGCGAGTTCTTCAATGGCAAGAAGCTAATATATATATATATTGTACTAAACACTCATATTGCTTTCACTTAAGTAAGTGAAGCAATACGAGTGTTTAGTACGACATATATCACATGATTTTATTCATATGACTTGGTTTCACAGTTTTAGTTCCATATATTTTTTAAAAAACAAGTTTCTTTTTTTAAAAAAATGTTTTAATTAAGCTTCAAGCAAGTTATATAAATTAATTAAATTTAAGTAGTTACAGTCCATCCATCCTAACAAATATGTGAAATTTCCATTTCTTTGATTCTTTAAAAGATGCAATCCACAGAAGGAGATTTGAAAATGACAAGGAAGCCAAAATCACAGTAGAAAAAATGGATAAGAGACATATTTGCAGAATGAAATAGGCTCTAACATCTATGAGACACAAAGCCATAGATTTGCAAGGAGTGTGGAAAAAGATCACCGTAGAGCCAAAGAATTTAGGAATAATTCAGTATATTTGAAATTGAAATAAAACAAACCCTAGAGAGAAAATGATCAATCTTTGTACATTAAAGAATTACTAAAATAGGTGCAAAACATATGAAGATAGAGTATCTACAGGCTGCATTCAATCATATATAATCTCTGTTCCACTGTGTTGTCCGGTATGGTACATACTTATCACCTATTACTATTTGAGAGGGCCGCCATTACTGTTTTAAACTTAAAAAATATATTTAAAATATAATTGCATGAACACTATAATCAAAAAAGCTTAAAAAATTGAATGTGTCTGTACAAGTTTCTGGTTTGTATGATGTATAGTTAGTGAGATATTCATTGTCGATTCAGACTGGATTTCTCCACTCAGGTAAACAAAGAAGGGCAATGTAATGCACTTTCAAGATATATGTATAAACAAAAGTCTTTCAGTTCGGCATTATGACAAAATTTAGATGTGCATCTGCATTCGCTTGAGCTTAAAATGTCATAAGAAGCTAATATATAACATAAATGCAATGTGTTGCATAGTCAGAGAAAGAAAATTATGTGTAATAAGTACACATTTTTTAAAAAGTATATTTTATGGAGTATAGAGCTGTGTGGACTTCTTAAAAATTCAAGAAGTTGTTAAAGAGATTGCTCTGATATGTGTGCACATACTCACTTACCCACTTGATGTGATGATAAGCATAAAAATCGACATTAAGTCATAATGTCATTTAAATTTTGTGTATAGTTCATGTTAAGATAAATCCAGTTTTATAAATAATGCTGAAGTTAAGTAGTTATTACAATGCATGAAATAAATACTAGCTACCTGTAAATGTCTTATTAACCAATTAACTTATATAATTATTGTTCAGACTTTATTTTGATCTGCTTTCATTCTTGTTACATTGCATTTCTACTGTTTGAGTTGCTACTATTAAATGAATCTTTTAAAATAACTGAAACATGAACATAAAAACATGTTAAGTTACATTGATAAATAATGCCATTTCTGCATTAGCCTTTACCACTAAATATGATTGTATCACCCTAATTAGTGTATGACAATCATAAAAATTGCTTGAAGTAATGATATGGAGATAAGAAATAAGAACAAAAGAGAAGAAAGAGGGAAGGGAAAGCGATAGGAAGCAGCATAAGAGAAGGATGAACAAACAGATTTGACATATACATATTTCTCACATATTTTCCTTCAATAGTTCCCATTTCTTTACATACTCTAATAAAGTTACTTACTTCAAAATGCAATGTGTATTGCAAGATTCCAGATGTCGTTCCAGATGGTCATCTGAGAGATTGGTGCAGTGCTCATCTGACACTTGCCTTGAGTTATCTAGTCTCACACAGACAGGCCATGGTGATCTTTGTCCTGCAACCATTACAATATCATTACTCTTAGAGCTAAATTTTACATGCCTGCTTATAAATAGGGGATTTAAGTCCTTTATAACTCTCTTGTTTGAGAAAAAAATTATCTCTGAGCATTTGAGTATAAGCAGGGATACTAAATATTAAATGAACTTACATCATGATAAAATGATTTGACAACCATGAGCCAGGTATTATTATTATTATTGTTGTTGTTGTTGTTGTTGTTGTTGTTGTTGTTGTTGTTGTTGTTGTTATTAAGAAGAAGAAGAAGAAGAAGAAGACGAAGGGTGGGGGGAGGAGGAGGAGGAGGAGGAGGAGGAGGAGGAGGAGGAGGAGGAGGAGGAAGGTGAAGATGAAGAAGAACAACAACAACAATGATAACAGTATTATTTAAAACAGGTATTCTGCCAAACTGCACCAAATTAATTTTCCTGACAAGTGAATTGGTATTGGTCATCATCATCATTGTATTGAGAATTTTAACTTTTTTGGTGCTGATTATTAATGGTGGTTTCATTGAAGGTCTTGTTCTTCTAGGTATACTAATAGATAAATATGTATGCATTTCATATTTTGTGTTCTGTTTCATATATTGTCTTAATACTTGAATTGAATTTGAGCACATGCATGATGAAATGTTGGTTTCCAGCCACTTCATTCCTCACTTAGGTTTGATGGTAAAGAAGGAGACAGGAACAGTCTCCCTCTATGGCAAAGTATAAAAAATGGTAGTTGCTAGCACTTCAGCCTTGACATTTTTGGGGGAATGAACTTCTCTTAAAGTGTCTAAAGGAGGGGATGCTTAGGGTGAGAAATGAAAATAGCTATTGCTGTGTGCCTGGGAAAGACAAGAGATATATATTGGCATAAATGATATGAATAACTCAAAATAAATGAACAAGCAAATGAGCAAGTGTATCAATTCTACAATCTACAGTGTACTGATGTAACACTAAAAGAAAATATGGCAAAATTATTATCTAATCATGATTGTATTATTCAAAAACTTACACACTTTTGGACAATGTTTAGTACACTTATATAAAGAAATAAACTTCAATTATTTGACGGTAGTCCCTCAAAATTCTTAATTTGGAAACAAAAGATAAAAGCATGCATTAGGCATTTTAATATTATTGTGCTTAAGAGGATTCCTTGGTAGTTTGTATGTGAAAAAACTAAATAAAATGTTCTGTTGGACTACTTTACAAAGAAAAATGCATTTTAATACTGTTGGATATTATTATTTAAATAGCATTTACAAAACAGACTTGCAAATAGTGATTCTCTTAGTCATATTATTTATCTTAAAAAACTAATGAGAGTTCAATTTGTTACAAACAATCAATAAAAAAAATTGGAATTAAAATGCATAATGCCTTAGTAAGGCAAAATCAAAAAAAAACTTTTTGGGTATTCAATCACTGCAGTTTGTTTTTTAAAGTCACAAGTCTTGTTTTAAGGAGGTTTTCAAAATTTTTGCTAAGCAATGAATAGAATTACATGACTATTTAGATCTTCAGCTTTGCTTTGAGGCTCTTCTCCTAATATTCAAAATGAATTAGTGCAACCTGTCTGAATTAATTGCCCATGAAATAAAAAGTGAAATTTCAAAGACTAATTTTGTAGCTTTAATTCTTGATGAAACTTAAAATATCACCATGAAGTGTCAAACGACTTCAATTATTAGAATATCAAAAGGAGTGATAATGATGAGAATGATTTCTATGCTTCACAAATGTGAGTGACAGCTGTTCTGCCATTTTCCTTTAATTCATGTTGCTGAACTGTTACATGGTTGTGAATGTAATCCCAAATAACCCAAACTTATGACTGTACTGTATTAAAGTGTTATAAATAAAATAATTTATATTTGCAAAGGTGGTACTTGTTAAAAGGAAATTAAAAGCACTACAATATTTTTTGTTCAGTTGTTTAAAAAACCAAAACTTGTATTGTTCATTACTAATTAAAGTCCTAGTTCAATAATACTAAAATACATAAGTAAAAACAAGGATTAAAAAATAACAAATTATGGGCCCAGGAATTGTGTAATAAACAAAGATGAAAATACAAATTCAAAAATGTACATATAATTTTAAAAAAAATATTATAACAAGCATATGTTAGCAGTAATCAGGACAAGGAACAACAAAGAAAATGAACAATTAACATCCCAAAACTTAAAAATGCTGAAACATTTCCACTATGAGAATATGAAATGAAAATTATGTTTCTTTTGAAACAACTTTATAAAATTGTGAATGATGATGTTTTGCCAGAGCATGAGAAAGATGAAAAGATTAGAGAAGTCTGGAAAATGAAAGATGCTAAAGCTTGGTACTATATACTAAGAATGATTGATCTTCAAGTTAAGCCACACACATGAACATGTGAAACATCAAAACAAATGTATGACACATTAAAGAATATATATATATAAGAGGGAGTCAGCATAACAGAAGCAATAGCTGCAAGCAGTTTTTTCAACTATATCTGAAAAAATTCAGAAGATGTGATGGCTAACATAAGGGATATACAAAACATTGTGTATGAAGTCAGCTGTCTGAATAAAAAACTCAGTGATGATATGGTAATAACAAGGATCATGACTATTTTTCCTGGACAGTTTAAACAATTTTTGAAGTGGTTGGGATTCAGCTTCAGCATCAGACAGAACCATGGAAAATCTCAAAGTAAGAATGTCAAAAGAAGAACAGCTCTGCATAGAGAAAATCAAAGAAGAAAGCATTGCATTTAAAGCTTATGGCCAAAAGTATAAAAATAGTGGGAATAGAAGGAATAACAACAAAAGTAATTCAAACAAGTGTTAAACTGTCAACAATTTTGGCATTTTAAAAGTGAATGCAAAAACTGGAAGCTGTGCAAGTTCTGCAACAGGACAAATCATTCTGAAGAGAAATGCTTCTTTAAAAACAAAGAAAAGGTAGAGTACCATCCCTGCAGTTTCCGTAAGCAGACTAACCACACAGAAGAAAAATATTTCTTCAAAAATAAAAAGTCAAGAAACAACAGTGGTGACAAGGAAACTTTTCTGTCAGAATTCTGCATGAGTGAGAAGAAAGCTAGTAAAAGTTTGTTTTGGATAGTAGATGCAATTCTTACATGACAAATAAAGAACATATTTTAACTGCAGTCAAGCAACAAGAGATCCAATTGTGATCAAAGTGGCCAAACAAGGCAATAAAATGGTTGAACTTGGAAATGTGGAGACTGACAAAATAATATTAACTGATTTAACTTATGTGCCAGAGTTAAGGAGAAATCTTCTTTCAGTTAATGCTGTTACTGAAAATAATGAAGAACTGCATTTCAAAAAAACAGCATTGAATATTATTAAAGATAATGAAGTAGTGTTACAGGAACCCAAATATGAAAATGGTCTGTATACTGTGGATCTAAACACTCAAATAGAGGCCCTAACAGCATTGCAAACAAATGTTTATATGATATGGCACAAGCGATTAGATCACAAAGTTTTAAAAACTTAACGAAAATGCCTAAACTGTGCAGCAGTATACCTGATTTTGTCAGTAAGTGCTCTGAAGTAGAAAAATGTGAAATATGCATAATGTTGAAGCATATTAGAAACCAATTTAATGAAGTAAGGTACCGGGCAAAACAATCTTTGGAAATAATACATACAGATATCTGTGGCAAAATAGGTCCACTTCCACATGATAGCAACAACTACTTTGTGACTGTATTGATGAATACACTCACTTTGTTAAGTTTACCTACTAAAAGCAAAAAATGAAGCAGAAGAACACATAAAGGAATGTGTAAGTGAAGTAGAGGCTCAGTTCAATTTAAAGGTGTCAACATAAGATGTGACAATGGAGGAGAATATACAAGCAATGATTTAAAGACTTGGTGTAAAATTAAAGGAATTGTTCTTGATTACACTATTCCTGATTCTTCACAGCTAAATGGAATTACAGAGAGAAGGAATAGAACTCTAGTAAACAAGGGGAGAGCCATGTTATATGATTCCAATCTCGAAAATGATTTGTGGGGTGAAGCACTATATACAGCAAGCTACACCCAAAACAAAGTCTATGATAGAAACAAAAGACACTCCAAGAGAACTATGGTATGGAAGAAAACCAGATCTGTCATGAATGGAAATATTTGGATCAACTGTTTACACTATAGCACTGGAACACCTGAGGAAGTTGGACCTAAGAGTTATAAAAGGTGTATTCATGGGCTATGCAGAGAATGGATACAGAATCTGGGATATAAAAAAATGGAAAATATTTGTATCTCAAGATGTTGTGTTTCTAGCAATGCAGAGGAAAGAAAATTGTGAAAAACAAACCAGAAACTATGTCATGATTGAGAACCTAAAAGAAGGTAAAGAAATCGGTGTAAGAGAAAATGATAATGAAAATGAAGAAAGAGCAGAAAACAAGAAAGAAGAAGATGAAAACTTCAAAATGAACAAAGAGCAGAAAACATTGAGAAAGAAAATGTGCACCTAAGACCAAAAAGAGAGAGAAAAATGCCAAATAAATATAAAGAATTTATTGTGTATAATAACAATGCAAATAATGATGTACTGTAAACCTACAATGACTGCATGAGAAGTCAAGATAAAGAATGATGGATCAAGGCCATTACTGAAGAAAAGGAATTATTAAAGAAATTAAAAACACATGGAGATTTGTAAATGAAGAGTGTGCAACAGAAAATGAGGTAATAATAGGAAAATTGATTTTTAAGGTCAAGGAAAATGGAAGGTTAAAAAACAAATTGGTAGCAAGAGGCTGTCAGCAAAATCAAGAAAATTTGAATTTCAAGGCCATTTTCAGTTCTCTAGTTCAAAAAAGTTCATTAAGATTGCTGCTTGCTATAGCTGCACAGAAAAATCTGAAAATGATGGCATTTGATGTGAAGACTGCATTTCTTAATGGAGAACTATAAGAAGAAATTTATATGAGGGTTCCTGAAGGAGCCATGCTACAGGAAAAATGTGCTTGTTAAAAAAGGGACTAAATGGCTTAAAACAAGCTCCATTAAAGTGAAATGTCTCGCAGAATTCTTGAAGAAGGAGAGACTTATGCAACTGAAATCTGATCAATGTTTCCAAAACACAAAATACAAAAAAAACAATGTTTCTTGCAATTCATGTTGATGGAATATTGATTGGAAAAAATGTACAACAAATGAAAATGCTGCTTAAAAGGCTGAAGAAGAATTTAGAGACCACAGTAACAGAAAATCCAACCAACTACCTAGTGTTAGAGATCGAAAGAAATGAAGGTAGTATACACATAAGTCACGCAAAATACAGTTCCCAAGTTTTGAACAGATCCAGAATGGAAAAACTTAAATTAGTTATGATTCCTATTGAGAAATATAATATATCAGAAGATCATAAGTAGAAATATAAGTAGGAATATATTATGCCATAATCTGCTGGAGATAAGAAATCCAGACATTCCATTCACAACTGCGGTGGACATCTTCAATGGCTTGGAGAAAGTCTCCTTGGAGAAGGTAGCACTTCATCTAATGCATTGGCTATCGGAGTCGTTATATTTGCACTGCAAGCACCCTCAGCTGATTGATCCAGGGTGGGCAGAAGTTGGGCAGTGGTCGGCCTCTCTATGTTGTTCTCTTCTGATTGGCTCGCAATGTTTTCTTGGTTTATGTGCCATATTTTGCTTTCAATTACTGGATCTACAGCAGACTATGGCATAACAGCCCAGAAGATATTTCTATTTATATTTGCAACTCCAGTCATGAAACCCTATGTTCTCTCATACCAGAAGAAAATAAAAACAACTTTCCATATCAAGAAACCATTGACATGTAAGACATGGCATATGCAGGGAACTATTAAAGCAGATTTATGAGTAATCCTTATCTTCAAGATATCAACAATGTGAAGAGAGTATTAAGATATCTAAGTGGAACCCAAGATAGTGGTTTTAAATACTTATCCAAGAAAGAAGACAATCATGTGGAATTATTCTGTAATGCTGATTATGCTGGTGATTTTACTGATGGTAAAGGTACAACTGGCTATGTATCATATGCTGGTGGGCAATAACTTGGTGCCCAAGGAAACAAAGGGTAGTAGCACAATCTATGACCAAAGCAGAGTATATTTCAGCAGCTCATTGTGGTCAAGAAATGAAGTATATTAAAATATTTATGGAAGAGCTATTGAACAAGTCAGTAAACATAACATTTTATGTTCATAATCAGAGTGTAATCAAGATGACCAGGTCAGGACAAATGTCAAGATGAAGCAAACACACTGATATCAAACCATTTCATAAGCGATGAATTATATAATAGTTGGTTCAAAATAAGTACTGCCCAAGAAAAGATCAAACTGCTGACATACTAAAGAAACCACTTCTAAGATAAATGTTTGACAGACTTAAAACAAAACCAATGAATGATTGACGTCAAATGATGATATCTCTAATAATATATGTAGTTTTACAAGTACAACTAAATAATTAAATATTAACATGCAGGTCCCTACACCAAACTATTTCTTGTAGATAAAAGCATTTGAAATGTGATAATATCTAGTACTTCAATTATTAAAACTTTGAGGAAGTTAGTAATACATTAATGCTTATATATTTGTATGAATAACATATCATTGTTTTATTTAAGGGAGTGTGTTAAAGTGTTATAATAAAACAATTTATATTTGCAAGGTTGGTACTCGTTAGAATGAAATAAAGCATGACAATGTATCTTTTTCAGTTGTTAAAAAAATTGAAACTTGTGTTGTTCATTACTAATTAAAATTCTGGTCCAATATTACTCAAATATATAAGTAATAATAAGGATTAAAAAATAACATGCTGATGTAATGGCTGAGCATCACAGTGATATACAAGCAAAAATTTATGAGTGGTACAAAAATGCACTATTTGTAATTGTTATGCACATAAATTAGATCTAATGCTTTCAAAATTTCATTAAGAAAGTAAGGATTTTTTTGGCACTAGCTTTGGAATTATTTTCTGAACTTACAGTTCCATGTGCATTAATCAGAATATGACAATAACATAAATATTTTATATTATTTTGCAAACTCACCTAATCCACGACTTTAATCTTTGCTAATAGCTTATATGTCATCCTTTTTGTTTTATAAGTTGCTTTACGTGATTTGGCATAGATTCCACAACTTTGAGCACTTATTTTTAAGTTCATCATCATTAAACCACCCACCAACCACCATTAACTAGAGACTCTATCATGCACATTTTTGTGGAATAGTCAAGATTTGTGAGTCTCCTTTTACAAATAGCTCACAAATTTTCCTATGGATTAACATTAGGGGAGTTCACTGGCCACTCTAACAGACAAATATTGCTCTCACTAAAGAATTTCTTCACATTCTTTGAAATAAGGAGCCATATCATGTTGGAAAATTCTGTCACCATCTCTTTTGCAGCTCTCCAACAACTCTCCTTTCCATAATTTGGAGGTACTGATCAGATTTCATAATTCTATACTGAGGGTCCCATCCTCCATGCGTGAAACACCCCCAAAACATCCTTCATGGGAGGTTTCATAGTCTGTTACAAATGTGCTGAAGTTGTTGCCTCATTGTTTGTTCAGCACACATATTGAGTCCTCTCCCCCTGCACTTCAAAGTTACTTTCCTCAGAGAAAAGTTATTCCAGCGTTTCATTGCCCAATCCTGATGACTTGTGCCCATAAGAGATGTTTCCTGCACATTTCCCCTTTTAGGAGGTGTTTCTTTACAGGTTTGCAGGCTTTCCTTCCAACTGCCAGTAGTCTATGACAAAAATTAGAAATGTACAGATTCACTCCCCTTTCCCCCGATTCATGAGCCAAATCCACAACATTGAGCCTGGAATTTGATTTTGCTTCTTCTTAGGAGAAAACTTTCATCAGTTGTCATCATTTCCTTTTTCCTGCTGCAGTGTTCCTTTTCTTTGGTGTTATTGAGCCAACCTTTTTGTGCCCCTGAATAATTCTATTTATAGTACTACACGAACATCAAATTTAGAAGCTAATTTTAAGTGTGTCATGGAAGTATTCTGATAGAAAGCTACAATCGCACTTCTCTTCCTGGGAGTTATATCCAATGAAGACATAGGTATTACTAAGGTATTACACGCAAGGAAACCTCAAAATTCCTCAAAAGTGACACACACCAAAATAAAAACACTTTTATTCTAAAACAATCATCACACAGATTAATTAACAATGAATAATAGTGCAAAGAGTGCATAGAGAGGGCAGGATCTAAGAACAAGCAATGTGTAGTAAACTGTTGTCAACCATTTGGGAAAACTTGCTCCTATTAATTCACACAGAACTGTACTGAAAGAACAGAGACCTTAGACATGCATCATAAGAAAACATTTCTATCCATTGTACCAACCCATTGATGTTATCTAAACAGCCTAATTGAAATTATTCATGAATATAAAGTAGGAAAAGTGAAAGAAGGCCATGAATCAGAAACTTTTCTTATCACTATTTGTTTTTATTTTCAACAATAGAAACAAGACTTTCAATTTTAAATGATTTCAATTTCATTTTAATTTTGGAATGTTTTTTCTTCATTTTTTCATTTTCTCTTTCAAATTCCACAAATAATCCAACAGTCATTTAACAGTTGAAGATGTGGATGAGGATCCATAAAACATGTCCTGAGTAAATCTCCAATAAGTAAAACCGTAAAGAGTGTTCTAAATATTTCAACTCAGAAGAGATTATTAATGCACGTTTCACTGTGTTAGATTCTAAATTGAATTAATATTGAAATTATATCATTTATCAAGCCAAACAATTCAAGACTACTTCAGATCAGGTTTGACAACAAAATGGAAGACAAGTTAGGAAATATCTTTTCTAAGTATAATGACTTCAATGCACATCTATTCAGTTTATTACAAGATGACTGGAGTCAACTCAGATATCTATCAACCCAACTTATACGAATGATCCAACAGTAGTTTAAGAGCTGAGGATGTGGATGAGGGTCAATTTTTTTTTTTGATTAGTGTTTAATACCTGTTTTTACTACTGAGGCATCACAGGCAGTGACACTGATGATACATGAAATGAAATTATATATATTGTGAAAAGATATTTTTTAAGGAAGGAAGCATTCCAGGTCTATGTTTAGGGTACCTCCCCGGCAGTAATGAGGACTGAGGAAAACCTGGAAATAACCCCAGTCAGGCAGGACAGTCCTGGCAGGATTGGAACCCCAGACCTCCCACTCACAAGTCTGTGCCTTAACAACCTCGGCCACTCATGGCGGTTCATGATGAGGGTCCATGAATTATGTTGTGAGTAAATCTTGAATAAGTGAAACCAAAACAGTGTTCTAAATATTTTGACTCAAAAGAGATACATGTTTCACTGTGTTAGATTCCAAATTGAATTAATATTGAAGCTAATGGTATTTGATCATCATGCAAATAGAGAAAGTCATGTATGTTAAATAATACAAAAATTGAAAAGGGAGATTGTTACAAATTTTTAGGAATATATGTCAAATTTGTCCTGGATTTCACAGGTAGATTTTATATGTAAAAGATTAATTTTTGTATACATACTTTAAGTAATCTAGCACTGTATTTAGACCTTAAAGTTTTAAGAATTGTACACTATGGGAACTGTGTATCCATTTTTATCCTATGGTATTGAATTATGGGGAAGCTGTAGTATAAATAACATGAATTTACTACAAAAGAGGTGTTTAAGGTATATATATTGTTTAAAACTGAGAGATTCTTGTAGGAATATTTTTATAATTAACAGGCTATTTATGGTTGTTGGATTATATTGAAATTGAAATTTATTGATATGCTAAGAACAAATACAAAAAATAGAAATACAAACTATCAGGGGGCCTCCACCTATCTGGCCGAAGCCATTTTAGGATATGCTCCCTCAAAATTACAAAAAATTAAATACAATAATTGGTTTTATTCTATCACCTTTATCCAAATTCTAATATAATGAACAATACAATATTTCCACCCCATGATTGCATCAGTCTCCAGTCCCTGGTTCATCAGCAGCACCCTACTGGAATTCCAGGGGACCAGGCTCCAACCCAATCCAAGGTCCTAAATAAAATTTTTTCATTGCTCTACCTATACCATTATAGCTAGCTACAGCCTATACAAACTAATAATGACTTTATTTCTCAAATGCACACTAAATGCCTCATTTTGAATTTAATAAAATTATAACCCACTCCCAACCATAATCACCTTTATCTACATCCTAATATGACTTATCAAATGCAACCCTTTAAATTATTGGATTTACTTCCCTTCTTAGTACCCAATTCCATTTATTTCTAACTTTGCTCAGGAATTCTCCTACATTCCTGCTATCTTTATTAAAGATTTTCATTAAGGCTATTTTTCTATGTAATTTAAACCATTTCTCGTTTATAAACTTTTTCCTCCAGAGTCCCATCCCTTTGCACTCAAACACTATTTGTTCCATATCTTCCTTTCTTCCACATATTGGACACTGATTCTGAGGAAATCCTTTCCTTATTCCTTTTAATCTCCACAAACCTCTCAACCATGCAATGTCCTCTCTTTCTTCTTTATTTGATTCATCAATATACTTCTCTCTTTCCCATTGGTTTTTCATAGGTATATAAAATACTACAGATCTTTTGCCCTCTATCTTGCTAAACATTTTTGTATTTCTATATCTTCGAATCTCTTTCTTACTACTTTCCAAAAACCCTTTTCATTGTTCTCCCTCCTCCTCCAAAGTCGGTCCTGGTGGTGTAGTGGTTACCATACTTGCCTCCTACACCCAAAAGGCGGGTTCGAACCCGGCCAGGATCCATGGATTTTTTCGGGCATAAAAATCCTAAGTATGGCTTCCTTCGGAAGGGAAGTAAAGCCGTGGGTCCCGTGTCGTACATTTACGGCATGAAAAAGAACCTCAAGCCTGAAAGAGAGGCCTCTGAGCAAAATTTGTCGCCCGTTTCATGCCCTGAGTTGAATGGGACGCTGATGACCTGAGATGTTAAAGAGCATCCATAAATAAAATCAATCAAAAAAAAATCCTCCTCCCATTCCATTGTTCTCCAGAATTATCCTAAGACTATTACTCCACCCCATTGCTCCTAAGACACTTTGAAATTCTAAGCATTTCCTTAACAAATTTCTTTCATCTAAGTTTAGGATTCTGAATCAATATTTGAGAGCTCTTTCCATAATCACACCTTTCCTTGTCACTCTTTTCATTTCAATTTGTGCAACTTTTGTTGCTGTTGTACTCGGTACACCTAAAATTTCTCTACAAAACATCCTATGCACAACATCCACAATTTCAATTTCCCACCCCCCTTCCAGTCCCCATATTTCATTACATACAACATTTTTTCCAGCCACTTAACATTTATATCTGGTATTTTATATTTGCAACCTCTAACTGCTGCCATTGCTCCTTTCCCTTTTGTCAAAGCTAATCTTTTTGCTTTTCCCATTTGCCACCCCCATCAATTTTAACTCCAAGATAAATGCAATTCCTAACTATCTATATTCTTTATCTCCTTTCCTCCACCTCTCATATTTACTCAATTTTGCTCCTTTCTTGAATACTACTATTTGATTCTCCTGATTTACCTTCAAGTTCCAATCATTGCAGTATTTGTCTATTTGCTGCAAGAATTGCTTTAAGCCAATTGTTGAGATGGATCTAACAACTAAATCATCTGCAAATAATAACCTCGGGATTGTGACATTATTAATAACTGGCAATGTTACTCTTTTTTGTCTCTGTTAAAATATCATCAATAAACAAATTAAAAAGCACTGTGTTTAACTTACACCCTTATCTTGAATTATTTCTCTTGTTACCATTCCTTCCCCAGCTTTCACACAGAAGGTATTTCTCTTGTATAATGCTTTAAGAATATTCATCATATGACAACTTACTCCCTTACTCAGTAATTTATCCCATAACAATTGTAACTCTTATGCAATCATACGCTTTCTCTAAGTCAACAAATGCCATGGACAGTTTTCCTCTCTTATCTTTTAAATATTTATCCCCTAATGTTTTCATAATAAACACATTATCTGTCTTGCATTTCCCCCTGCAAAATCTCATTTGGAATTCTGAAATAATTTTATATTTCTCAACCCAATTTTGTAATCGATTTGTCAAAATGCCTGTAAAAACTTTTCCAACATTTGATAATAATGCAATACCTCTGTAATTTTTTGCATTTTCATATCCACACTTCCCTTGCCTTTGTATATTGGGTAAATGATTGCTTTCCTCCAACTTTCTGGACACTTTCCTTTGTCATAATTAAGTTAAACAGTCCTATGAGTATCTTAACCCTGTTTACATCATAACACCATTCTGTTATAAATTCTGGTGGGATACCCTCTATTCCTGTTGCTTTATTCTTTTTCATTAATTTCACTTGTTTAACTACTTCTTCATCCCTCACCTCAGTATCAATTTCTATAGCCTATTCCTACTTCTAACCTTGGCATTGTTTTTAAACCACTATGCTCACCAAAGAGAGTTATAAAATATTTTATCCACTCTCCTGGATTTATGTTGAATTTAGCTACAAAATTGTTATAAGTTACTTTTAACATTTTCCATATCCTACTAATATTTCCTCCACTTAATATCCTGATTAAATTCTTCTCATTTTTCCTTCTCCACTCATGTTTCTTGCTGTCAACAAGTTATAAAATATTTTCCCCTCTAAATATTCTTTCTTCGACTCCTCATCCCCTGTCTCTCTCCATTTTATCAGCATTTGCTTCAGCACTTTTTTTGTTACTTTACATTCATCATCATACCACTATTCATCCCTATCCCTAACTACCATCCTGTTTTTCATCCCGTCTTCAGCTCTTTGCATTAATGTATTTATGCTATTTGTTGCCTTTTCTACTTCATTATTTTTTAACATATAGCTTATTCCATGTAGGTATATTTGACCATACTTTGATTCCAGAGTGGATTATATATGTTTCAAAAGATGAAAAAAGCTTAACCAATGATCATCTTTATTCTTATAATACAAGTAGAAAGGATAATTACCATAGAATAATGCTAAATTTTAAATTAACAGACACGGATCCTAAAATTAAGTGATTAATATTGTATAACAAATCACCCTTATACATAAAAAATTGTACAGGAACTAGAACTAGAACTTGAGCTTAATCTCAAGAACTATATGATTGATGAATGCATTTATAAGCTGAGTGAATTTTAAATTTATTGTAAATATTAAATGGCAATGTCAGAAACGTTTATCAAGTCTACTGACAGTAAATAAATAATCATTGTCATCATCATCTGCTTTCCTCTATTACTCCTTCTGAGGGTAATTTTTCTAATTTCCCTTACCTATAAACTTATCATCCTACTTAGAATATTACTGAGATTTAACAGCAATAGGAGCATATTCAGAGGTGAACAGTGAAGCTGGAGAAACAAGAGCTTTTGTCAAACTGCATACTGATAAATGATCCTTGGCCCTATAAAAAATTTCAAATTTGTATGCTGTCTTAAAATATCATGTCTAATTGTATATCAGCATATACATTTTTTAAAATATTATTATTACATATGTGATATTTCAACCTGTAGCGAAGTTATTCATGTTCCTTTAACATTTGCCAGTACATTCATCGATGCCATAGACACCTGTCCTGTAGCTGCTAAAATATTCATTTTATTATTACAAGTAACTGGAGCAATATGAGAGTGTAGTTTGACTCAATCATACAATTGATCTTAATTATATGATTAACTTCATTGTACAAGTTCCAATTAACATTTCTGGTTACTCATTTTATGTTTATGTGCAAGTTCAAGAATTATGAAACTTTGTAAACTTCCAGTGTCAACAAGAGTTTCTATATTGAAACCTTAAGTTTCAGTTGTATGACAGCTTTAGACAGAAATGATGGGGAAGCAGCTAGGATAGATGCTGATGTCTGAAGCTGAGAATATTTAAATGCTGAAGATTTACAAACACTTGCATAATATCCTATACTAAAGTATTCAACATGTTTGCTCTAACTCCATTTGATGGCATTTTGGAAGAAACTAAAAGAGATAAGTTACATCTACCAGTAATAAATAATAGGAAATATCAGCATGGCTTTTTGCAGATGATTTAATAATCACATCTATTCTAGTGCAGGATTAAGGAGAGCAATTGAAGTAGTGAATACTTTTTGTAAAAAAAAGGAATAGAAAATTAATAAAAAGAAATCAAAGATCTTGGTTTTTAAACGTGATTATAAGTTGAAAAATGATGAAAAAATGGCAGTTAATTGGGAGAAAAATAAAGATGATAAGGAAAATTAATTATGTAGGAACAAGATTAAGTTCTAATTGGAGTTGGAATGAGCAGAAAAAAAATGGCAATAGCAAAAGGAAAAGCAGCTATGAGTGTTAAAAGAGAATATTTAAGAAAAATTTCTGATTTAAGAGTGAATTGACTGGAAAGAATTTACACATCCACTGTGGAAGCTAAAATGTTGTATGGGGCAGAAATATAAGTTGTAGAAAGTGCATGGAAAGATGTCGATAAAATAAATAAAAATTTTTGTTAACTGATTTTAGGTTTATCAACAGCATCCCCAAATGGTATGGCACAGCTAGAATTACATAGGTATTCTACTAAGAAAAAAAAATCGCAAGAATTATGAAATATTTATTCAGAATTACCACACTAGAAGAGAGTGATATTATTAAAGAATATTTTAGTATACGAGAGAAATGTAAGTGGAAAGAATCATGGTATTTGAAAGTGCAGGAAATTTTATAACAGATAGGTTTAGGAAAACAATGGATAATGGAATACCAAAACAGAGAATTTTGGAAAGAAATATATCTAAGATTGGAGGATACTGAACAACAAGAAATATTTAATAATTTGAGTGAAAAGAGCTTATTCAGACTTTATCGAGAATAAAAATTGTATTGGATAGGGAAAATTATATAGAATAATGTGATAAAGCAGGTAGAGAAAGATTTGCTTGGCCTAAAACTGTAGTTTTGAATTTAAAAGGATTAGGATATGATAAAGGAATAGGAAATTGTTTAATGTGTGGAGCAACCAATAAAGATTTTCATTGTTTGTTATATTGTAATCAAACAAAGGTATGCAGAGAAAAGGTTTGGAATAAAAAATGGGAAAATTTTAACTGTCAAAAGAGAGAAGGAAATACAGAAAGAAATGTAACCTTAGAAGTATAATAATTGAAGGATATTGCAGTAGTATGATGGTTACCAATGCACTAATAACTTGGAATTGTGTGGAGTGGGGACCAGAATGTTAACAAGCAACTTAGCAAAAAAGTATTTTGTGAGTATTAGCTTGGCAAAATTAGCTTATTGATTCAATTGTCATATATATATATATATATGAAGTTGGTTAGCATGGTAGCTTGATTTTAAGGAGAATTTAGTGATTAGTTATTATGTATTATGAAATCAACGTGGTTAGCATTGTAGCAAATTAATTGATTATATTTATTGTTATTTATTAGGAGTGTACATACTGTGGTTAGAGTTATAGCCTGTTTATTGGATATTGTAAAAAATGGAAATACGTAATTTTATTGTAATGTTGTTGTGTTTGTTAGAAATAAACTGAAATTTATAATAGAAACTTTTTTTCTTCATTTGCCTCAGTAGCAACCAAAAAATGTTTGAAATGCAGTACTAATGTCTCCATTATTTCATCACCACTAGTATGTTTCTACATTAAATTGAACTGGTCTTAACAACATATCCATTATTAAATTTCCTTGAAATTTAATGAATAAATTTTCAGTTCAATAAGTTGTGATAAAAACACCTTTTAGAGCACAAAAGGATATAATGAACAGAAATCTGCATGTTGTTAAAAACAAGCATGTAACAAAAATAAACAGCTGCTATTAAAACTGAACTTTTCAATTCATTCTTATTACACATCTATTCATCCTATAGCTCTGGCCTTGCACTATGCAATTTCTGTTTGTTTCTTCCTTGGTCTGGTGGTTAGCATTGCCGACTGCTAGATGGGAGGTTCCAGGTTAAAGAGCATTTGCTGCATTGGTAGACATTTACCATTTAAGAAGTTACCACATTGAGGGTTCCTTGCTAAAATAAACATAAGGTTACACAGAGGTAGTTATCAGCAGTAGCATTGAGATTTCTTTACTATATATAAATGTGATAAAGAAACATAGGGAATGAGGAAATTTAGTCAACTTCCCTCTTGCCTCCAATATTTCCATATATTAGTAATGATCCAGCAAGAATGTGAAGCCATAGGAAGGAAGTTTAAGTGTGAGTTCAGATATCAAACTGGAAGTACAAGTGGTAGCAGTATTAAACATGAACAGGAACTATAAAAAAGTGGTAGGTTTTAAATAAGCAAAGTCAAATATTAGTGTGTACTATTTATGAATACTTTGTGAAAAACAAATTAATAAAGGAGCATAGTTATACGGTTTGAATGTTAGCACAAAAGGTACTTAAAACTCAATAAATAGCATCATGTAGTTAGAAATCCTTATAACATGTTGAACAATTGTGACCAGTAATACTTAGATGAAACTTAGTACGACATGCATGATTCTGGGATAACAGTACATGTGTCTGTTTTTTAAAGTTCCAGTTTATGGAGGAAAACAGGAAGTAACTAGGAACTCCATACTGGGTGGTTAAGTCCACAGTAGCTGAGTCCAAAATCATTAAAGATGCTAAATCTTATTAGCATGATAATATAAGACTAAAAATTTAAAAATTTAATTGCTGAATTTCCTAATGGCAGGAAATAGTGATCTTATTAGATAATGCAATTTACCATTCTACAAATAATTAAATGTTCTACCTTATGTGCTTTGTTAAAGAGGACATAACTTTTATGCACTATCACAATTATTTTTCTGTACATAATCCCAAGTTGCCTAAAGCTGTTATATTGACCTGGTTGAAAGCAACTAACCTAATAAACAGCTGGCAACTAATAATCTTTCAAAATTGAAAGGTACTAAGATTCCCTGTATCACTGAATGTTTAACCCCATGAATTTATTTGGGCTGAACTGATACCTTAGTTGTAACAAAATAATGCGACACTAACACTTAGTGCAAGTATATGTGAAATGTTCAGGGAAGCAGTAGCTAAAATTGATGCTAAGTTGTATTCATCTTGAGTTCAGCATACAATTCTAATGCAATGTAGATCCCACATTAATTGAGATCAATTCATCATCAGTGCTTAGGAGAGTTAGGATGAAAACCAGTAAAAGTAGAAATAGTTTGTTAATAATTACAATTTAGTGAAAAATATTGGACAAAACTGGGAAATTGAACAAGAATTTATTGATAACTATGGACAAAGTAGTAAGAGCAGAATTAATAAAAGAGATGAAAAAAAAGCTAGAAATTTAGGAAGAAGAGCCTTTATGCATGGAATCCAGCTATGGATAGATGGAATTCCAATGATGCAACATCAAGAGCAAGGAACTACAGTCAGAGGGGAAGAGAGGAGGAGAGAAGATAGGGCAATAACTGGCAGTCAAGGAATAAGCATCGAACAAAGAGGGGAGGAGTAGCAGCGAGAGTGTTAATGACATCACCAACGAGTACAACTTCACTGAAACAGTTGAGTGTGGTAAATGACATGGTAGGGAGAAGTGTAAGGTGGGACCCAGCTGATCAGGAGACTAACTGAGAATTAAGAGGTGGGAATGTGGTGTCATCACCCTTGGGGAAAAGTGGAAGGGAAGACCCAGCTGGTCAACAGACAGCCTGGGTAAGAAGTGGGCATGTGTCATTGCCCTTGGGGAATATTTTTGAAATAGTTGGTACCAAAAACTCAGGGACAGACAAAAGGAATACAAGGGCAAATGCGAAAGAGGAGCGTTTTATATGCAAGAAATAAAAAATAAGCACTTAGAGGATGATTTTTGTGATTATACAAGATTTTAATGTCTTAGTAGGAGAAGAGCAGGGCCATTTGGATGGTGATCATAACAGAAGAGGAGGGGAGAGTTTTGTTTAGGGTAGAGCAGGAACAATAGGGCTAATTGGATTAAAGGTGGAAAAGGAAGTGTCCACTTTGTAGAAACTAGATAAGGCTTTATATTGTATAATTAAAGGGCAGTAAGGAGTTTTTGAGAAATATATGTAATTGCTTTGGGAAGGTAAGAGAGAAGGGGTGAATGAAAGTGATTAAAGGAAAAGAAAGAGGATAGTTAGGAGATAATATTGAAAGCAGTAGATAGTGGAGAGTAGGACCTATTACATATACAATCAGGGTGCTAAATGTATAGATCCTAAAATAACAAGCACTTCAAGAGAGGCAACGACAACAAAGCTAAACAGCAGGAATCTGTAAAATAGTTAAAGCTAAATGCTGTTTACTCCAAAAAACAGACGTATAAATTGTAAAAGTTAAAATAAGAGAATTATGCAGAAATAAAGCATTCATTCATTGATACATACAACTTATTTAAAACACCTAACACTAAATACATCTGAGGCCAAGCTGATTTGAATAATGCTCCATTTATTTGGCCCTTTAACTAGAACATGAATATTAAATGTGACAAGACAGCATCATTAATATCCTTCGCCTCATGATGAATGTGCCATAGAGTTCAGGTAGTGAGAACAGTTATTTAAATCTCTTTGTAACAGGCTGTGATATACAATAAAGCAAACAGGCTTTACCTACAGAGGTAGTAGCCTTAGATCATCAGTCTGCAAAGTCCTACATGCTGATCACATGACCCCTGCAATCTGTCAATGATGTTCCATGATGGAGATAAGAGGACACAGTCATACAGAAAGCCCAGGCCTTCCAAGAGCTGTAATGCTATAGAAAGAAAGAAATAATACCTCAATTTTTTTTTGGAGAAGTGGTTGCAACCTATACATTTTTATATGGAGAGAGACTAAGAGTACTTTGGAGGATTTCAGATCAAAACAACTCATAACTTGGGTTTTGAAAATACACATGCAAAACTTTTTCATTGTTCTCTTTACACACATAATTACTCATCGTAGCAGTAAATTAGTTATTTTTCTTTCCTTTTCCATTATCTTTTATACAAATTCATACAGGCTACCATATTTTTGGTCCATTATGTGTATTTTTTTCTTTACAAGCAGATATCACAATGAAATCTGCACAGGAACTTTATTTTTTGAACAAATACACCATAACATCTATTTAGAATAAAGTCTAATCCAATGAATTCTAACTTTATTCTTAAATACAAGAACCAAAAATTACTCACCATGGCATGGTTTATCACAGTCAGTCCATTTATCTTGCAATTTCCAACTAAATTGAGTATCTCGCTGTACAGTGTACTGGAATGTTATGTTAGGAGGTGTCAAACTTCCCACTGATAGAACCTGCAACATTGACATTATTTGCTAAAAAGTATCATGATCTTATGAGCTGCTGCAACATAGGAAATTCTTATTTCGGCCAACTCAATTAAAAAGGGATGGATACTTTTTCGGACACAAAAAACATCTCTTCAATGAATATGTAACCAAATAATTTTGTAATTGTTGTATCCATTTTATTTTTTTTTGTTTTGTTTTTGTTTTGTTTCAAGAGAATGCTTCTAATGAGCAAATAATGGAACTAAATCACACTTTTTCTCTCCCAAATAAAACATAATTTCTTTTGCTATAAAAAATAAAATTATGCTGTTATTTATATGTCTGAATCACTGTTGTAGTTTTCTTGTTCTTACTACTACATTCCATGAGTTTGAGTTTTGAAAGATGATGAAAAGCCTGCTCCACAGCAAAGGCACATAAGCAATAAACTTCCTTTGTCCTTAAATTTTACAGAAGTGGCAATTAGGATGTCATAACTTTTGCATATTTTATTTGTCAGTTTGAATTTTGCAATTATATGCTTTGTGGTGAACATGAAACATTTCCTTATCCATAATATAATATCCATAATCCTATCTGAAATTTAAGATTTTTCCTTCTTTAAATTTTGATCCCAGCAATTGAGCTTTTATAACTCATTTGTGAAAGGGAGTATTGCTTATAATCAAATTTTGTGTTTGATGAACAATTTGAAAATATGTTTGCATTTAATAGCTCTTTTGAAGTAGGCTTAGGGGTCTGCAGAGCATGCACATGCATTCATTGCTCTTTTTTCAATATGGCCAAAGTTACTGTCACAGGGTAGGAAGGAGTGACCAGGCACTATGAAATGATATAGTGTTGTTTGCATGAATCTATTTTTTGTAAATGAAAGTCAAATTCAGAATTTTATTCTCCCCTAGGCAGTTATCATAAAATGTTATAATCTTTATAAAGCTGCCATCAACATTAGATAAATAATTGACAATCTTGCAGAGTTGCACTTTATAGTACATACATCCACAACTTTTATTTATAGAACTGAATTCCAGCTGTAAGTTTCAGTATAAATAAGGCTTATTTATCACCAAAAGAATGTCACCAGTATTATTTTTGTATGTCTTTATTACAGTCTGAGTAATTTGATCTCACTTAACTGAGCCATTTTTCCCTACAATATTTTTTTATTTCTGTAGCCTTTTGTCTTGAAGTTTTTGATCAGAAATCTGTTTTATCTAAAAAAAATTGCTTCCTAGAGATTCAAATCCAATGTTAAATTCCTGGTTAAATGTGTCACAGTAATAATGCTTGGCAATGGACTGATGTTTAGGATAATTCTCCTATAGTCATTCTACATAGAATAAGCAGAGTAGAATAGAGTACAGTAGAGCACATAGAGTTCAGTAAGGAGATACTTCTTGTGGGGACCTTTTAAGCAGCTGCAATTGCTCTTGGCAGTCAATAAGAACAAAATACATTCAAACACTTTTGATTGCCTATTCAAACTTGTTTTATTTCCTGATTCCTTTCTTCCTCTTAAATTGGTACCAACATTTCCCATTGAACATATCTTACCCAAAAGATCTCTTACTTCTTTTCTGAGTATAACCACCCATTACACATTCTTCTGCACTTGCCATTGTACATGGTTAATAAAAAAACTAACTTTATCCAACAATTTGAAAACTGAACAAACGTGCTACTTACTTATAACTATTGTCAAATGGAACTTTCATCCTAAGAAGCTCTAGGAGAAGGGGGGTTGTGAATTCAGAGTCTGCATGGACACTTATATTTACATGAAGAGGAGAACTCCTGAGTTTATCCTTTGTCCTCACACCCACATCACTCATAGTCATTCCTTAGTTTATTGATTTATTAAATCCATGGGCCCTACAAGAAGTATAGGACACAGGAAGATGTGGGATGGTCATTTTAAAATATAAATTTATTGACCAATAATAAATAAAAATATAAACATTTTGTTTTACCTTATTATTAAAAAGATAGAAGTATGATTTCAGTAAAAATGCCTCACATAGCTATTGCCACAGCTCATGATTCAAAAAAAAAAAAAAAAAAGGAGAGAGAGAGACTTGAAATTCAGATCATTCTTTGTCTTTGCAATGCCTGATATACACTATCATATGTTAACAGCATCTCTACCAATGTTTACATTTCATTAAAACCAATGATGTTACTTTTTGCTTGTTCAACATCAATGAAGACCTTACTGGGTGAGCAAGAACCAAATATGCATAACATCTGGTCATTCACTGAAGTTCAATCAAAGGTATAGAGACAGTGTTTTCACAGACACTGGTTTTAAGTTCCAAGGTGCATAAATTAAATCCGTACATATGTCCTTTAAATGTACACAGACGTAATAATCACATGGTGACAGATTTCAATTTAAATATTAACTTATTTATTCACCAGGAATGTAACCAAAATGTTTTAATAGGGCACATCATTTGCATATACATGTACATATACTTTTTTGATAACACTTTTAATTCATAAATATAATGAATTTAAAACCAAGTGAAATAGCTCAGGTGTAATGCTTGAGATTTGCATTCAGGAAAGCTTAGGTTCAATTCCTTTATTCCTTTTGGATCAATCATTCTAACCTTGGTTTTTTTTTTTTTGGGGGGGGGGGTTTACCCTGGTCATTTAGGTGAATGCTGGGAGGGATTCCACAAATTTTCTGTCCTCCCATTTTCTTTCATTCCATAGCATCAGTTATAGGGTCGGAAACATCAGGCAAGGCAGACTTGGTGCCTTCTCATGTGGCAGAGGCTTGCCTAAGGAAAAGTTCCTGTCCTAGCATATAGTGGGTTCTGTTGGGGCCCTCCTCAGGAGATTTATGGACGACTCAAGTGAAACCTGGGTGGTGGTTCTTGTGGAGACTGCCAACATCTGGGATTTATCATCTGTGGAAATGTTAGGGACCCCACCTATGTTTGTGCTTCATCACTTCTGATTTCTGATCACCCAGTATATCCTATGTCTCATTCTTTCCTCCTCATGATGCCCCCTCAGGGGAATACGACCAATAAACTCATCAGCAGTCATTATGCAAAATACCTTATGTTCCTACCTTATTTATGTTGAATTTATGAAAAATGCTAAGGCAAGAAAATCAAAAGCTTTGTTATGAGACATATGTTTATTTAGTAGGAAATATACAACCTCATTTTTAAATCTAGTCATCCTGTTTAATTTCCTAATGGAATTAGATATTATATTATAAATGTTTGTTCCCAAATGAGGCTTTTTATTTATATCTTTTCTGAAATGCAGAATGTGTATATTACCCTAATTTCGGATTTTAGGTCATGAAGATCCCTATTTTTTCCAGGTGTGCTACGTGAGATTTAATGAAACAAATTATTTAAAGAATAAAGATGTATTTTCTTTGTTTAAAATATTTCCGTGCATAATATATGTTTTGCAACTCTATTTTATTCTTAAAAGCTTTTTCTATATTTTGACCATCACTACATGCTCACTTCCATTACTGCAACATATTTATTACACACTTTGATCACAACTTAAAATATAAGCAAAATATGCATTTTCAAGAACCTTACTGCTGATTGTACAAGTGAATGAAATATCTAAAAGATTACACATTATTACTAATAATTAATTCTCTCTCCAAAACTTCATAAACTGCTAGCAGGCTACATGTGCTATAGCAAAATTGTAATCAAAATAATCATAATTATGCTCCCTTTCTGTTAAATAGCAAAAAGCGGGGGAGTATAAAATCATGGTCAGGTATCTGTGATCATTAACAGTTTCCTCAATGTAAAATAATTCTTTTACTTTTTTATCACTTCTGCACATCACAAAAGTGCTTTTAAAACATGTACGAATACTGATATAGAAGGTCAAGTTTTGGTTTTATGAAGCTCCAAAATACATCAGCAGTTATAGCTGAAGTGGAACAATGCTCTATCCAAAATAATATCTCAATCATGCACCATAGAACACAATCATAAAACTGACATTTTGTGATAGCATGTCCCAGTTTTATTTTTTCCATCACAATAAGTTTGTATGTTTTATCTTTTAGTCATCTGGTAGCTGTGCATATGAAAACACAAGAAAATCCTGTTACTACAAAATTAGAAAATTCTATATAAAGGTATGGTAAAGCACTCTCAGGTCATAAAAGATAACAAACATGAGTGTAAAGTGAAGTTTTCTAGCATAAATGATAATGTGGGATGTAATGAAACCCCTTAATTTTTTTACTTCTAAGACTGAAATGCATAGTCAATATAGTGTATTTTAATACTGCTTAGATACAGTGTATTTAAAGTAATATAGGATTAAAAAAAATCTTATTTACAATGACAAGAAAATCACAATACAACTGTTTACTCATTTGATCTGATACCAACTATTACAGTCTATAGTATCTAGTAGCTATAGTAGCTATTTTATATGTGTTTTATATGCACCAGATACATAGGTTCCACCTATTCATCACAAAATGCATAAAATTACAGAGGAATAATGTTTTACACTTATCATTCATAAAATGTTTCCAAATTCCAATACTGTGCATCAGCTACACTTACTACCACAAATATGACTTTCACAAAAAAACTATCCTGCAAGTGCAATGTTTTGAGTCCTATCGGCAGCAAGCAGCTGGACATGCTCCACCAAGAACATGTGCAGGACAGTTTTTACATGAAAGCCCTGTATAATATGGAGGTTTGCTAACACTCCTTAGGGTAAAACAAACCTTCTCACAACTGAGCAAGAGTAACAGAGTGGTAATTTATACCTTGAAGACAAAAACGAACAATGGAAAGATACTGTGTGGATATGCATTGTAGCAACATAGTATTGGAAATATTTCAAAAAATGCATGTTTGAAGGTTTGGTGGACTTCCACAGTATTATTCTCTTTGTGTTTGGATAAATTGATTTAGAGCGAAAATATTCATCATAAAACTTTAGCCTTAATGAAATCCCATTTGTTTTTCTAATAGGATATTTTATCCAATCTTTTGTAACCTTTTACAAATAAATATAAGCTTTTGGGCATAGTAGTCAGCATATTAACATTTTCAAGAGTCGGTCTCCAGATGATGATGAAAGTGAGTGCTCTTGAAGCTTGTTTTGCATTTTAAACAAGTGAGGTATAATAGTGTTACTAACTGATATGTCAATACATTGATTGCTTTATTGTTAATAACTTCTGCATACTTCTTCATTATTAAATATAAGCTTGTATAAATGAAATGATAGATGTTTTGAAAAGAACAAAAATATATATTAGACAATATACAATACATCCAGCTACAGCATACAAATGACAGTTTCGGAGAGTCTACAGATAATCATTTCCACCACTCAGGCATCTGTCCCAATGCTGAACAAGTCTCCCTGTACTCTCCTTGAAGAAGCATGCTGGCTGCTGACCAAACCACAATTCCACAGAATCAGGAACTGCTCTATCAGTGGTAAAATACTTACCCTCTTCAACAGAAAAAAACATATGATAATCATAAGGGAAGAGATCTGGGCTATAAGGCTGGTAAGTCATAAGATCCCAGTGAAAGCTGTTTTGTTGGCAGCATGCAAGAATGCATTATTGAGGAGCATAAGTGCACCTCATGACAGTTTTCCCATCCACTGTCTTTCACAGTCTTTAAGAGGTTCTGTAAGGTGATATAGCAAGATTGAGCATTTATTGTGTACCAAAGCATTTTCTTTGCCCAAGAATTAAATCATGCCCTGTTGTACTCGATTGTGACATTGTAATTCAACTGTCTCCTATATTCAGCAAACATCTAATTCTGACTGACCACATTCTGTGCCTTTACAACAGATACTAAGCCATGCCATGCTGCCATCTCTTGGATGCCTTTTAACTATTTGCAGTGTTGCCTGCATTGTGTATGTTTCTTATGAACAACCATTATAATTTATAAATATATTAGAATAAATTTTGTAAGTGCTGCAGAGAAGACTTATACAATAATAATATATTATCTCTAAATCCTTTAGTATGTCTTAATAACAAGTGTAATTACACACGTGTAATTTAAGACATTTAGCTTTAAATTTATGAGCTATATTTGAAAAATTCTATATTTAAATCATTACATCTTGCTACTTTTTTATTTTTGCTTTTCTTTAAGACAATTTCTAATTCTGACATTTCAATTTAATCTATTTCTGGTAATGTAATTAGTTAATTTTTTTTTGATTACCTATATCACTTCCATTTTTTATATAGATGGAATTGTTTCTTAACATATCTTTCTCTTCTCCAGAAAGAAGTTTAATTACTTTATAGACATAGTTTTGTTTGTAATGCAAACCATATTAGTTCTGATATGTACTTTTCCCTTTAATGTTGTTTAGTTTTCTCACTTCTCTTTTTTTGCTATTGCTTTTATCTATGATATTTTGTTTTATTTTCTATTGATGGAATATTTAAAAATTTATCTATAAATAATTCAGTTATAATTTATGCTATAATCTTTTGGAAAAATAGCTAAAAAATACAAAATTATTTAGAATACAGAAAAGATTGTTAGACTTATTATGAGAGTAAAATTAGAAACTTTGTGTAAATTTTTTTTCCAAAAAACTAAATATATAGCCACTACCTTCCATCTTCCTTCTTAAAATTACTGACTTATATAAAAACACTATAGCCATGAATTTACAACCAATGCATTTCATAAATATAAAACAAAGCAGAAAATTTGTTTAAGCATTATACCATAAAAATACTTAATTATGGTACTTACGAAGCTGTTGACAATGGAGTGATAATATATCCTACACTTATGTATTCATTTTTTTATACTAAACTCCATTTACTTACATAAAAGTAAAACACATTTCGGGAGAATCTCTCCCTTCTTCAGTTGCTCTCCAAACCTTCCTTCCTCACCTTCAGTGAACAAGTGAAGATGGAAGAGATTCTCCAGAAATGCATCTTACTTTTATGTAAGTAAATGGAGTTTAGTGTAAAAAAATGAATGCCTAAGTTTCGGATACATAAAATACTTATTTGAAAAAGCAGTTAAATATAGCAAATAAATATCTAAACAAATTACCATAAAAGCTAAAGGAGTAAATGCTGTATCAAAATTTAAAAGAATGTTAAAAAAGTATTCCAAAATAATATTGTTTCTACTCTGTTCAGAAATTTCTCAAAACAATTTTTAGTACCTATTAGCTGTAAAATTTGATGAAGTTATATAGACATAAATTGTATTATACAGAAATTTCTTGAAAACATTTGTAGTGTTCAACATTAATTAAATGAAACTGTATATCTTTATTAGATAATCCTAAATGAAAGACTTTCATTACATATCTTAATCATATATATTTATGTTGTAATTTTGTATAATGAGTACATGTTAAATTGTAAAGTGATCATTGGAATGAATTAACCATGACTACCAGCATCACCAACATCAAAACAACAAGGGCACAACAATCGTTACTGAGTAAATTTCTAAACAATTTATATACCATATAAAAGAGCACACTAAACTATGTTTAAAACTTGAATATTATAAACTGCAATGTGCATATGATTGAACTATTGGGGTGTTAAAGATGTGCAAGGGGGTGAAGGTCCTCATCATATAATGGGATTCTTCTCTTTCTGAATTGCTGGTACAATGCTATGCTGTGATTGTTGCCCACTGTTAGAAAACAGGAATGAAGCAATGAAATCTTCTAAACATTATATTACTTTAAAACTATTAGACTATTAAAGAGAACATAGTGCAGTATTAAGAAAACTTTTATGAGTATGACATTATAAAAAAAAAAATATCTTCTGAAAAGTTAAACTGGAAAACAGGAACATTTTCCCTTAAAATACTTATATACCGCATGCCATATGATTAGAAGGTTCAATACTATGCAAAAATTTGTTTCATAGTGACAGAAACCAGAACATAACTGAAGGTGCAGAGGAGTTACACAACTGATTCACTCTTTGTATATCTCTAGTTAGCTAATGCATTGCAATTGGATTGTAAAGACCCCAAATGACACCTCTTTAACACACTATAACTAGATCATATTATACATATTTGAGTTTTAAACATATTTCAGTGTGCTCTGTTAAATTGTTTAGAAGTTTTCTTAACATAGTTCCCTTGAAATGAGATAAAAGAAGAACTAAACAAAAAGTGTTTTCTTGCAGTTAAAACAGAGAAGAAATACAATATTCACTGAATGTTTAATAGTATAACACAAACCTCTACTATAAGGCTCTTCTTAAGAGGCCTGGAGGATGAGTTGATCCTTTCAATGATGGTTGAGGAACCTGAGTATTCCAGTGTGCCCCCATCAAACACTACCAACTTTCTGAAGATAGTCACCATGTATTCTCCATTTAGGATGTACTGCCCATTTTCTTCATCCCTCAGAGCTGCAGAATAAAGGACTTAATTGTCATTTTTTTATAAATAAATTCTGAAATAATCCTATCATCCTGAAAATCCTGAGAACCAATGTAGCAGCCTTCATCTAGTTCAATGGGCTACCTCACTTTCTTGTAGGAGTGCTCAGCAGTTAATACTGTTAAGGAGCTGTGTATTTTGTGACCAGTACATTATATTGGTCATGTCTGCCTGTTCTTTATCTCGTGCATTAAACATTGCATCATTTAGATCTGGTAATTCCCCTAAAGCCCAGATTTAACTCTCTATAACTTTTAGCATTTTGCATTAAAAGCAAGATTAGGCAAATGATGCTGATTGTGAAAGGCTGCAGACTATTTTGAAATGTAAAAATGATACTGGAGTAAGTGAATGAGGAGAATATTTTAAGGCAACTAAGGTTAATGTGTTAGTTAACTACTTTAATATTTTAAACATTGATGCTAATAAATATGTTTAATAAAATGCTAAGACTTGAATAAGAGATGAACGTTTAATAGGAATCTTTAGGAATAATTGGTCTCAATAAGTTTTTTTTATTCACTAGGAACCAGGTAATCAAATAGGAGAAAAAGGAAAATTTACGAAAGTCAGTTAACACTCTAGACACCATGCTTGTAAATTTTTACAGGCTTGATTGTTTCAAAATTTATCAGGACTGTTTTTTTATGGGGTCAACCATAATTTTTCATTTGAAAATATGTGCTAGCAATTTTTATGTGTTTGGCTCACTGCTATTCCATTAATAAGGACACTTTGCTGGCATTTTCATGATATACTGTTGGCCATTTAAATGTAATGCCCATAATAGATGCCTTAAACTGATCCCATATTTTCTCAGAAGAAACAAGTGTGAATCATCGAAGATACAACAGCTATATCAGAAGGTGACTGAATTTCATCATGGAAAATTTTGACACACTGAGAGAACAGAGTGTCATTCTAAGAAATTGATGCTTCTATTGGATTAAATGTGTCCATAGTGAAACTAGGGGTGGCACCCCAGAAAATTTTGGATGGACTTTTGCCATACAATATGAAACTCTGCCCACCAAAGAATGAAACTTTAAAAATCCATAACTTTGAGGGACTTGTTCTTAAAGACTTGGATCAGCAGATTATTAGTAAGTACTCTTAAATTTCAATGAGATTTGTTAGGTATTGAGCTATATAAAGCAGTCATAGTTTGACACATTGACATCAGCTTATGATAAAAATGCAATTGAATGCAGTATTGCATAGGATGACTCATTCACAAGTTCTTTCCAAGACTCTGTTTTGCAACCACTTCTTGCTTGCTTGCTTGCTTGCTTGCAATTGAAGTTGCTGATGCTGAATTAATAACTGTAGTTATGTGTTGTGTTAATCACATTCTTAGACATGGATGAGCATTGCACGAGATAAACCTTAATGATCTTTTGTAAATTATAATTAATCTGTCAGCTAACACACTCTTATACTTCACTTACTTTTAAATGCAGTGAGCCTGGTTTCAAAGAGACATTCTCTCCATCTTCAACTTGACGTAAGATGACAGATTAATTATAATTTACATTTAACAAGCTTCAATGTGTGAGTTCCAACAGAATTTTTTAAAAATGTCTTATTTTTCGAAAGTTCTTAAATGACTTAATGATCTTGTTTCATCCCACTTAATGCCCCGTAAATAGTGTTATTGCTTCTGTCTAAAACCTGGTAATTCTCAGCATTGTTTTCCTGAGCAAACTCTAATGCACCACATTCCTCATGCATATCATATCAACATAACATATATAAACAGCTGTATAGCTGTGATCCTACTTCCAGGGAAAAAAAGCCATCAAGCCTTGTCCCATAGTATAGATGTTTGTTAAGCATGGCATTTGAAAGTGCTTCCACAAATGTAACTATCATAATATTCGCTCAGAACATTATTTAATAATGGATTGATATTTAGTATTAATAAAATGGGGTCAACCGTACAGGTAAATTACTTGTAGCCATGTTGTGAAACTAAAACTGAATAATGTTGGGAAAACTTCGGTCACATTATTACATACATACATACTTCAAAGAAACCAAAATGTGTTAAATTTACTGAGCCACAACCAAGAGGTAAAAAATAACATAAATAAGGAAAATCCAGTGATGTGTACAGGGCTAGACCCCAAAAGAAGTGATAATTTGCAATACTTGGAAGATTACATTAAAGATCCAGCAGGCATTCTGATTCTGGTGAACAGGAGAAAGAAACATAGGCAAACATCAGGCAGTGCATGTAATATAGCAACTAACCAATGAGATGTTCCAAAGCAGTCAATATTACATCCATTCCCACAAACAATGTTTGACAAAGCAAAAAGAAGTTTTCAGTCAGAATGGTACAAGTTATTTTCATGGTTGCAATACAGTGTATATAAGAACTCCGCATTTTGTTTTCCATGTTGATTTTTTGTATCTGATAACAAATTTGTTTCCACTTTCACTTAGGTGGGCTACTACAATAGGTAAAAGGTAGTTGGTAAGTACTCTAATATCCATAAACATGACTGCAGTCAGATTCACAAAGTAGCTCATAGTTTGTGGGAGTCTTTCAAAAGATGAAGAAACAAGGTGGGAATGCTTCAGTTTTCACTGCAATTAGTAAAGCTTATGCTGCTTAAGTAAGAGATAACAGAATAAATATCTGATGAATTGTAGAAGCTTTGCATTTTATATGGGAGTGCAAGGAATTGCACAAAGAGAACATGATGAATCAAAAACCAGTAAAAATAATAGTAATTTTCTAGATCTTCTAGAGAAAATTGGTAATCTAGATCCACTATTGAAAGGAGAATAGAAGATAAAAGTAAAAATTCCAAGTATTTACATCATTCTATTCAAAATGGGATATTAGATATAATCACTAAACATGCTATAGCATGATTCAGAGAATAAGTTGCTCAGACCAAATACTCTGCACTTATACTGAGGGTGCCAAAAAAACATACTTTCATAGTAGATATCTATTTAATATATTTCAAAGTTGGAATGAAAAACAACAGTAATGTGTAGTATGATGTTCTGTAAACAGATGTGACTCACATACATTATGATAGTGCTGCTACATGATAAGTATATCAATAATAAACAAATGAAGCCAAGATTATTGTAAATCAACAATGAACAAATGAAGCCAAGATTATCGTATGATGTTCTGTAAACAGATGTGACTCACATTACTTTATGCTACATTGTTGCAACAAAATGAAGCCAAGATTATCATTTGAACAGCAGAAAGCAATTTTGAAGTGGTATTGGAAAACTGAAAAGTTGTTGAAGTTCAAAGGCAATGGAGACCTGTGTACAAAACAGAACTGCCAACTCGAGTAACAATTGCATGCATTCAAGACAAATTTGAGGCTCATGGTACAATTTGCTATGTTCACAAGGGCAGATCTGGGAGACTTTGCACAGCAACAAGTCCCACACACTGGATCCAAGGTACTTTCCTAGGCACTATCCAAGACACTGGATAGGACAAAGAGGTACGAATGAGTTTCCACTGCATTCTCTGGATCTAACACCTTTGGGCTTCTACCGATAGGGAACATTTAAGGATGTATACCGTAGAAAACCAGCTACACTGGCAGCACTCCAGGAAGAAATTGAAATGACATGTACTGCAATCACTGAGGACACTTTCACAAATATTGCTCAATCAGTAGTTCAATGTACTCAGAAGTGTATCGATGCCGATGGTGGGCATTTTGAGTAACAGTAAAAGTCTAAGATGATTAGTGCTCATCATTATCTGTTTGTGTGAATGCAGTTTGTAATGTTAACACAATTATTTCTTTACTTGAAGTGTGCATACATTTTTGGCACCATCTGTAGTTAATGAATCCAAAGAATTCAGCAAGTCAAAGCAACATTCGATGGTAATTATATATTATTTGAATGGCATACTATAGTATGAGAACTTCCTTGCATTAAAAAAGGCAAAAAAATTTAATGCTATATCCTTGCTATTGTACATAAAAGAAGTGTTAACTGCCAGTGTAGTGTTGCTTAGGCCTATGATGGATCCCATGTGATGAATGGATACTGCAATGGCATTCAAACTTTCTTTTAGAGGGAGGTATCACAAACTGTGTATGTTCACTGCATGAATCACTGATTCAACTTGGTAATAGCTGATGTGTGCAATAGCCTCAAGGAAATCCAAGAGCCTTTTATCCAATTGAAAAATATGTACATCATTCTGTCAGGATCTGTAACTCATATCTTTTTTGCACCAGCGCTAAAAGAAATGAACTTGCTTAATATTATGTTACAATGCCTGAGTGATACAAGATAGACTCTCCAGGTTGTAACATTTCTTCAGCATTTGTTACTTTATGGTGCATTTATGAAGTAAATAACAGTAAAACCGGAATCAAAGCAAGCACGAGGTATTATTAGTAAGCATGTTTCTTAAGCAGCTGTGGTTTTTTAGCCAATAGCTCAAATATAATTGTCATGGTTTTAAACTATCTGCAAAGCAGTGTGTATTGCACAAGCATGTGGTATGATGAAGGATAATTGCAAACTGATCATTAAAATGCACAATTCTCCTCTGCAGTTTAAAACCATCTCAGAAGATGCTACCAAGATAGCTCAATATAATGGTGTAAGCACTGAAATAAGTTATTTCTTAAATATGAATTTATAGTAAATATACCGCAAAATTTCTTATAAGCAAAATATAAAGTATTTAACTTTTCGGTTTAACAGCAACCGTAAATGCATAAGGCATTATTAATTTTCTGCTCCTTCTGTTCATTCTTCAGATATTGTTTGCAGAATTACAGAATTGAAATTAGGGATTATTTCACATGCATCAATCATAAACTGGTCACAAAGATGACTTTTAGATATCCATATAGATTTAACAGCATTCATTTATGAGAATATTTGCAAACATTGTGTGGTTACATGGTGTACTTAGTTAGCAACAGTAGAGAAAGGATGTGTCAGGTGAGAGTTACTGTTTTGTGAAGAAATGGAAATAAGGCACAAAGGGAATGAATTTGATAGTGTATAGAGTAAGAATTCGGCAGTTTGTAACTAAATATAGTTAACCAAAGAGGACAAAAGAGGAAAGAAAGAATGATTTAATTATTGGAATTATTGTGCTGGAAGTATGAAGAAATTGCAGGAATTTAGAGCTAGAGAGGATTCAGAATAGGGTGAAAAGGAGGAGACTGGGTCTTTGAGGCAGAGTTTTTGGAACTGCACAGGTTTGAAAAGGTGTTTGTCTTTGGATTTTATTTATTTGCTGGTTGAAAAAGTGCATTTATTAGAATTAATTAAGCCATAATTAGAAGATAGAGATAAAATTAGAATGGTACAGTTTGAATTTATAGGAAAAACGAGTTTGAGAAGGAATATTAAGTGAAGAGCTTCAGATGACTTGGGGCTATTATTTAGAAAGGAATGGAAGGGTTAGATTAAAGAATGGAACTCCAGGATGAAGGGCATACTGTGGGTAATATTGGTGAAGTTTAACACTGTGTATAGGGATAGTTTTTAATCCATCCAAAGCCACAGCACAGCTTACATCAGTTAAGGAATGAGATGGAAGAAATTAGACAGAAATTTCCTATGATAGAATTTTTATTCCTGGAGATTTCCATAAGAGGAAAGGATTAGGGTATATTAGATGATTTAGTTATAAAAGAAGATAAAGAAAGTGATAAAAGAAATAGTAAGGATAAAGAAGTGAATGCAGAAGGTATGAAATTTGTTCACTTTTGTGAAATCAATGGTGATTTTAAATGTTTTTGGGAAGAAGATAAGGGTGGTAAATGTACATTTGTTAGTGCAAGTGGTCAAGGTGTTGGGGATTTTGCTGTATGTAGTTGGGAGTCAATACAGTCTATGATAAATTTCAAAGTAATGAATTTAGTTTGAATAGTGCTCACTTTCCATTAGCATTAGAATGGAGGAATGAAATTAATGGCAAGAAGGATTTATATCCAAATATAAGGGAACTGGGTAAGAAAGTAAACAATTATAAATAGAATGAGACCCATGTCAGGAAATTTTATTTTATGTTGAATTCTGCAATGATAAGTTTGTGTGTTCATGAAATTAATTTGCATATCAAATTAGACAATGGAGAGGCATTATTTCTATTACAATTTGTGCTCAAACAGGCTGGTAATAATATGCTTAAAAGGAGTAGGAATAACTAAAGGCTATGATTAGTTTCATAAAGAATGTAGAGACATGAGAAGTTTAGTAAATGGTGCCATAATTCAATGGAGAGAAAATGCAAGATTTAAGGATAAAGCAAAAGTGACAAATTAAGAGCATTATATAAATGATAATGGATAGTAATAAAATGAAATGAAAATTTATTGAAATATATCCCAACAGACTACATAATATACCACATCAAACATATATGTTTTATCAATCCAGTACTAATTTTACTTATCTCCACCAGATATTTTTTTTCCAGAGTAGCTTGTTTACATTCTGATCTCAATATACACAACTCCAGATTATTAGTGACCACAATATTTATTGCTACATTATTATTATTATTATTATTATTATTATTATTATTATTATTATTATTATTATTATTAGGTAGTAAGAAAGGCAAATGCAGTAAAAAAAAAAGGCCTTAGAAATAAAGACAAAAATCTAGGTACAACAAGTATGGGAAAATATAAGAATTTGTACAAAAACAAGAGCACGGAGGTTATTAATTGTACCAGAGCAATGGATGGAGTATTTTAAATGCTTATTTTAATTAGGAGACTCTGAGATGAGGGGTGAAAATTGGAATTAGAATCAAGATATAATAAAACTCTAGACAGAGAGTGGAGTAAGGAAGGATTGTTTTGCTGAATGAGTTTACAAGGACAATATGTTTCTTGTTAGATGCAGGGAAGTTTTGTGACAGACAAGGAGCTAAGGCAAAGGTGGAAGTTCAGTCATATTCTTTTAAATTTTTATAGATGATATAATGCTAAGTTCATAGCAAGTTAACATACACAAATCAATAATAAACAAATTGGAAAACCTGGGCTCACTTTATGATGATGATGTAATCGCAGTATCTATTTCAGTGATAGGGTTAAGATATCCATTATCAGAAATTATAACATATTGTAAAGAAACAGAAGAAACTAAAACAATAATATTTAAAGTTGGGGAAGACTCAACAACATACTGTAATAAGAGGGAAGAGGGCACTGTGTTCTATCAAGAATAAATAGATTACATTAGATTGTAAGTGTAATAAGCAGGAGAAACAGGAAATGGTATAGTTTAGATTAGGAATCTGGAGCTTAAGGGGTTTTAGAAGTAATTTTGAAAATTTGAAAATGTGGAGCATACTTTGTTTGAATGTTCAGGAATAAGTGGATGGAAAAAAACATGCAATACTTGGTAAATGGTTGAAATTAAATAAGCAAATGCAGCAAAGAAAAATTTTGGTGACCATATGCAAATTAGGAATCTTGGGCAATATTTATATAGAGTTAAGAACAAATGGTTATGGTCAGGTAAGAGAGATAATCTATGATTTCTATTGCATTTACCCTGTGTAATTGGTCAGTAGGGCTAGTTTGATTATATATGTAGTGGATTAAATTTTTAAATTTGTATGGATGTAAGCTAATTAATGCAGGGGTTCAGTACTTGGACCTCTGTTGTTTTTATTGTATATAAATGATTTACCTAGTTATATTCTTTATTCTTGATGATCTTCATTGGACTGTTTCAGAACATTCCACAAATTCTTCATTAGCACTTTCTTTAATGAAGTAACATAGACGGAAGTCTCAGTTTCTGATTCCTTTTGATTGGAGTGTTATTTTTCATATTTTTCTTCTGATTTATCTTTGGGTATTCATAATAAGTGAGCAGATCATCTTCATCGCTGTCGAAATCAAGAGTAATCAACTTTGGAGATTCTTTGACTTTTCCTGGTTTGCAGGGATAGACATCCCTTGATGCGACTACCCTACACTTCTCAGGATCCCAAAGTCTATAACTATTAATTGTGTATCCAACAAATATGTACTTTTTGGCTCTTGGATCCAACTTTTTTGTGTTCTTCAGTATTTTGGTATAGACTTCACATCCAAAATTAGGAATCAAAACACATACGGTTTCTTTTTCAACCATAATTCAGCTGGAGTTTTTCAACAATCTTGGACTGACTTCGATTAAGCAAATAATTTGCTGTCAATAATGCTTCACCTTACATTTCCTTTGGTAATCCAGAGTCGAACATCAGAGCTCAGTTTTATTCATAAGAGTATGACCAAGTCTTTAAGCATGAACATTTAACTGTGGTATTTGAGAAGGAGTGTAACCCAGCTACCCTTCTGATCACAAAATTCTTTAAATTTGTGTGAAACATAATTACCACCATTGTCCATTCTAACTTCTGAACATTATTTACCAATAATTTTCAATTTTAGTGATGTAGTTGGTTATTGTCTTTCAAACTTCATCATTATCTTTCAGCAAGAAAACTTAGGCAAAATTGTAAAGTCATCAAGTACTGAAACAAGGTACCTATTATTGTCCCAAGAAAATTTTTCTATAGGTCCAACGACATCTGTATGTAGACTTTGGAGCAGATCTGTAGCACAGATATGATTGAGTCCAAATGGTTTGCGACATGCCTTGAACTTCAGACAAACTTCGTAGGTTTCAAGGTTTTCCATGTCAGATTTTTTTAAGTTTCATCACCTTTGAAGGTTTTCAAGTTTTTTCAAGTATTTCACTCCAAGATGTCCAAGTTTCCAGTGGCAATTGATATTCTCAGTTGTTGCGGTGAGGGCTTCCCCATCATTTTCATTACCTAGTTTTATTTCAAATAATCCATTTGAATTTTTCTTACCGCTTAGAACAAGTTCATTTTTCTGATAAATTTCGACTTTTTCGTTCTCAAAGGCTGCTTTACCATTTTTTTAAGTGATAGCATTAACAGAAAGCAGGTTTTTAGACAGGTCGGGCACGAATAAAACATTAGACAATTTGCATTCGGGCGTTTCAATCATTCCGAAGCTTCCAGTCTTTATGGAGTCACTATTTTTGGGGATGGTGATCATGGCATTAGACGACCTAGTTCCTTTCAGATATTTTAAGTTGGTTCTAGTGGTGTAGTGGTAACCACACTTGCCTTCTAGACCCAAGATCGCGGGTTCAAACCCGGCCAGGATCGATGGATTTTTTTCGGGCGTGAAAATCCCAAGTATGGCTTCCTTCGGAAGGGAAGTAAAGCCATGGGTCCCGTGTCGTATATTTACGGCACGAAAAAGAACCTCAAGCTTGAAAGAAGAGACCTCTGAGCAAAATTTGTCGGCCGTTTCACGCCCTGAATTGAATGGGACGCTACTGATCGAAGATGTTAAAGAGCGTCCTTAAATAAAAAAAAATCAATCAATTTCAGACATTTTTCATTGTTAGTCATGTGTGAGCTAGCAGTCGAATCAACTATCCATAAAGCAACATTTTCCTTTGAACTCTTATTCTTTTCATTTGCTAGTAAAGCAGTTTGAGTGCAGATGTTTAGTTTTTTTTTATTCCTGTTTTTGCAATAAAAACAGTTTTCAGGGTCTTGGTTATTTCCCTTGTTTGACATCGATAACTCTGGCCATTTTTACGTTGACTCTTATGTGTTATGGAATGCGATGAATTCTGTTGTATTCTGGAATAAAACGCGAGGGACATGCAATCGTTGTTTGATTTCCGCGATTCCTCGATTAAAAGACGGGATGTTAGATTTTTGTTTTATCTTCTTTCGGAGTCGAGTTCCATGATGTGATGAAGTTATCATAATTTGCGAGAGACAAGATATACTTTTTGCCATTAATATTTCGCCAACAATTTTATTATGCTTCCCCCCTCCCCCTTCGAGAGGCCGTTTAGAGAGTATCTGAGATTTTCTAAAGTGCTTAAGTTTGACATGTCTTTTGATTGGTCGAACTTATAAGCAAAAGGTCAATTTTTGGTGCTCGTTATGTCGTTCGAAAATACCACAAAGTTTAGTGTACATTTCATTCACCATTGTGCATGAAAGAATGTGGGCGCGAAGTTTTTCACGAGAACCAACAATCACATGTCCGGCACGTGCGTCTTTCATTTTCCATTCATCCTTTTCTTTGTCCTTAATTATATCAGATAGTTTGAATTTTCCATTAACGCTCTAAATTCAAAGAAAATCTCATTTTCAAATTTCCAGAGTGGAAAAGATGGGATATCAGTGAGTTTTTAAATGCTGTTTATCAGTCCTTCAATTGTCTGGCATTTCGCCGGTTTGACAGTTTTTAAAGAAATTAATACATCTTACCTTCAATTTGTCGATTCTGGGCCAATAACCTAAAGAGGTTTTAGTTTTTAAAGTACACAGAGTTATACACTGAAACATTTTATTGAACTGATGAACAATAACCTAAAGAGGTTTTAGTTTTTAAAGTACACAGAGTTATACACTGAAACGTTTTATTAAACTGATAAACTAAGAGCGATATGATAAAACATCTATTTTATTTTAAGTAACAATCAGAAAGAGAACAGTGTTACTAATATAATTTAAAATTGATTCATATCAATACATGGAATAAATGATTAACATTATATATCCTCTAATGGCTTTCCTAACATCTATAGAAAATGCATTTGTAAATATACTAATGTAGTTTTCTGAATTTCCTAAATCTGGAAAGCATTTTTTTATGAATTAAGTTTCAAATTGTTCAGAATCTCACAGTATTTATAGGGGTTGATTAGAGGAACATGTGAGAGGGTTTTCAAACAAGAAAAGTATTTAAATTCGGCCTCTGTGATATATTTGCTCAAATTTATTAATAAATGCAGTGAGATGAAACAAATCATATTAACAATACTTTGCAGAAACTTGTTAGGAGATTGCAAAGAAAAACTAAATTGCAAACACATTACTTACTGCTCATTTCTGCTATTTCCATACCTTTCTGTTTCATAAACTTAGTTATTACATTCCATAGATCAAAAAAATGTTCAAAATAATTCACCCCTACTAAACTGCATAACCTCACTAGAGTATTAAAGATTTTCATATTGATTACCTACACTCTCTAGAAAATTTGCAAACTGCCAATATTTCAATGTATTTTTTTTTATCTTGTTTATACTGTGTGTTACCAAATTTTATGACTGATTCCACATTTGCTGATAAGGTTTCTTGGTGAAGAAGGCAGTGCACAGTATAGACAACTTTTAAATCTTATTCATTAAGAAAAGCTTTCAGTCTGCCAATAAAGCTTTGTCAGCTTTAATCATTGATCATGTTCAAAAAATATTCAAGTCATTTAGCTATTCTTTTTATAAAAATGGGCAGTTGAATTGTGTTCACCACATCATAACTGTCATCAACAGCTAAAGAAAATATTGGAAGTCATGGATTTTAACGCCATTTGCTTGCCAATGCCTTTAGACAACACTTCCATTCTTCAAGTTATACTCCATTGTGAGAGACCAAGGCCTAAAAATTGCACCAATTCTTTGGAGCGGAGAATTTTAACAACTTTAACCATGCAGTAATTTAAAACTCCCCTTCCTGCAAAGGTTTTAGCTTTGTAATTTCCCATGCCATGACATAACTGATAATCCTTCTGTTTTTTATCAGGTTTTGTGACATAACTGTAGTTATGTCTGTTTTTTCATTAATTCATTAGCCTATTGGCTCCTTCTAACCCTAAAATAATGAATAAAGAGAAATAATGACAATATCTTAAATGCTGAATTATATAAAACAATAACAACAACTCTCGCTCTGCATATTCAGGATGATATTTGTTGTAGTGATGTACATTACTCCATAATTTGTCATGAAGGACTTTTGAGCTAATAAGGTATTTGGACATCATCTGTATATTGACAAAAGAACATTTCTCCCCACTTTTGAAACTTCCTTCTTTAGCTAGACAAAGCACAATCTCTAAATAGCTCCATGACATACTGTCTACCTCAGCAATGTTTGTCGATATGTATGCAGCAGGAACAGAAAGGTAAGGGAGGGTCACTAGCCTCACTGGAGGGATGGGTGAATAAAGGCCAATAGAGCCATGAGCAATGATACAATGTAATTATGAGTAACATTTTAGAGAGACCTAACATACTGAAACAAATCATAAGGAAATTAAGCATTTTGTGCCATTTCAGTTAATAATGGAAACTTTAATAACTGCATATATAAGAGAAACTCTTTATAAAGAGAATATAAGTGAATCACATGGTAATGAATTTCTTTAAAAAATAAAAAACCTAATATAAATTCCATGATTAGTATATGAAACATACAAAAGTATATCACACTACCATAAATTAAAATAAAATACCCTTTTGTCTTTTCATTCTACATGTCCTTTATGACTTTTGAGAGCAAGGAATGAAATGTAGGATATACTAGGCAAGCAGGAATCTAAGGAGGCAATTAACAAACATAGATTATGGTTCCTAACATTTCCTCAGATGATAAGTCCCAAACATCAGCAATACCCACAAGAGTCATTTCTGGTTCAAAACCAAGGTAGCCCTTAGATGCTACATGCAGATCCCACCAGATACTAGTACAAGAATTTTTTCAGAAAGCAAGCCACCACCATACCCGAAGCACTTGCCCACCTTGCCTGATGCTTCAGACCCTGTAATTGTTGCTATGAATAAATGAAAGGAAATGGAACAGTTGGTAATTTGAGGACATTAAATATCCATCTCAGTATTTATCTTAGTGACCAGGAAACCATGAAAAAACCAAAGGTCAGGACGACTGAACCAAACTGATGGCAACACATGCAAATATCTATCACAGTGATCAAAAAATTAGATCTGTCTGTGAAGAGTATCTTGTGCAATGTTGAGGTTATAGCCTATGTTATTTACTAAATATAGGCAGCTGTTAGAATAAGCTAGTACAAAGTTGGTATATTGTCAATGAAAGACTAAAAGACTATATGAGGCTGTGATTGAGTCGCAGATGAAATGCAGTAGAAATTTGGGGAAGGTCAAAGAAGCGGACAAAGATTGATGTGCATAGACTGTTTTGTAGAGAGGTTCAGGGGTTACCAAAAATTTCACTAAAGAGAATAAGTATAGTAGAAATAGAAATGGAAGGGAATAATAGAAGAAATAATGGAAAGAACCTTAAAATATTGGTATAGATGTTTAAAACTAAGACAACAATGACATACTAAAAGAATGTCTTAAGTACCAAAGAGATGTATTAGGAAGAGAGTGTTGGCTTGGAGAGGTGGGAAAACTATTAGAAGAAATTGGAATGGGAGATATATGGCAATTGGTGAAAATAATGTTTGTGGATTTTGGAAAGAAGTGAGACAGAGGATAGAAGATATAGATCAGCAAGTAAAGGATATATAGTTTTAATCATTTATTCTATGAATAAATTTTATCTTGTATTGGTAATGCCGTTCTCTCTCTGATTGTTACTTAAAATAAAATAAAAGATATTGTATCATATCGCTTCTAGTTTATCAGTTTTATAAAACATTTCAGTGGATGACTCTGTAGTACTTTAAAAACTAAAACCTCTTTAGGTTATGGGCCCAGAATTGACAAATTGAAGGTAAGATGTATTAATTTTTTTAAAGTTGTCAAATCATTGAAATGCCAGACCCATTTGAAGGATTGATAAATGGCATTGAAAAACTCATTGATATCCCATCTTTTCCATTCTAGAAATTTGAAAATGAGATTTTCTTTGAATCTAGAGCATTAATAAACCTTGTGAATGGAAAATCCAAACTATCTGATATAATTAACTACAAAGACAGGGATGTATGGAAAAGGAAAGATGTACTCGCCCGACAAGCGATTGTTGGTTCAACTAGTTCGTTTAATGCCATGATCACCATTACCAAAAATAGTGACTCCATAAAGGCCAAAAGCTTTGGAAGGATTAAAATGCCGGAATTCAAATTGTCTAAATTTTCATGCTCGACCTGTCTAAAAACCTGCTTTCTATTAATGCTATCACTAAATAAAATGGCAAGGCAGTCTTTGAGAATGAAAAAGTTGAAATTAGAAAAATGAACTTGTTCTAAGCAGTAAGAAAAATTCAAGTGGATTATTTGAAATAAAACTGGATAATGAAAATGATACAAGAACCTTCATGGCGACAACTGAGATATCAATTAGCAGAGGAAACTTGGAACCTAGCAGTGAAATACTTGAAAAAAACTTGAAAACATGTCAAAGGGGATGAAACTTATAAAAATCCGACGGGAAAACCTTGAGACCTACGAAGTTTGTCTGAAGTCCAAGACATGTCACAAATCATTTAGACTCAATTGTACCCGTACTACAGAACCACTCAAATTCTACATACATACGTAATTGAACCTATAGAAAATCTTTCTTGGGACAATAATAGTTACTTTGTTTCAGTACTTGATGACTTTACAATTTCTCCACAGTTTTTCTGCTGAAAGATAAAGATGATTTCTCCACAGTTTTTCTGCTGAAAGATAAAGATGAAGTTTGAAAGACAATAACCTAACCAACTACATCACTAAAATTGAAAATTATTGATAAAAAATGTTCAGAAGTTAGAATGAACAATGGTGGTAATTATGTTTCACACGAATTTAAAGAATTTTGTGATCAGAAGGGAAGCTGGGTTACACTCCTCCTCATATGCCATAGTCGAATGCTCATGCTGAAAGACTCAGTCATATCTTCATAAATAAAACCTGAGCTCTAATGTTGGATTAGCAAAGGAAATGCGGGGTGACAGCAAGTTATTTGCTTAACCTAAGTCCTTCCGTGGCTGTTGAAAAACTCCAGATGAACTATGGTTAAAATATGAACCGGATTTGTCTCGACTCCTAATTTTTGGATGAAAAGTCTATGCCAAAATACTGAAGAACAGAAAAAAATTGGGTTCAAGAGCTAAAAAGTACATATTTGTTGGATACATAAATAATAGTTATAGACTTTTTGTTCCTGAAAAGGGTAGGATAATCGCATCAAGGGATGTCTATCCCTGCAAACATGAAAAAGTCAAAAGAATCTCCAAAGGTGATTAGTCTCGACTTTGACAGCAATAAGATGATCTACTCACTGATCATGAAGATACCGAAGATAAACAAGAAGAAAAGAAGAAGATGCAACCAACGATAAGACTCCATTCAAAAGGAACCAGAAACTGATACCTCCCTCTATGAAGATAGAACATCATTAAAGTAGTGCTAATGAAGAGTCTGTGGACAGTTCCGAAACAGCCCAAGGAGGTCATCAAGAAAATACCTGAAAAACTAAAAGATTACCAATTATATCTTGATAACTTGAAGAAAATGCTTTTCTTTTATTTGAGAACACATTATAGGTAAAGAAAAAGAACAGTGGATCGAGGCAATTAATGAAGCAAAGCAGTCCTTAAAAAAGAATAACACATGGATTTTTGTCAATAGCAAGTTCGCTGATGAAAAGAAAATCCTTACTAACAGGCAGATATTTAAAAAAAAGAACAACGAAAAAGTTTAAGCTGAACTTGCTGTATGAGGCTGTGAACAGACTTATGGTGAAGATTTCTCTGAAACATATAGCCCCATCATAGGTGCTGATTCTCTATGACTTCTGATTGCCATAGCTCTTCGAAAAGGATTCTATTGTAAAACCTTCAATGTCAAAATTACCTTTCTTTATGGTCACCTGCATGATGAAATGTTTATGAATGCTCCAAAAGGGTATAAAAATGCCAACACAAAAGTTTGCAAGCTAAAGAAGAGCCTATATGGACTGAAACATCAAGTTAGAACTGAAACAGAAGATTTACCAATTTCTTAATAAAAAAAATGGCTTATCATTGAAAAATGAACCTTGTAAACATGCTAAAACCATAATATTGGCTATCTATGTAGACGATGGAGCAATTTTTGCACAAGATAAAGTCCAAATTGATGAAATTCTTTATGAAATGAAAAAGGAATTTGATATCACAATTTTAGACAAACCAAAAATCTTCGTTGAATTTGAAATCAAAATCAACCTAACACTCTAAAGCTCAATCAAGCAAGTTATGCAGAATGGATTGTTGAAAAATATAAGATGGCTAATTCCAATTCTGTAAAAATTCCTATGAGTGAAAATAAGGAAAATAAAAAAAATTGAAGAAATGAAATTTTCTTATCATAAAATAGTTGGAAGCCTGCTTTATGTCTCTTCTGAAACCTGACCAGATCTCGGTTACTCAGTCACAGTAGCAGACATCTAGAAAATCCAATTCGAGTGGATTTTGCTAACGTGAAAAGGTCTTTACAATACTTGACTGAAACAAAAACTGATGAAATCTTATATTCCAGAGACAACCCTGATGGTTTGATTGCCTACTGTGATAGCAACTTTGCCGATGACCCTGAAACTCGCTGAAGCACTTTTGGCTATGTCATATTGTATACTGAAGTTGCTGGAGAAGTTGCAAACAACCCATTGTATCTATCAGCAGCACTGAAGCAGAATTTATATCAGCAGCTGAATGTTTGCAGAGAACCATTATTATTAAGTAGTTACTTTGTGAATTAACTGGTAAAAATGTACCAATATCATTGTTCATTGATGACTTGTCTGCCATTGAATTGATTAAAAAGGAAAAAAGGAACACTTGCAGCAAGCATATTGATGTTAAATATTATTTCATAAAAGAAAAATATGATGCAGGAATTTTGGACTTCAAGTCTTGTCCATCTGCAGAACAGATTGCTGATATATTTATGAAACCTTTAGATTCTACTAAATTTAATACATTTAAAAACAAAATTGTTAAAAAAAGGTGGGGGAAAAAAAAAAGAGCTGTCTTGAAAATTGTAACTTTGAAAAATGTTTGTTTCATTAATATTTGATATCTTCTGTATTAATGTTATATTTCTCAAAATGTTAAAATTAAGGGGGTGTAAAGGATATATAATTTTAATAATTTATTCTATGTATCAATATGAATCGATTTTATTTTTATTGATAACACTGTTCTCTCTCTGCTTGCTATAAAATAAAATAGAAAGATATAGTATTATATCGTTCTTCGTTTATTAGCTAAATAAAATGTTTCTGTGCATAACTCTGTGTACTTAAAAACTAAAACCTCTTTAGCAAAAGATCTGGGCTAGTTTATAGGATAAAAGTTTCTTAGATTTATATAGAGTAGTTAAAAGAAATTGTGGCGATGGGAAAAACATATAAACATTTGTGACGAATTTGGAAGAATAGGTTTTGCCTGGAAGCATACAGGTGTAAAAGGACTAAGGATAAATTGTAAAGAAGGATGCATTAGTGTGGGAAAGTGGAAAGTCAGTTCCATTGTTTAATTGAATGTGAAATGGTAAATAAGTGGAGGTATAGTATTTGGGATGGAAAATGGGGCAAATTACAAGAAGAAATAGTGGCAACAAAAATGTTATCAGAAAAAACAGTAGAAAAAATGAGACAGGGAAAATTTTAAGAAAAGTAAGGGATAAGTAGAGAAGAAGTATAAAGAAGAAGCTGGAGGACACATGCTATGATGTAAATTAGTAATTCATTTTAAGGGTCCTTTACCATATAAATAATTTGGTGGTTGGGATATGGGAGGGCCTCAGTTTTGGTGCTGCTGAACTTTTATAGATTTTGTGTTTATGTCAATTATGTTATGTAAGTTAAATTGTATAATCTTGTAAACTATATTTCGCTTGATATTTGTAATATTGAATAAATTCATTCATTCATTATAAACATAGGCAATTTCTTCTATAGCAAGGTAACAGTCATAAAGTTAAATGTGGCAGGGTTGACAACCATCCTGTATTGTATAGGATTTCCCATATTTGAGGATTACAGGAACCTTAACAGAATGCCAAAAAAATCATATTTCATTCTTTTATGCAATCTGCTCAAATTAATTCAAATTAATGAACAGGAAGTTGAGTTACATGCTATGGCCCTACTAGTAATTAGGTATGAAAAATTGCAACAATTAAAATAAATGTTAAAATAAAACATTTTGCTACAGTAATTACATATTTGCAATATATGCATTAGGAAAATATTATATATGAACGTTATATGCATTATTATTATTATTATTATTATTATTATTATTATTATTCATCTGTTTCTAAATGACAACAATGACTCCTAACAATACGTTTAAAATTTTTCTAAATGCATTTGCAACTTGCATATAAAGAGAACCAAAATTCAAAAGCTCTAATAATTAAAATTCAGGTCATTTTATTTAGTAACTGAAGATATGTGATTTGCATTCTAAATGGCCTTAATCACATATGTACTTATTTAGAAAAATGGAAACAAAAGTATTAACGATTAGCACAAGTGACTAATAATGCTTTTGATGTAAAATGCATAAATTGTAAAAGAGAATTTTTTCCATTGCACACATGGGCAAAACAATGTGAAACAGCATTCTTCCACAATATAATATAAAATTCAATGACACAAGAGAATGTAAGTGAAAGAAATAGCTTCTAGTCATTTAGTTAAATAAGAAACAAGTGAAAAAAATTTAATTGTTTACATGCTGCAATAGCAGTTGTCAAGAATTTTTTGAAATTATAAAAATGACCTTAAATTCTTATGCAAACCAAAGGAAATAATTGAGTATGATTTTGTGACAGACTGAATATGTTGATGGCATATTGTCATAATATAATGCTATGTAATTATAATTATATTAATTTTATAATTAATTATAAAAATCTATTTAATGTTTCACAAGTTTAAGATTATATATTTGAATTTATAATTCATAACATTATTACAAATATGAATAGAAAAATGGTAAAAATCCAGGTATTAAACTCTTTTATATCTGATTGTTATATATGTTGATTTTACCAGCATTTATAATAAAAAATATCAGAATAATGAAAAAGGATATATAAATAAATTACTCTAAACACTTTAAAAGAAAATTTGTTATCAGAAGTACAGGAAAGTATTTCTACTTGGTAGGATGTAAATGAAAAATAGGAAGATTTTATAACAGTTAACATAGGTATGTTATAAGAGAGTAAATAAGGATTTTATTAATGAATGGAAAGTTTAGCCCTAGGCAATAATTTCCACAAGGACATGAAGTCTGTTAATTCTCATGTATCATGCAATATTTTTTCAGTTACTAATATTTAAACTAAAGTAATATTAATACTTAATTTTAATAAAATATGTATATTTATTCCAAATTGAATGTTTCTGGATTGGCAAACTTATGAGAGAGACAGGACAACAAACAAATGCCCCATTTGTCCCAGCAAAAATGAGATGTACAATCCCCTGCCAGATTACACTGAGAATAGTTTTTGACATTCTTTGGCAATGCTGCTTGCTGAGAGTGGAGGAAATTTGTTATGTGTAAAAGGACTGGAGGATGGCAATCATCAATTGCAGCAGAGGAATACATTGAGAACTCAATAACAAAGAAAATTAAGGCATCTAGAAAATTAAATAGAACAGCATCTGCAATTAGCACAATGTAAACGAAATTATATGCAGGATAAAAATCTTGATTTCAGTGGCTTTTTACTATTTGTACATTTAATTTTAGCCATAAATAGCTATGTTATTCCAAGTTTTTTATTTCATGTAGTGTGTTTACTAATTTTACATTTAATATTAGCAATCTGTAGTTATATGCTACTCCAAAAGAACAATATTTTCTATAATTGTAAATTAAAATAACCGAAGAAAACTATATTTATTTCTGAAGAGGTTTTATTTATGGAAGAGATTCTGCTATCATTTCAGCTCTGTACAAATATTACCCTACTCCTATTTCCCTTAAAATCTCACTCATTTAAGTATACCTATAATAAGTCACAGATAATAAATTATCTACAGAAGAGGCATGCTTATAGATGCAAACTTTTTAAAATTACTGTATTATATTTTATAATTAAAGCCATAGTAAGGATAATCATTGGTAACAAAATAGCAAGATTGCTGGTAATTTATAAAGCAATAAATGAATTGTGCACATAATGTATTTATTTGTGCTACAAAAATTATAAGGAATATGACTTGGTATTCATCCCAGGCTCTTTGTGCACATTAGAATAAAGTAGACCCATTATAACCTGCATGCATGTGTATACACCAACAGCAGTTACAGATTTAGCACATATAGAAAGTTTTCTACATGCTTCAAACTGGAATAAATAGATTCTGAAAAATTATCTACTCTTACTTGTAGGTGACTGGAATTTCAAAGTTGGTAAAGATAAAGGAGAAGGAACCATTTCAAAACATGGATTGGGTAGTTGAAACAAAAAGAAGAAAGTCTTGGGAAGAACCTTTGCTCTTCTTGGCATACACATTTCTTCATTTACCAGCCTAAAGGATCACCAGGAGACTGCTTGAAGGAACGTCATAACCACACAGCTTTTTTTTAAAATAAATTTGTAATCCCTCCCCCACCCATTTCCATTTCCAAAAGTCTATCTATGAATTTCATGTTTATCTCTCCAAACAAACTGCCTGTGGTGCATCAGTAGTAAAATGAGCGTAAAACACTACTCAATCAATCTCCAAAAGTGATGAACAACCACTGATTTTTCTATCTGATTGTACTTGGTGTTTCTCCAGCATTCTTTGAGCATTATTCCAATGTTTCATTTGTTTTACCAATGCAACGCTTTCTTGGTTTCTTCTCATTAAGGATTCTGTCATTATTACCAGAATTGATCAGATTATTTAGGCTGAATTTATTCACTGGGGACAAAGTAATACTGAACTCTTTGAGTATTTTCTGGAACTTTTTGGTGGCCCAAGAATGATAAGTGAATTTCCTGTGAATAATGATTTCTTTCAAATTTTTTTAAAAATTGTAAATCTTTAAAAAAGTTTTCATATGGAACTAACACAATGAAGCTCATGTGAATTGAATCTTGTGAAAGGTTGTTGTTGCATAGTATCAGAAGCAATGTTCCACTCTGGTGAAACTTTTATGAACTTAAAATTTATATTTTCTTCTTTCAGAATGTCAAAATTCATCAAATGATCCTTATGTTTGTAGATGTAAATCTTTTCCCAAATATCCAATTCTGCTGGTCCCTGTACAGTTCTCAATACAGATTCAATGGTTTCTTTTCTTGTTATCAATGTTATAACCTGTTTTAACCTCTTTTCTTGTTTGAATTTCTTGATTTTTTTCTTTCTATAATTTCTTTGTTGTATCCATTGGTTTTTGCCTTTATATTATGTGAGAGTACTCATTATATTCATACTCATTCATGGGCATGTTAACGAAGTCTATGTGCAAAGCAGTTCAGGACTGCATGTTTGTGTGTGCTGTGGGACTGAAATCACTTGCTTTTACGAGGGCTGATCAACAAAGACTGAGACAGATTTTTTTTCACAGATGTTTATTACTCCAATTCAATGTTTACACAATCTTTTTCAAAGTAGTCCCCTCCTACTTCAATGCACTTTTTATAGTGTCTCTGTCAGTCCTTGAACACGTGCTGCAGACCATTCTTTGTCAGGTCCTTGAGAATCGCCTCACTTTTCTTGAGCACTGCTTCAGAGTTCTCAAATCAAATACCCCTAAGCTTTGCCTTTAGTGATGGGAATAAAAAAAGTCACAGGGTGCAAGATCAGGACTACAAGGTGGATGTGGTACACAGGTAATGTTGAATCGAGCCAGAAACTGCATGACTTGATTCGTGACGTGAGGCAATGTCATGATGAAGTCGCCACCCAGTCCGAGAAAGCTCTGGTCATTTCTTTGCAATGTGCTTCCTCAGTGTAGCCAATACTGACGTGTAGTATGCTGCTGTAACAGTAGTGTGAGGGGGAATTGCATGCTGGTAAATCATTCCATTACAGTCAAAAAATGTGATCACCATTACTTTCCCTGCTGATGGAACAACTTTTGCCTTTTTTGGTGTTGGAGAACCTGGTGATTTCCACACTGTGCTGGCTTGTTTTCCTTCAGGATCATAATGATGCAACCATGACTCATCACCAGTGATAATCGATTTAAAAAATGCATCCCCTCCATCAGCAAAGAGACGCAGCACCTCACGGCTTGTCTCCATTCGCACAGCCTTTTGTTCGGGAGTCAACAGATGTGGCACCCAACGAGCACAAACTCGGGTCATATGGAGATGGTCGTGCATAATTGTAAACACACTGCCATATGAAATTCTCAACACTTCACTGAGGTTACGTAATGTTATACACCGATCCTCTCGGACAATCACAGTAGCTGTGTTGATGTTGACTTCAGTCACAGCAGAAGCCGAAACACCAGCCCCACTTTGCTTAACACTGACAAGTCAGCCTTCTTTGAAGTCCTTGAACCACCTAAACACTGTTGCTTGAGGTAGTGCATCTTCACTGTACGCTTGCTTCAGCTTTTCATAAGTTTCGGTGGCTGTATGGTTTAAACGAAAACAGAATTTGATTGCGCTGTACTGCTCCTCTCGTGTCACCTCCATTGTCTGGTATGCGAAATGCACATAGGGTCTACAAAATAGAGCATTACTACCAACCTACCAATACGAGAGTGCTGCCACCTACCAACATTATACATAAAAACCCGCTCTTTTCAAATATTTATGTTACAGATACGAAACTATCACGGAAGCTACAGGAAAAAATCAGTCTCAGTCTTTGTTGATCAGCCCTCGTATGTAACTTTCAATGTGCCTATCTTTTCTGTATAGTCCAAATTTCAAATTATTACCTGTTCTTATAATCTTAAAGTCAAGGAAAGAACGCATCTTGTTCTGTTCTACACATGAATTAATTACTCTATTTTGTATGTTTAACAATTTCAAAGTATCATCCAAGTGTTTATTATTAACCACCACAAAGATATCATCAGCATATATCTGTGCCAGACTTTAAAAGTATAGGGGATTGATTGGTTTAATTCTAAATGAGTAATCCTACTTCTTATTTATGAAATTCACCATTGAATCTGAAGAAAATCTAATGCAGGCTTTATTTAGTTGGATGTATTCCTCATTCATGATTGTCATTGTTATAAAGATAATAAATTCTGCTTGTGTGTGTCCATAATTAATCCTGATTACAATAAGTATATAAGTATATTATATATATTACAATATATAATAAGTTTAGCACATAGACTCATGAATTTATTTGTAGGAAAAAACAGAATATCAACAGGAATGCAACCAAATATAAAATACAGTGGTGAAGAATGGATTTTTTAAGAAATTAGTTAGCAAGAAGGTGCAGAAGTTCAACAAACTTGTAAAATCTCAAAAATTTTTAAAAGTTATGCATAATTTTTTATCTATACATAAATTTCAGAAGATCTTAAGGGAAATTAACATCATATTCAATTAGTCAATATTCCCATAATCCTTGAGTGGAAATTAGGGCCCTAAAAGACTTCTCTTTTTGACTCTTCTTGGTGAGCTGCTTGATCTCTCGCCATGTTTTTGTCTCTGCTTTTCACTTTTGCAAATATTTTATGCTTATAAGTTGTTTTTAGTCAGCCTATTCCACCAATATTTCGAGCATTCCATTCAAGAGATTTCTGGTTTAATCATTTAGAGGTCAGCAATATCTGAGTCATCTCCACTTCCTCTTAGAATTTTCATATCTATTGGTCTTTGTTTAGTTCTTAACCACAGATTTTTATTTGTAATCTGGACCAGCCAGACGAACAACAGTTTGCAATTGGTTTATAATAGTTTTTGTTACTTTCCATGTTTCACATCTGTCAGTAATGCTGCAATACTACATTTTACATTGGTGCCAAAGAATCAGTTCAGAATTACAGACTGTAATAAAATATATATTGGAAAAACAAAAAGGAATGTAAATACTAGAAGGAAAGAACACAATAGCAACTAAACTACAAACAAACAGGGAAATCTGCTGTGACAACTTATTTTTGGACAGGAAATCATGAAATTGAAGAAGTACCTACAGCTGTTATTTTATAATACGATACATATCTTAAGCTACATTTTAACTACTTATTTATATAACACTACAAATATTAACACAGTTATTGCAGATATTCAAAGGATATCACATGCTATTTACTTCTCAGGAAGCTACATTCAGGTTATGATTTTTTAACAGCCATTTTCAAAGTCATTACGGCACCATCCTCACTGCAAAAAAGATTACTGCTTAATGGATCACCATTGGTGGTGACCATTAAGCATTCTCGAAATACAGATAGTTCAAATGTAAAATAAAATGTACAGACAAAAGAAATAGGTGTACATCAATTCTTTTTGCCTAATAAAACAGAATTAATATTTTGTGGAGATTTTATTGTTATTGTTAAGAAACTATATAAGCTAGGCATATATTGTATTTTCCTTATAGGTAGAGGAAATAATTTTGAATTTGTTACCATTAATGACTTGTTTTTTTTTATATTTAGGGACTTAGTGCTTTTTCCTTGTAAGCACATAATATATACCTAGACAAAACAATGATAGTTGCTATAAATAAACTTATTTTAAAAAACAATAATATTCATAATCATAATACCAGATAAAATAATAATTATTTCAGATCCAGAACAAATATGAATATGAGTACAAAGATTCAAATGTAGCACAGGGATTATGGCAATGAATCAGATTATCAAAATATACAATAAATTGTAAGGTACCTAGTAAATGATTCCTATATAAATTGAAATGCTACCTCATTTTAAATACGTATTTGTATAGTTTTATTGCATATAAATTCCAACTATAAGTATGGTTAAGTGTTATATTAATTTTGTTTTATTTTGCAAATTAATTTGTAAAACAAAGTAACTTCTTCATGTAATCTCACAATATCCAACAGGTTTTTGTAATCTCTATGGATAGTACATAAAATAAACAAACAAATAAATGTGTTCATTTACTGTACACCTGTCATTATTATTTATTAAACTGTATTGTTAACATAGTTTTACTGAATAGTGCATTAGCAAATTATTGATAGATACACTGATGGTATAGCAAAAGTTGGTAACATTATTTTTGATCTAAGATTCATTTCTCTAAGTCTGTTTGTCACTATCTGATAATGATACCAGTTACTGCTCAGAGATAGCTTTGATGATCTGCGGTGGTAGTACTGGCATTCCAGAGTGCAAACTGACCAACTATCAATTTTGCCTTTCTGATATTGCATTTTTGTCTATCAAATTATCCTCTAATTCACATACCTATGTTGTTAAGAGAAAGGTTTCCCTAGATCCTCACATTGATTGTTAAAATGTGAACAGAAAACAAAAATATTCATCAATTTGCCAGTAAATGAGATTAGAAATTTCATAATAGGCATTGTTTTTTTTTTTTTTACTGCTGATTTTCCCTTTTAAGAAATACATTACACTTTTTCTTAGAAAAATTATTTTTAAATAGAGGTCATAAAATGCTACCTTGACCTTGAATATTTCTAGATTTCCATGGATGTGGGTATTTCTTCTTTTTTGAGGGTTCTCGGGGATAGAATATTCAGACAATGACCCTCTTTAGAATTAATTACACCATTCGCTTTTATTTTTTTCCAATATGTTGCTCATAATATTTATGATAAAATGAAATAAATTTAGATGCCTAAATATAAAATATGTGCTTAAAAAGTCTGTGAGAAAATTTATAAATTTACTTTACAGAGAAATGAGAATCTACTAGAGCACTGTCTTCATTTTCACTTTTTATATATATATATATATATATATATATATATATATATATATATGACCCAGGTATTACAGCCTTAAATAATTCCCTAAAACACATAGGTAAATTTGTGGCCAGAGAAAGGGGAAAAAAAAAAATCTCAAGTCAGGGAAATGGCCCAACTGAAAATTGTACTTAACCCCACTTCTTAGGATGCACAAACTCTACTGATATACCATGAAGGTGGTCTTGTAATACTGTTACTGCCCACTGCTTCCTCCAAAGAAGGATCCCATGAAAACCTTTCATAATCCATTTTTTCAAGCATATTTATGCATTCATTGAACAGCAGCCAATCTTTTTCCAAGTTTTTCTAAAAATAAAATCCAAATAATATATATATTATTTGGATTTTATTTTTAGAAAAACTATATATATATATATAAATATATATACATATATTATTTGGATTTTATTTTTAGAAAAACTATATATATATATATATATATATATATATATATATATATGGAAGAAGACAAGACAGGAACTCAAGGAGTTCGAAATATAGCATTTACAAATCTGTGACTTTTTCTTAGTGTTTTATCCTTTTCTGCAGTTCTACTTATTGTTACATATATAAGTTCTTTCACACTAATTTGCATAGGACATTAGTTAGAAGGAAAGAATCAGCGTGGAAAATTCTGGTCTTATCCAGGTTTTGAATCCTGGATCTTTGGCCTTGAATGCTGATGCTCTAACCAAGTGAATTCAAGCATAACACTACGAACCTCTATTATCTGATTCTGTATAGCCCAGAGACTTCCATAAAGCTCTTCTCTACTATGAGAGATTTTTTCTTTATGAGGCAACATGTAATGCTAAAAGTACTTTTGACCCAGGTTTCAAGTTTAGACACCAACTATATAGGGTAAATTTATATATAGAAATAGTTATTCTAACTTAGATAATCAGATGAGAGAGCTTTATGGATCCTTGCTTGAAGGAGAACACTAGTTCCAATGGTTACAACAGTGACATGGAAGGCTGAAGATCCATAGGTTGAATTCTGGCCATGGCTCATATTTTTCAAGCCTTTTTTCCAAGAACAAGAAAGTGAACAAAAACAAATTATGAATCAATACATAGAATAAAAAAAAGTTAGATTCTGTAGAGAAATGCTTAATTATTTTAAAATCTTCATTATAAATATAAGTTTATAAATTACATTTACTAGATTTACGATGGCAAGGTAATGCGAAAAATGAAAAAAGACACAAGACAGAATTGTAAGATAGCATGACTATTACTAAAAACATGGCATTCCTCTTCTGAGGTAATCAAAAATGGGCTGCTTGATCACATTTTAATATATAGTCAGTGTAACCAAATTACAGATACATTCTCCTTCATGACTATGTACACGCCACTGTCACCATCAAGCTCCAAGTGCTGCATATGGAATTTACTTTCTGAATGCACCTGGCAATTACTCTCTGCATATTTTCATTTCTGTCATGATTCTAGTGGTGACTGAATGTTTCTAAGGGCAGGTATACTAATGCATATATAAATAAATCCATACCTATTTAATGAAGTTAGCAAAGATAAGTAGTTTGATAAAGACTTTTTGTGCTTCATTTGCTATTAACTATTAGATGCAATGCATAGGTAGTTCTTATTTTAGTTTTTCTTACCTAAGTAATTGTCATCACTGAGCCCATTGTAACCATATTGCTTAATATCCAAATTTGAGGAACCCATAGGTATGCGTACTACTCTACTATAGCCATACTTGGAATTGTTGTAGTGACCTTTGATTGGCACACAGCTGGAGTTGTCCCCACCACATTTTCCACACATATCTGCACATGCAAACATATATTTTAAAAGCACACTTTGTTCATTTGAGGTACTGTTCCAAAGTACTTATTTATTTATTTGTTAATTGACAACAGAACTTGCATTAAAGCTTTTCTTACCTTGTACAAGAAACATATACTGAAATAATATAATGAACTGAATACATCAACAGAATTTCAATAAACACTAAGAGTATATATCTGATATTAAAACTTTAATTTATATGCCTCTTCATCATTTTGTACCAGTAATTAAAATTTAGGATAGAAAGTGAAATTGTATAAAGCAAAAATATAAAAATAGAATTTAAAAATTGTATATGGAACTAAACACAGTGAGCTAATCATTTGATTTAATTTTATGTCATCTAAACACTCTTAATGCTTCACTTACTTGTCATAAAATGTGGTACATGTTTCGAAGATGTTCTTCTTCATCCTCGGCCACAGGATGACTGATTGGAGACTGGATTGGACCTGTAGATGTACGGTTTTGCCCTGGTGGCACCTTGATGAAACTAAAGTTTGTGTTTCCTTCTTCCGGAACGTCAAAGTTCATTACACGATCTCTGTGTTTGTAAATGTGAATTTTTTCCCATGTAGCCAATTCTGTAGATCCCTGTACTTCTTTTAACAATTCTACTTTTTTAATTATGCCATGATTAAAAAAGTAGAATTGTTAAAAGTAGTACAGGGATCTACAGAATTGGCTACATGGGAAAAAATTCACATTTACAAACACTGAGATCGTGTAATGAACTTTGACGTTCCGGAAGAAGGAAACACAAACTTTAGTTTCATCAAGGTGCCACCAGGGCAAAACCGTACATCTACAGGTCCAATCCAGGCTCCAATCAGTCATCCCATGGTCGAGGATGAAGACAAATGTCTTCGAAACATGTACCACATTTTATGACAAGTAAGTGAAGCATTAAGAGTGTTTAGATGACATAAAATTAAATAAAAATAGAATTCTGCGATGGAGGTTTCCAAAAACATTTCAGTTAATTCAAAAATATTCTTTATAGCCTATTTGAACTATATTATCTTAAATTTTTTCTATGTACATCTGGGTAACTTATTAAAGTAATGCTCATATATTTGTGATTGTTATGTATAATATGTCCATAAAGTCCTGACGAAGCTTACTGTATATGATAAATGTATAATATTTCAAATACATGCTAAATTAGAGACCAACTCATTTTTACATATTAATTGCAGTTTGATATGGCTTACCTTTGCTGCCCTCCTCCCACTATACATACATATAAACACATCTAATTCATATTCCAGTTCAGATATAACAAATTAAACAGTTTCTCTGATTTTCTTGTTTAAGTGTGCAATATTGTTGAGATAAATATTTAGAAAATTTTAGTCATGTGAAAAGTCATGTAAAACTGTATTAAGAGATAGAAATGAGGTTTTATAGCATTCCATGACACTGGCACATTTACATTCTTATAGTTAAAACTTTGTTGGTAAGAGAGCTGTCATTGTTCTCACAGTGCAAGAATCAAAGATATTCATAATTATTTTTTGATCACTTCAAAGTGCATAAACTAGTATAACAGTTTCTCAAGTTACAATGAATGTATCTATAAGCAAAAAATTTTAATGATTTTCAATATAACAAAACTAATACATAACTAAAAGTTTCAAATTGTAATATACATTTTCTCATGTGTCAGATGAAAGATATACACATTGCTGATACCTCCATTCCTTCAAAAAATGAGTTGCAACTACTTTGGACAGTCAAGCACACATTTTGCTAGATGTAGCCCCAGAAATAAAAATCTTAAGTATGAGGTTTTGCAATTGTGGTAACTATGCCTTCCTGTGGCAATCGCACATCCAGGAACTCATGAACAATATAGCCATAGCATGGAAGAACATCTTATTGAAAAATAATAACTCCATTCCTAAATTTATGGTCTGTATACAATTTCAGCTCATCAAGATAGCTTGCGATGTCACAATTCACTTTACGATTGTCATGGTCATGCTCAATCAGTAAACATGATCTTCTGTAAGAATTGTTCGTCATTGTCCATCTCATTAAGCATCCATACAAAAAAATCAAAATAAAATCTTTGTAACTCATCAGTAATGCAGACTGTCAGTAACAACTGTAATTTGTAACCCAAAAAATAAGATGCTTCTTCAAAATTTTGTAGACTGAAGTTTTTTAAGGCCTGAACTTCAAGCCACAGGTATTCATTAGTTTCTTTGGGATCGTTACCATCAAAAAAAGCTCTTTTATATATTTCAGCAGTCTCATCAATGAATGATGGCTTGCTAGAATGTTTTGTGTTCAATAAATTGTTACTTTCCTTAAGCTGGCAATCCTACCACTGAATGTTATTTTCATATGATGGCTCTTTATTGAACATGAGTCACTGATTCAAAGTTTATAAGCCAAAATAAGCATTGAACTCTTCACTAAATTGTCCACACCCTGACTAAGAGGTATGGTTTACATCACTGTTGCACATACCAAATCTTCTTGACACTTTGAAACACTTTTTCAATACAACATAAACGTCACAGCTTATTTTGTTTTATTCAGATACTGTATAGCTCTGAAATCCCATGATGATTTTATGGACACATTGTATTGCACAGCACATTTGTCATAAAACAGCATTATACATCACATATTATTACACAGTGACTTCACATTATTTTTCATAATTAAAGAAAAAAAAACACTAAACTGCTGATGACAGTATCCATATAGGCCCACATCTGAGCAAAAAATGTCTGAGATATTTAATAGTTACACCTTATGTGACCTAAGATTGTTAGAAAGAAAATATGCAAACAGTGGAGAGTTTAGAAAACTAGAGCAGGAAGCTTTTAGTTGAAAAGTTGTTATGCACAAGAAACTTATTTGTCTTGTATTGTCTATTCCCTAAGCATGGCCTAACATCCTGTTCCAGAACAAATTATTTATGAGGAAATCACTCAAATTTCACTAGTTTTATTCCACTTACTTGGAATGTTTCAAAGGCAAATTTCCTTCATCGTCAGCATGGTTCCACTGTCAGCTTTCCAGCAAGACATTAAGATGTCACTCTTTGGATTTTATAAACATTTTGATGAGGTTACTGTTGTTTGGAAGATCAAAATTAACTAAATTTTCTTTGTAAATTAAATAATAATTTAATATATATATATATATTATATAATTTTTCTTTGTTTTCATTCAAAAATATATTTTCCCACACTGATAATTTCATGGGTTTTTGAAGAGCTTTTAAGAGCTTTGGTTCATTTTGGAACTCAAAAAAAAAAAAAAAAAAAAAAAACATGAGATCCTGTTCTAGCTTCAAACCACTATTTAAATGAATACTTCTCCTTCCTCTATGTCTATAACATAATTCTGGAAGTCTATCATTTTACATGTGATCCATATTTCTGTATGTTTCCAACCGATCCTTTATCCTTGTTTGGGATTTTGTCTGTAAGTCAACAACATTTTATCACTCTCAAAAATCTCAATTCCAGTATTTCTATCTTGCTTTTCTTCTTTTTAACTATCCAAGTTTACTACCATATTTCAAATATGCTAAAACTTATAACATTTTATCTGTATTTCATATCTCATCTTTCCTTTTACTCTTTTAATTGTTCCAAAAACATTTTCAAAATCTGTATACCTTTACTGTCACACTGTCATTAATTTATATGATATATCTACTTCTAAGTTATTGAACTTTTGAGTGCTCCAAAATTTCATTATTTGTTACCATCTTGGAGCAGATTGGATATTTTCCATGGAAAGCCATCATCTTGTATTTATATACATTAATTTTTTAATCATACTACATGTTAATTATTTTTTCTAATTTTATTCAGCTTTTTGGGTTCATTTTCAGTTTCTTGCAAGTTTACCATGTTGTCTACAAGCAATTTGAATTTTGACTTGTTCCTTAAATTTTAGCCTATGAGATATTCTTCCCTTTCATCTATCCAATAAATTATCTAAATACTGATTAAAAAGAGTTAGGCTGAGTCAAATATTTTGCTCATTGATTCATATAAATTTCCTCTGTATATTTTCCATTTCTTGAACTTATTATGATTTTATTTCACCAAATAAAGTTTTGATTATTTTCAGCAAACATGGTAGTTTCTATTTTTCCTTAATGTATTCAAAAAAAAATTTGTTTCCACTATTTCAAATGCCTTTCTAGATCTATGAATGCTGTTTATGTTTGTAAATTAAATTCCCACCTTTTCTCTATGACTTATATTGTATTATAAATATATTTTTTAATGGTTGATCTATCTTTACTAAAACATCCCTGCTTTTAATTAAGTATTACTACTGCAATCACTTAAATCCTTCATTAAGACTTTTAAAACAATTTGTTTATCCAACATTTAGAATATGTTGGATAATATATCTGCAATATGAAGGGGGTATTACTTTCTTGAAGATGGGCATTACAGTCCTCCTGACTTGGAAGGCAGAATCTATTAAGGATCCCATAAACAGGGTTACATGGGGTGCAGAGAGAGCTTTTAAGGTCAACCCATACAGAAAACCCCATACTTTTGATTAATGGTTGTGCAAATGGGCTGGATAGGTAACTTATTACTTATGCATACATCTCTGGTCTGGTGATTAAAATACTTGCCTAACTTTTTTCGAGAGCCAAGAATGTGATCACAGCCAGCTTGTCTGCAGATCCCATTCACACACATGTCAAAAGTGTCAGGACCACAAGAAGTGCCATCACCAACCTTCTCTCGGAGAGGATAGTAAGCAGAGTTTCCTTGTACCCTACAGTACAACTTACATCTCTCATCTGAACTAACTGCAAGCAGAGTGAAAAATATCTGTTTACTCTTAATACTTAAAGATTTTTCATTGGTTGCTTGTTTGCTTTGTTCTTGTTTTAGTAATACTGAACATAAACTAAACAGTCATGCAGAAAGGGCCTCAATCCTACATATTTGCCACTTAAAAAAATATAAACAAGCCAATACCACATGTTTGTTTTTTATAATTAAACTGAAAAAATACAATTATTAGGTATCTGATGTCTTACAAAATGTTACTTGTAATGGAAATTACTAAAAAAATTTTTTTGCCTGTCAAAACATATAGTTTTTCCTTGTCCTTGGACTTTTTTCTGCTTAGTACAAGCATAAAGTGAATTTCATTAATGTACGAGTATATAATAAAGTTCAGAAAACATATTATTTATCACATTGAAAATATTTATGAAGGTGATCACATTGCTGCACCATAACACTTTTCAATTTTATTAAAAATTTTACTTTAAGCTGAATTTTCAACATACTCTTTTTGAACACTAAATATTTCTTCTGGCAATACCTAACATTTCTACATCTTCCTGGAAGAAGGGTTCTCCAACTTTTTCAAACCATTAGTTTACAGTCTCCATGACTCCATAATCTGATGAAGTTGCTAGGAACTAGATCTGGAAAGTTGGATGTTCTAGCAGTCCAATCTTTACCAAAATTGACTTGTCAGTCGTCAATTGGTTAACAATGTGAGGAATTTACCTCACGAAACATGTCTCAAAATTACTTTTATAAGTGTGTTTGTGAAACTTCAAGAGAGTTTTAATGTGATGACATGATTTTTAGTGGTTTTACTTTAAATCAAAAGAGAGTCCAAATCTTGTTTATAATATAATACTTGTGACTTGAAGTATTGTTTTAAAGAAAGAACAACCTTAGCTCCACTTTCTGTGATGTTTTTCTTTGATTGCAACTTGTAATTTTGAAATTAAATTTGCACAACAACAACAACAACAACAACAACAAAGATGATGATGATGATAATCTGGTCTTCTGACTCTTTTTATAAGTAATTAAACAAAACAACAACTTGTGCATCCCAAAAAAGTGAGCATGATCTGTGTTCTTTATAGCTATATTTTGAATTTTTAGCAGGTAGAAACTTAAAATTTAATTGTGTCAGAACCAATACAGTGAAGCAACTAATATACTCTTAACTATCTAGTGAGTCGATTTGATAATCTTATGCTCCACTTACTGTTAAATTATGCAAAACTAGTTTTGTAGGCTTTTGTCTGCAACCTCAGTTGCGAGTCTACTGTCGGATTCGTTGTTGGTTGGCTCTTGTGGACATTTTATGAACTTCTGGACAAATTAATCCAGAAGTTCATAAAATGTCCACACGAGCCAACCAACAACAAATCCGATAGTCCACTCACAACTGAGGATGCAGGCAAAAGCCTGCGAAACTAATTTTGCATAATTTAACAGTAAGTGGAGCATAAGATTATCACACCAACTCAATAGATAATTAAGAGCAAAGTAGAAACTTGTTACATTTCCATTCTTTATTTTGCATTTTGGGTTCATGACCACAGTAATGAGCCCATGACTCATTATAATCATAAATTTGACAAGAAATTTCTGCTTGTCTTGCCAAATTTGTCATAGATGTTTTAAACACATAAAGAGGAGTAATTAGATGATACTATACTTCACTAACTGAATAATTTATCAGAACATGTTTCAAGAGTGTTTGCTCTCATCTTCAGCTGGGGACCTACTAATACTGGCAGTTGACAATGTGACCTCTGGTATTTCCAACAGCAAACAGGAAGTCCATTGGTGAAATGTCAAAATTCATAAGGTGATGCTTATTCTTTAAAATGCAAATCTTTTCCCATATTGCTAATTCCATGGGGTTGTTGGTAGCTTTCAACAGTTTTGTTTCTTTTATGATATCATGATTTGTAAGTTCAAAAATGATCTGCAACCACTGATTTAAACATGTATCTTGAAACACATTCTAACAAATTATTCAGTTAGTGAAATGTAGTGTCACCTAATTCTGACTTCTCTATGTATATAATCAATATTTCTAACTTCTATTCAGTTTACAATATCAAAGATGTTGCTTACAAATGTTGACTCTCAGCCATTTTGTACAGGTGTCAACATTCAAGGTATCCATGTTGCATTTAATTTTTTAATTTCTAATTCTTTAATTAAAACATTTTACAGCTATACTACAATATGAGATACCTGTTTTCTCTAATATATCCCTCATAGTCACTCATCAATATAGTAAAACTAAATCATACATTTTATGTATGCTTTCTCCTTTTATGGCAAATGTCCTAAGGAATACCAGCATGCTGATTTTTAACGGAAAATCTTTCACATTTAAAATAATAATGCCACCATTTTGCTCAACACATTTCCCAAAATTTGCTTGATGAATTTTATAAAAAGAGACATTCCCTTCATTTGCATCTCAACATGCTCCATTTTCCTAGTCAGTTGGTGCTTTTAATCATTTCAACAGCTGCTATGACATCATGTAGAAAGTATATACTTGAAGCTGGAATATAACATTCATACATTTCAGGCATTGTTGTCTTATGAAATAAAAAAAATTAAATCAACTAGAAAAGGGCTGGTGGTGGAGCATAGGGATCAATCATAATAAACCACTTAACACCTTTGTTTAAAAAAACATAAAATATCAAACTTTCCCCTTAATTTTTTTTATAATAAGTTTATAACTCATAGACTGATTTTACAGTTTCAAACATTGTCAGTTAATTAAATATTAACAAACACAAAATTTCAATATTTTCAGCAAAGAACACAATAGTATTTCATCCTTCTTCCTTGGTTAATGTACAATTTATATTTACAAGTCATATATGTTAACTTGAATTATACCTATATCATAGAATCAAGCTGGCTTGATAATATGACATTAGAAACTATAGTTTTTAAAAATATTTTTTCTACATTTACGGCTCTGTCCTTACATATGGAACTTAAGTTTAAAATATTTCCGAATAGTATTTATAGCCTTCATCCTTTTATCCAAAACAATTTATATTTAAAGTCATATGAGATAACCTTAATTATATGCATAATTCCTAATCATATCCTAGAATCGCTTTATAATGTGACATTAGAATTTGTATTTGTTTAATATTTTCTTACAGCAGAAGTTCTGTGTTACAAAGTGGCAATTGGTATTAGTAATTGCTGCAGTGTGACTACTAAACAATTTACGATTAGCAAGTGAAATACTTACAAGCAGTTGTAAAATATGTGTTCAATTGCAACCTCTAGTTAATCTACGTGAAGAGGAACTAAACTCAGCATTAAAAATCAAAAAAATACTCTTAAGATGAGAAGAAACTGCTGCAAGATACACCAGACAGAAGTAATGACGAATATCCCAAGAAGGGCTGGACAGAGGTTAAAACAGGACAAAGAAGCAGATTTAACAAAGGGAAGGAAGGTAAAATATATTCTACACTATAAACATATAGATTGATACCATTCGAAGAAGAAGAAGAAGAAGAAGAAGAAGAAGAAGAAGAAGAAGAAGAGGAGGAGGAGGAGGAGGAGGAGGAGGAGGAAGAAGAAGAAGAAGAAGAAGAAGAAGAAGAAGAAGAAGAAGAAGAAGAAGAAGAAGAAGAAGAAGAAGAAGAAGCTACTGATAAACTATGGGAAGAATAAAAAAAAATTATCATTAAAGAGGATAGCCATGCTAGAAAAAAAATAGTGTTGGATTTAAAACTGAAGTTCAAGAAGGAAACAGATGTTAGCAGCATTCTAAAGTCTAATGCTCCACCAGAAATAGTTATTCAAAAAGCTAGAAAGGAAATAGGAAAATTAACCAAAGAAGATATAGTTATAATGTGCGGGAGGAGTTAATGATGTAGGTCATAATGAAACATCTACAGATCTTAAGTAAGTTATAACATTTGTGAATAAAACCAGACATACAAATATCACATTTCATGTCAATTCTGTATAGACATGCTCTTAGTGAAAAGTCTTGTATGAACAAAGAAGTGAATCCCTATAATAGGAAAATAAGTCAATCATGAATGTGCAAAACAACATAAAAATGTTGGATATGGAAGCAAAAGAGGAAGACTCCACACAGCATCGTTTGCACTACTACCAAGGAAAATAAATAAACAGTTGAGCAGATAATTCACAACAAATATTGTTACAGGAAAACCTATGAAAATGTCATTGACAGTAACATAGGGAGAAAAACTGCAAAGCTAACAAGAATCAAATTGAAAGGAAATGAAAATGTGAAAAAATAAGAACCAGGGAACCAAAACAGGATCACCAGAAGTCACAAACCAACTTCAAAAGGTGATGGTTTTTTGTGGACTGCCAACAATCAAAGGTAACCTAAGTACTGTTGTTGTCTGACTTCCTAGCCCCTGAGTTCCCTAGTGCTAGTAGTGTACTCAACCACGTCTCCTGGAACTCTCAGAGTAATATGGTGCTGTGCTGAAAATATAGTGCTAAACTACACCTCACATCTTTTACCGTGAGGTCACTGGAACAAAATATTTAAAAACAGATCACAGCAACAATATTTCTTATTAATCCATCACTGTGGATAATTAAATATCTACTTTTCTTATGAAGAGCCTGCAGGATGCTTGTAGAAGCTTGAAATTCCTCCATACTGTCATAAGAATTACTCTCAGACAACAGAGACAGAAGATGTTTTGAAGAAAAGGTGGTACACAATATTAGCCACACATGAGCAGAAGACTTGTATGGTTCCTCCTCCTCCTTTTGACAACAACAATAGAACTTAATGATAATACATCAAAATATTCAAAACTCTGGAAGGTTATCATAACCATTCTAGTTACTGCAGGATAAATAGTAAGGGTGGTGGAACTACATTATTTATTTCTAATAAAATGCATTAGGTTAAGGCTCTTAAATGGACCATTGAAAAAGATGCTGAATTAGTTGGCAATGAAATAAGTAGCAATATAAAAAGGTTTAATGCTATTCCAATAAGCAGGTCACCTAGTAGTATTACTAAAGAATTTTTTTCAATAGTAGTAAAATATATTAGAAAAAATTAATGATAAGAATGATTCAATTATATTGGGGGTTTAAATATAAATAAAGATAAGAATAATGTTCACTACATGGAGCTGTTGGATATAATTCACATTTATGACCATACAATTACTATTGTTGAGCCAACTCATGTAACTGAAACTAATCCCACTATAATAAAACAAATTTAAATGCATGAAATTATCAGATAGAAGTTATTAAAAATCTTCATTCTGATCATTATGCACAAAGCATTATTGTTAATTTAAAGAAAGTTACCCAAAATAAGTTTATACAGCATGTAGAGACATGAATGATAGTAATTTAAATGCATTGTGCATGCTACTCAGAAATGAATCTTGGGAAGACATGTAAAATGAAAAGGAAGTAGATTAAAAAATGCGGAAATTTTTACTTGATTTTTAATTATTTTTTCAATGTTGCATGTCCAATAATTAAAAAAACTAATCAAATGTCTACATAAGACAAACTGGGTAAATAAAGAAATAATTTTAGCTAAATCAAAACTAAAGGATCAATATGATAATTTCATGATTACTAAAAATAAAATGATAATAGAAAATATTTAATCTACATAAAAGAATATAAGAACATTTTAAAAAATGCAAAAGCTACTCACATTACACATATGTTTAACAATTCATCTAATACCAAAACTATATGGAATGTCATTAATAATGAACGTAATTATATTATGGAAAATGTTCAGTTCAGTTAGTTACAATGATAGCAAGATTACAAGCCCAGATGAAATTGCTAACACTTTTAATAATTACTTTATAAATATATTGAATCAATTAATCTGCAGTATGCATAAAATAATGCATAGTAGTAATGCATAACAGAATCTGTTTATCTACCACACAACAAAAGATAATTTGCTAAAAATCATAAAATGTCTAAAAAGCAAGCATTCTCCTCGCAATATGGTATTTCCTCTAACATTTTAAAAAATGTGCAACATATATGTTGAACCACTTATAGAAATTGTAAATGCTTCAATATCTGAATCTGAAGTTATATGGTAACTCTAAGGGTGACAATAAATAAGGCAATATTCTCTTTTTGAGGGATTAACTTAAATGTAAAAGACAATAAAGAAAATGTTCTAGATCTATTTGTAGATCTTACTAAAACCTCTGATATGGTGGACCATGACACCTTGTTAAAAAAGTTGGAAGCCCCTTGGTATAAGAGGTATTGTAGATGAGTGGTTTGCTATGTATATTAAATTTAGAACTCAACTTGTAGAATTAGATAGAATGCAATCTGCTCCCCTGTTGAGCAAGTGTGGTGTACCACAAGGTTTAATATTGGAATCAGTTTTATTTATAATCCTTATAAATGATCTTTCATCATGAACTTCACATGCAAATATGGTTCTGTTTAATAATTTCTTCGGAGTCAAAATATTGAGAACACTCTTCAGGGTTTCACTTGCATGTTTCACTGTGTTCTATTCCAAATTGAATTAATATTGAAAAAATGATAATGTTTGCTGATGATGCCAATCTATATTCAGTAACCCAAGTAAAGTTACTTTGCAATCCTATATCAGTGATGCAATGAAAAATGTAAATAATTGGTTAAAATCTAATAAGTTAACATTAAACACAGACAAGACTACACAAATCACAATAAACATACTCTTCTTAATAATTCATATAGCATGGAAATTGAAAATACACCTAAAAAAAACCTTAATAGTACAAATTTTTTAGATGTTGTAATTGACTTAGACTTATCTTGGAATGAATACATTTTTACCTTATGTAATAAAATAAGCCTAATATCTTCTGCAATGAGCACATTAAATAGGAGTTGTACTAATGATATTTTGAGAATAGTATATTTTGGTTATGTTTATTCTGTATTAGCTTATGATATGCCCTTTTGAGGAGCAGAAGTTCATCATCTATGGTTTTTAAATGGCAAAAGAAAACATAAAGAATAATGCTGCAACATTGCAATCTCATGCTCCCAGTAAACCAATTTTAAGGAATTAAATGATCCCATCCATGTACATTAGAAACTGATCTTTTGTGCATAATAATAAACAGGTTTTTGCAAATAATGAAAATTCACATGTGCATCACACTAGTTCAATTGAGCAATTCTTACAGACTTACAGACTTACAAAAAGCATAAACTATGTCACATAGAGGTAAAATCCTTATAACAAAATACCAAAATCATTTAAAAACACTTCAAGCAAGCAAAATTTAAAAAAAAAAAAAAGTGTTAAAAACCTATTTACAGTATAAAACAATTTTTGTGCTGTGGAGGAATTCTTGAAAACTACGCTATACATTTAGATATGTATATTATGTATATAATACATTTGTAGTTATATATTAATATAAAATGAATCAATGTTCAAACTGTACATAAATGGTGAATAAAAACATTGAATCTAGTGTATTTCCTTCTTGTTTAAAGTCATCTGTGGTCAAACCAATTTATTAAAAAGGGGACAAGGAGAACCCAAATAACTACTAACCAATAACATTAGTTTCATCAATGCCTAAAGTTCTTGAAAAAATAATTGCTAAATAACTAATGGTCTTTCTGTTGAAACATGACATTTTAAACAAATATCAATATGGTTTTAGAAATAAATTGTCCACTAACGATGCTATTGGAGAACTGATTGATTTTATAATATAGAATTTAGATAAACATATAGTTAGTAACTGCATGTTTCTGGATTTATCCAAAGTCTTTGACTGTGTTGAGTACAGGATACTATTTGCAAAGTTAAATAAATATGGAACTAGAGGTAATACACTTGACCTTATAAATTCATACCTTACCAATAGATCTTAATAAGTTAAATCAGCTTATATAAGAGGTAAAAACAAAAAAAACAAAAAAAAAATGCTACTACTCATTGAGTTTAAATATAAAATATGGTGCACTTCACAGTAATGGACCCATTATTGTTCATTATATTCTTAAATGATATTCTGATATCCAAAAATCACTGATGGTAAACTCATAATATATGCAGATAATATACCAATATTAAAAGAATTATGCATCTCAAAGCTAACAATTTTCACATAATTAATAAAATAAAAAAAATGTTGAGGTTTCAAACACCCCAAAATAAAACTGTACGATATTCAACCTTTGGATTATAAATGGACAGATTAGACAGGTAAATGCAACAAATTTCCTTGGAGTCATTGCTGATAATAATCCTATTTTAAATAAGCATATAGATAAAGTATGCAAGCCTGTGCCTTATGTCCTTTTGGCAGATGATGCTTTTACCTTATCAAGAAACATGATGAAACCATATTCAAAATACCAAGAACGTGGGTCATGACAAAGGATATTTAATTATTATATTAGCAGGGTATGAAGAATCATAGAAAATGTATTCAGGATATTGGCATGTGTTTTCCGGGTTCTTCATAAAGCAATACTAATACAACCAGAGAAAGCTGAGAAAATTGTTTATAACTGTAGGTTATTACTCAATTATTTATGTAGAAAATGTAAAATCAAAATTAAATTAGACACCAGCAGGGTCTTTTGATATGGAACATTTATTTAGATAGTGGTACTGTAGTTGCACGGTCATGGAGAAATGATCAATCAGTGAGTCATTGCTACCTCTCAGTAGTGGGCCAAGAAAAACCATCAGAAGAAGCAAAAGAGATAAGGGACAAATTCAGTAAATATGCAATGTCATATTTGGGACAATATGCTGGCAATTACAGTATGCCTAAGTATTACAGTTAAACTTTAAAGCTAAAGTTTACAGAATCAAGCAATAAGTACCATAAATAAATAAATATAAACTAAAAATTAAGTAAAAACTGTACTTACGAAGCTGTAGACAATGGAGTGGTAATATATCCTACATTAATGTGTCAAGTTGATAACATTAACTCCACTTACTTTTTTAAAACTTTGGACTAGTTTCAGGAGAGGTTCCTCCCATCATCGGCCGCTGTTGACTGAATGCCGTTGTTCGAAACTGGGGATGGATGCCCGTTCGCTCCTGTGGTGGTATCTTGTGGTTCTAGTAGAAACTTGTTGAATTCATCCATCGGCGGAAAATCAAAATTCATTAAGTTCTTCTTATTTTTTAAAATGAAAATTCTCTCCCATGTGGATAGTTCTATTGGGTTGTGAAGTTGTTTCAGTAATTTAATTTCTGGTTTTATTTCATGATTTTTGTTTCAAAAATGAGCTGCTATTGCTGATTTGTCTAACTGTTTCAATCTAATATTCCTAAAGTGTTCTTTTCTTCGAATTTCTAAATTTCTTTTCGTTTTCCCAATGTAGCTCTGCTCACAATCTGCACATTTAATCTCATATATTCCTGATTTTTGCTCTGTAGGGATGGTATCTTTCATTGTGCAATGTACTAAATTTTCTATATTATATTTGTTCTTTGGGGCTAACATAATTCCATGTTCTTTGAATATCTTCTTAAATTTGTTGTGGTATGTTGGGTGGTATGTGAAACTTTTGAATTTATATCTTTCTTCTGTGTTCTTAAGTATGGAAACTTCCTTAATCGATTTTTGTCTTTTAGTTTTATTGATGATTTTTGTTACTGAGTCTGTGTTGAATCCATTGGCATGTGACATGTACAAAATGGAGATACACATAGCCTTCTTTATGCAACTATATCTGAACAACTGAGCACAGCAGAGCAAAAGTTACATCTGGAATTATTTACTTAACAGATAAGGTATGAAACCAGGTAAGGATTTTGTGAAAGTGATAACCCTTATCGGCGAGGCCAGAAACTTATGGACCTACCCTTGTATATTACTTATTGCCAACACAGCACAAAAGCTATTTTGGCCTCCTTAGACTTCAACAGGGCTTTTGATAGTACTCATATATATATGCTTGTGTGCAAGTTAATGATTTTTTACTCCTCCTATAACTATCCATACATTCATTAGACAGAGTTGTCCTGTCTCTATGATTCTCTTTACTTTAGCTGTTAATCCACTTCTTTTCAAATTACATGCCTCTGCTCATGAGTTAACTTTAGATAATTGTAGAATGACTGCCTTAGCATATGCGGATGATGTTAGCATTGTATTGCAGGATGAGCCTTATGTACTCTGCATATGAGGCATACTTGCTTACTTCAGGGAAATCTCTAGTCTTAAGATTAATATTCAGAAATCCAGAACCTTACTTTTGGATCCAAGGAGTCTTCATCCTAAAATCTCATTTGCAAGAGTAGAACACTTGAAGATTTTGGGGGTTACTTATTATAGAGATCTAAGGCAACTACAATCAGCAAATTAGGATCCTCTCATACAGAGAGTTAAACTCAGTGTTATGAAAATGTATTATGATCTTTGTCTTTATCAATGGATGTGGATGTTACAAATTGATATCTTGTCTCAATTATGGTATAGAGCTCAGGTTTTATTGACCTCAGCAGCTCACCTATGACAGTTAATGAGTGTTATGTTATTGTACATTTGGGGAGGCAATATTTTTAATGTATCAGTATCTACCTTATATCTTTCCCCAGGGTCATTGGTCTAGTCAGCATTAGGCTGAAGTGTCTGAAGAAATTTGCAGGTTCGAGAATACTTTCACTTGAGCTTGGCTGCAGTTCTAGCAAGATACTATAGATTTTCCAAACCCTCCAAATCTTGGTGGATTATCACATAAGAACTTATATCTATTAACCTGTTTTCAAGAGTGGTGTTATTTAGACTGGCCCTTAGATGCAAATGTAAAATCTGTTAGTAGATATATGCAACTGCTACACACTTTGCTTACTGGATCCATGAGCATAATGAACATTGTGACTATCACTTTTAAAATATTAACTGCAAAGTGTTGTGTCAGATTTGTTTTGTATACTGTTACTCATGACATTTTACCAATCAAAGAAAAATGTAGATCTATATGCATGCCTGTCCATTGTGCAGGCAGCAGGAAACTTAGGTGTATTATGTGATCAACTGTTGTGGTGTGACCAACAGAATATGAGTGGTTCCAACTTTCTGTGCTAGTGTGGCCGGATTTTTCACATGCCCATAGTGTGGATTTTGGCACACACAGTTTATTATTGTGTTCATAATTATGAACGCATTCAAAAGATATGTATCACCTATATATGAAAGTGAAAAATTGAAGTTCCTTTTAAATCATAATAACTGTTTAAAATATAGCTCTTATTTTACTTTTATTTCAGGGGAAAAAGGTGGGGGGGAAGAAAACGGAATAAGTATACATATATTTTTGTAAAATAAATGCATTTACAATAAACATTCAATTACAAAAAAAGCAGCGATGTCCAAATATACATGTGTGGTGTTCCCCTCAATTCGTTGTTTACCACCAGTCTAGGTAAGACAAGTACTAAAAGGCACCTGCATCATACTAGTATTGAAGCAGTGATGATTGAATTTGAGTTTCACAATGTCGTCTTAAGCATTGAGATACATATTTAACATTGAATGGTTAAGAAATATTTTTGTACCCAAATGCCTTATATGTAATAAATATTTATCACACCTCCCATTGTAGCACTGAAGGACATTTTAGTAGATACCACTAATAATTAAGACAAACATATACTGTCAGGTATTTTAGTTTTTAGTATGTGAATCTGACTATGCAAATTTAATCTATAAAATATTTAATTATTATTCAGAATTTTTCTTGCCAGGTCTAGATAGAACACATAAAGTTAAAGAATTGAAAGCACAATTTCTTTATACTCGTAATATTGAGAATGTATTAAACTCTTTTTTTTACAGAGTTTTAGAATTTATTAGTAAAAAAATGTAAATGTAAATTTATCTGAGAATGTTTCATCATAGTGGTTCAGGAACTATGTTCCAATTTAGCAGATATATTTAAATCTGTAAGTCATTCATGTAAAACTGTTATGAGGTGTATCAAAGACCTGGGGTGTGATCTGGAAAAGCAATTGAAGGAAAGAATAGAAAAGAAAGAAAATACAAACAAACAAATCTGCGCTGGCAACAAGAAACAAAATGACTTTCTATTTTGTTTTTGGTTTGTCTGTTTGGTAGAAATAAATTTAATCCTCACCCCAATTCAGAACCTACACAAAACAGTTGCGAACAACTTAGTTTATAATGTATTTATAAATATTGCATTTGTGTTATAAAAAACATCCATTTCCGTTTTGTTTTCTTCATTTTGTATGTTTGGTGGAAAACTCCCCCTTTATCCTACAGACATGTCAGAAGTCCCAACAGCAAGTGCTGAGCTGTAGCAATGAAAGCTGACTAGTTACAATTTCAGTAGTAAGGATTCACATGTTCCTCTGTTAGCAGCATAATGAAAATTTGTTAAATGTGTGTGAATAGAAAGTGTTATAGTGGAATGAGCTTTTTTATTTTTTTGTTTATAATTAGTAAATCAAAACAGTTCTTATGCCTTAAATGTGGGAAGGAGAATTACTACAACAAAAACTGAAGAGATCATGTTTCTAAAGTACAACCCTAATAGTTTAATGTTATCATGCCTGTTCTGAAAAGGCAATAATAGTATGCCTATCATGGTTAAATGTGCAACAACTTTCAATTATGTTACCACTTCAAATGCGAGATTACCATGGTGAGGGATCAGGTAGAAAGAAAACAATGACGTGCAGTTTATGTGGTCATGAAGCAACAACAGAATTTCTTTTATTTGAGGAATCAGTACATGAAATAAAAGTAAAATCTGAAGAACTACAGTTATCATCCTTTGATAATTTTAAAACTGGAAGCAGGAAATTGAAGAAACAACTGAGTCGATATTTGTACAAAATTATGGTTCTCATACTGCTTCTGACAATAGTGTAGGGCATTATTATGTGTGTCATCACTAAGATAATTTTGATTTTAAAAGTAAAGGTGTCAGATACTTAAAATTGCAAGGTAGCAATAAAATCAACATCATCGAGCTTGGAAGATGAAAAAGAAGCCATTAATGTCATCCAAAATTAAGAAATGTCTCGCTTATATAGTTTGGAATACATGCAAAACTTATAGTGTTAAAAAATATGCTTTTCTGGTATCATTATTATTTCATTTATTGTTATTTTGCTAAATTAGTTTCCCATTTCATTTTGCTGTATTGAATGTGATTATCATGTACTCTAAAAAGTGAATTTCAGCATGTGATTGCTTGTTTTTCTGTATTATGATTCCCAGCTAAAACCATTCTGTTCTCTCCACCTGCATTTGTTGTACACTAGAACTTACAATTTGCACTTTCCTCCCCATGCTTCAGCATTTCGCTCTTTCACTGCCATCTGGGAGTGAGGAATTCAGTTTTCTCCACTGCCATTTGGGACTTTGGCTGCAGGACTGACCTGTCTATAAGGGTAAGTCACATTCTTGCTTTATGCCAGATTTTTCATTTCTGTAAATATCAGCAGTTGGCAGTTTAGGTTTTTACTCAATGCATAGTTAAGGCCTTTTTTTTCCCCCCTGAATCAGCATGTGGTAATTCGTTCTGCACTGTAAACATACTCTAAGGACACATTTTCGGTTTATACATGATTTTGTTTGCTATAATAGTGTCAATATGTGACAATAATATTTTCAAGAAGGGTTACATCCTGGTTTGCAGCTGCAAAACAGAAGCATCTGGTTAAGCATTACAGATATTCAATTCCAATAGAAAAGTCTGAAACTAACTCCAATACATTGCAACCATGTTCTTATCAGACACCATCGCAGTAAGAGAATGACCAAAATGACAAAAAACGAATTTGTCAAAAAAAAAAAAAAATCAATCAATCAATCAATCATTTTTAAGAAAGGTAATCTGGGATATTCCATATGTAGAAGTGTAGATACTGCATTGTTTATAGGAATATGTGAACATTTCAAAAGAATAAGTTTCAATTATTAGTGAGAGCCAAAATCTGCAGTTGATATCTCAGAGAGAAAAAAATCAGGAACATAAAGAAAGCATGGGTCACAGAACTCTAATCATAATGCTGGAGTAAGTTAGCAAACAAAAGCTGGAAACAATATGCTTAAAGGCATTAAGTTGAGAAACAGAAATGAATTGTAGAATTTTCTACATGGCTTATAAAGTAGCAAAGAAACACCAGTCATTCCACAATTTCGAACAAGAATAATCTTCAAGAAATGAATGGAGTTGATATGGATAGAATCCTTCATTCTCCAAGATTGCAGGTTCAAAGACGGCCAGTATTAATGAATTTTTTCAGGGGCAAAAATCCTAAGTATGGCTTCCTTTGGAAGGTAAGTAAAGCTGTGGGTCCCATGTCATACATTTACAACACGATAAAGAGCCTCAAGCCTGATAGAAGAGGCCTCTGAGCAAAATTTGTCAGCCGTTTCACGCCCTGAATTGAATGGAATGCTGAAGACCTGTGATGTTAAAGAGGGTCCGTAAATAAAGCAATCAATCAATCTATCCTTCATTCTACCAAGTTTGTATAATAAATATTGTGAATTACATTGCCATGGAAATGAGTAAATATTTAGTGAGGAAGATAATTGACTCGAGAATTAAGTTGCTCTGATGATTGACGAAACCACAACTTAGGCCAGAAAACTATATTAATTTTGTATCTCCACATCTCTTTCACAAAACTGATATAGCAGAGCCAGTAAATTGCTTAATTGACCTTATTGAGTAGAACATTTTTGCAGCAAATGGAGTATTTGAAGCTTGTTTGGTAAATTGGAAGCACTTGGCATTACCGTGTACTTCTCTCAACTTGTGATGGAATTGCTGCCATGTTTGGATCAAGGGGGACAGTCTCCAAGCTCTTGAAAGATAAGTGTCTTTAATTATTTTGTGGCACTGTGCCAGCCACAGGTTGGAGCTATCTGTTTACAATGTCACTAAAGAAATTGGAGGCTTGAACAGATTTAAAAGCTTAAATGATAAACTATATGTCACCATGCATCTTCATGCAAGAGAACTTAAGTGTGCATCTTTATTGGAATGTAAGTAATTGAAGTTAAGAAGAGTGTTAGTAACCAAATGGGTAGCCTCTAGTTACAATACTGTGATAACTATATGGCAGAACTATGAAAATTTGGTATTTTACTTCACCCAAGCAAAAGATGATATAACCTGGGGAAAGAAAGATGTTATATTCATGAAGATCCTTACAGGAAAATAGTTTTTGTAAACTTTGTTCTAGATCTGGGATTGATATCAATTCACTTTAACAATTATCTGAGTTAAGTTTGAATTTACAAGATAGCAGCATTGAAGCACTGTACACAACAAAATACAAATTATCATCAAGATGTTTCAGGAAAGGAAAATGACCCCTGGCCCAGCAAGACAGGCTTTTGAAGCTGCAATCTCTCAGGTTCAGTGAAACTATCTTCATAATAGAAAGAAATCTGCTAACTCCAATTTTATCCTGTACCTTTTATGGGAGCCTCAAGAATTCCATAACAAGAAAATTTCTTTCTAATGAGGATCTGAAATTATAAAGAGTTGTCATTGTGCTTGACTCTAAGAAATGGCCTACAGGAACTGAGAGAAATATTCCTCTTGGGGAGGAAGAAATTTATCAACTCTGCCAAGATTCAAATTTCTGAAAGAGAAACTATTTGAAGCTTCCAAGCATATATGAAGCAGCCAGAAAAAGTTTGAGAATATTGCAAACTTAAGAAGCATTCTCAAAACCATTCCTATATCTTCAAGGGAATGTAAGAGAGGCTTTCTCCAGATGAACCTGATATTGACACCAGAGAGGACAGCTCTGCATTTCAACATGATCTTCATTAGGATTGTTGGACTTCCATTAACATTCCCCTCTAGAAGTCAAATGACCCTGTGGTTTAGGAGCTTCCATGTGTCTATATGATCCTGTGGACTGTACTAGAGGGCGTAATCATTGGTAGAGTCTCTCATGGCCAATCTTAAGATACCAGACAAAGAACCATATTACCAATTCTAACCCTATAGTGTAGTGCAACCTGTGCTGAGGGGATGTATGATACAAGGCTAATGTGTCTCAAACAGGGCCTCTGAATACCTGCAACATCCAGAGTACAAGCCTCACCCAGGTATGCAGGGTCCTGCCTAGGTGGTCCTTATACATCCCTAGCATCGCTTGGGACTAAATAAAAACCACTCATAAACATCAACAATATATTTCTGAGGACCATACTAGTGAGCCTTCAGCAATAGTAACCCCTTCCCTTGATAAGGAAGCTCTTTTAGAGCAAACCTCAAATATGGATTTGGGTACTAGCTCTTTTAAGGACGAAATGCTAACCTCAGTCTAGAAAAACTAATCTAAGAGTTCTATTCCAGGCCTGAAAGAAATCTTGGAAAAAATGGACAAATTTAAGGTTCAACAATACAGACCTTCTGAGGTGCAAAGAAAACAAGCCCTAAAGTAAAACTTAAGAAGAAAGGCATTGCCTGGGATTCTAAGAAATAGGGGAAAATGAAATCTAAATCTAATCCCCATAAACTACAGGAGAAGATGAGCAGGACATCTAAGATAGGCATTAAATGTAGTCATTTTGAGGAGTCTACTCCCTCTTCCTCTGGAGTTATCAATGAAGAAGGACTCAATCTAGCCCTGATCCAAGAACCCTGGATTAACAAGATGAAACAGGATTAGGTGAACGTAAAGGTAAGTTGATACATTGCAGCAAGGGAAATTGACCTAGAATTTGTATTTTTTATTCGTAATGGAATTCAATGCTTACCTTTTAGAATTCTGTTCTGTGACATCACCACAATGAAAATTGAGTGCGATGTAAGGGGAGTAAAGAAAGGCCTATTACTGAACTCTATCTATCTCCCTTACGATGGCAGCAACCCATTCATTAGAGAACTAGAATAGTTGGTCGAACACTATACTCAAGTAGGGGATCAGACCATCTTTGGGTAAGACACTATCTCTAATCAGGAAATCTGGAAAGTAAAGACATCAATAAAAGAGGGAGTACCTTTCAGACTTTCTGCTCTCCAGTAATCTATATACACTTAATGTTGGCAACAAGTCTATCTTTGCTATTGCAAAAGGCAGGAAGTTATGGACATTACTTTTAGTACTGTATATCAGTACTCAGGTTACCAAATGGAGGATCTTGGATGAAACATCACTTTTATATCACAGCTATATATAATTTAATGTTAATGTAGTTAAAGGTGCTAATCTCTATAGAAATCCCAAAACCTGGTGGGAGCCATATACGTAAGATCTCTTAGACAGAATTGGGCAGATTGATAGGATTAGATTTTTTGATGATATTGATAAGGTTGCCTATTCCATTCAAGAGGCTATACTTGATGGTTACCACAATAACCGCTCCAAGCAATAATGAATGAAATCCAAGAAAGTGACATGGTGGACAAAAGATCTTGAACAAAAGAAAGGCCGAGTAAGACATCTGTTTAACAAGGCAAAAACAGTTGGAGACTGGAGGGAAAATCATTCAGTTCTCACAAGAATATAATAAAAGTGTGTGCAAAGCCAAAAGTTCTTCTTGCCAAGCCTTTTGTCAGGAAATATCTAGCCTGTCAGAAGCAGCCAGGTTACATAGAGCATTAACCCATGGTTATATAAAGCCTGAGGGAACAATATGTAAGCCTAAGGAAGGTTTTACATGCTTGGCTGAAGAATCACTCAAAATTCTCTTGAGGTACACTTTCACGGGTACAAATTTGATGACAACACCTGGGAATTCATTGAAACTCTAGACTAAGAACATTGCAGAAGGAATTTGCATGTCAAGCAATCATAATACAAATGTTTAAAGAGCAGCTAATAAATGAAACCCATTTAAGTCATCAGATGGAGATGGTATGTTTTCTGCCTCCTAAACCCAAGATTGCGGGTTTGATGGATTTTCTCAGGCTTAAAAATCCTAAGTATAGCTTCCTTCGGTAGGAAGTAAAGCCATAGGTCCCATGTCGTACATTTATGACACAAAAAAGAACCTCAAGCCTGAAAAAAGAGGCCTCTGAGCAAAATTTGTCACCCGTTTCATGCCCTGAATAGTATGGGACACTGATGACCTGAGATGTTAAAGAGCGTCCGTAAATAAACCAAATAAAAAAAAAAAGGTATCCCTGCTTTGTTGCAAAAACGACCTGACTTGCTCCATCTTCCTCTATAACCTCTTCAGGGCCAGTATAGCATTCAACTATATTCCTCAACTAGAGAACTACCAGAGTAGTGTTTATTCCTAAGCATGGTTGTAACAATTACACCAAAGCTAAGGCTTATTGACTGATTAATCTTGCAGCATTTCTTTTAACGACTTTGGAAAGACTGACCAAAAGATATATTTCAAGGAGGGTATTCCCTTCCATCAAAATCAACATGCCTACCAGTCATCCAAGCCTTGCATCACAGTGCTATATTGCCTTGTTAGCAGACTTGAGGACTCTTTGGTTAGGAAAGAAATTATCCTAGGGGCATATAAATCTATGGTTCTGCCTGCTCAGAAGCATGGAGCCAATAACACCATTTGTAGGTGGATAAACTCCATGCTCAGGAGTAGAAATATTATTCTCAATTAAATGTACTTATGAAGGTGTTGACAATGGAGTGGTATATACATAACCAATGTACTAAAATTTGTTCACACTAACTCCATTCACTTACATAAAAACTGGATATATGTAAGTGAATGGAGTTAATGTGAACAAATTTTAGTACATTGGTTATAGAAATATTATTGCTAGCGTACTTGGGTAAACAAAAGGAATGTCGCCATGAGTGGCTGCCCATAGGGTGAATTCTTTCCCCTCTTCTTGAAGTTTTGTGGTGGGCAGCTTACTCCAAAACATGACCCAGAAAGGATATTTTATACAAGGCTATGCAGATGACATAGCACTGGTAATTTTTAGGAAATTTTCTAATACAGTCTGAGACATGATGAATTGTGGGCTGAGGAAAATTCACAGCTGGTGCATGCTGAAGGTTCTATCTATCAATCCTAGCAAAATAGTTGTTGCCCCATTTACTAACAGGGGAAATGTAAAAGGCCTAGCAAATCTTAAACTAGAGAGTTCAATCCTGGAATATTATGAGCCAATTAAATTCAAGTCTTGAGATGGATAAGAAACTGACCTGGAACACCATATTAACAATATTCTCCATTCAGCCAGGTGGTCTCTTGTAACCATCAAGCATACAATTGGATCCACCTGGGGTCTAAAATCATACATCAGCTCTGGCTATATATTAAAATGGTCAGGTGCTAGACATCTTATGGCACCATTGTTTGGTAGTGGATAATTTTAAAAACTATAGCAAGTTAAGTAACCAAGCTACAGAGCCTTGCATGTCTGTGTGTTAAGCGACCTTCAGAAGCACCCCAATCCCATTAGGAATACTGTTGGATCTCCCTCCCATGGATATATATTTATAAATGGCAGCTGGGCTTACTGCATATTGCTTGGTGTATACAGGAAACTAGAGAAGCAGTTTCTAGCAACTGGACATACTTCCATTTTAAACTAACTTTTGTTTATCTTATTTTGATTTTTAGTGTTTTACTTTAAATCAAAATAAGATTAACAAAAGTTTCACTGTGTGGATTCCGACATTCCGTAAACATAACTTTTGTTTCTTAACATATCAGGGTACTAAAACAGAATAAATATGAATAAAGAGAATCTAGATTCTTAACAAAAATGTAACCTTAGTGCTATAATATCTATGTTCTTCTTTCTTCATTAGGGAGGAGAGTTTGAGACATTTCAGTTCACTAGGTTCACATTCACTGTTACTTTAATTTCTCTAGCTTTGCTAGTATACATTTAGACTTTGTTGGATCTCTAATTTGCTTCAAGTTCCACTGCAGCTATTAGTAGCACACTTGCATTTATCATGGAAAAGAAAACTTTAAAATATTACTTTTGTTTCGACATTCTGCTTTTTGGTCTCCCAGCTCCCATGATCACATTACTAGTTCAAGAACAGTACTATCATCAGAGACTAATAAATATTTGCTATTGAAAACTGATGTGAAATAATAAATTATTTTTGTAGTTAGAACAGCTAACACTGACAGACATGCCATATTTTCAAGGCAGAGAGCATTGTTGGTTATATAAAAAGAATCAGAAATGATAATTGTAGTAATTAATCAACTATGCAAGTTGATTAATTACTTTCAAACTTCTTTATTTTATTGGTAGTAGATTTTAATCATAATATACTATATGTTAAAATGACATAAACAGTATACTCTAGGCATATAACATTAAAATTATGATTAAGGACAGCATGGAATAAAGTTAATATGCACAATCATTGAAAGTTAAAACATATAAATAAACTCACATATGCCATACTTGGGGACCCACTTAACATTTTCAGGTAATCCCTGTATATTGAAAGTGTTGTTATTGAAGGCAGCACATTGTTCCTCACGGTAGTCCTTTGAGCCAGGTGGGCAGGCTCGAGTATTGCAGCTACGGTACCTAGTTCGCTGCCCTGTGCAATAGTCCCCACCATTGCTGGGTGCTGGGTTGTCACATTTCCTTTCAGAACGCTTCACTCCTCCACCACAACTTCGTGAGCAGTCCCCAAAACTGCTGAAAGACAAGAGATAAATGCTGAACAGATAGATTTATAATTATGATCATTGTATGATTGAGTTGAACTACATACTCTTATTGGCTTCACTTACTCGTTTATATATAGTACATGTTTCATGAACCCTTGTTCGCATCCTCAGCTACCTGTCGACTGCTGGATAATTCACCTACCCATAAAAACCAAGGCTCTTGGGCAGCAGTCATGTCGCTTCTCAAGAAAGGCAATGGAGAGAGTCAAGCCAAGAAGTACAAGTAGTAGTATGCAACAAATGCAAGCTAATAGAACAATCATAATGTACGGAAATAAAGAATAGTAAGTCAAAAATTAACTTTTTGGAATGCATTTTAATACTTAATAAAATTTAATAATGAAATTAAATGGGTGTAATGTAGCAATGTAAAATATAAAGGAAATAATTGATATGGGAAAATGCATATACTTCTTTTAACAGTATAAGGTTATGAAATTTTTTTAACTTAACCTAATCTAGCCAAATCTATTTGCAATCTGTGCACTATTTTAAATAGCTGAATAATAAGCTTATTTTAACAGTAAAAGTTGTGGATTTTTTTAACTTAACATAAACTAAGCTAACCTAAATTTGCAACCTATTGTGCAAAGAAAACAATGACATACAACTTATGCAGTCATGAAACAACACGGAATTTCTTTTATTTAAGCATACAGTACATGAAATAAAAATAAAATTGAAACCTATGTGTTATCTTCTCCCTAATAAGTAACATTTAAAAGTAAAATATATAACATTAAGAACAGAGAAGACAAATTGTGCAGATTAAAACAGAAAAAGAAAAAAAAAAAGAGAGAGAGGGAGACTTACACTTGTGGGATGGAATGCACTACCTACTACCTCCATGCTTTTAGCCCAATGCTCTAACCAAATGAGATATCAGGTCGACATGTACATCATTGTAATTATTCTTCTACATATATTAAATTCACACTGCCTGGAATTCAGCTTTGCCTTTTCCATTGCCATTTGTGAAAGAAGGCGTATCTCCAGCCCAAGAGCCTCAATATGTACCTGTTAGTGATAATTCATTGTTATGGGGATGTGTATTCTACTCTGGGCAGGAATGATAAACTTAAATTTATGTTTTCATCCCCGGAAGTGTCGAAGTTCATTAATCTGTCTCTGTATTTGCAAATGCAATTTTCTCCCATGTTGTTAATTCTTAAGTCCTTGTACTGATTTTATAATTTTGCTTTACTCACTATGTCATGGTTTTCTGTCCAGAAATGAGATGCTATTGCTGATTTCTCCATTTTTTTGTATTTTATGTTCCTGAAATGTTCTTTTAACCACGTGCCTAAGATTCTCTTTGTTTTTAGTATAAACTTTTTTACATTCTGCATACCTTATAGGGTAAATAGCTGTTTTTATTCTTTGGTGGAATATTGTCATTAACATTGTCTTTCAGGAGATTTTAAACATTAAATTTGTTTATAGGTGCCAACCTGATATTAAAATTTCAAAATATTCTAAAAGACAAATATCAGTTTGGTACCTAAAAACAGATTCAATGTTAAAAATCTCCTAAAAGACAATGTTAATGACATTCCACTGGGGAAAAAAGCAGGTATTTAGCAATTAAGGTGTTCAGAATGTGAAAAAGTTTATACTATAAAAACAAAGAGAAACTTAGGCACATGGTTAAAAGAACATTTCAGGAACATAAAATACAAACAAATGGAGAAATCAGCAGTAGCATCTCATTTCTGGACAGAAAACCATGACATATTGAATAAAGAAAAATTATTAAAATCAGTAGGACCTACAGAATTAACAACATGGGAGAAAATCTACAACACTTCTAATCTACTTCAACACTTCTGGAGATGAAAACGTAAACTTTAAGTTCATCACTCTTCCACCAGAATACACATCCCCGAAGTACAACAAATTATCAAGCAGTTGAAGGGTATGCTGAGGATGTGACCATGAGTTTGTCAAACATGTACTACATATAAACAAGTAAGTAAAGAGTGAGTAATTTGACTCAATCATACAATGATCTTAATTATATGATTAGCTTCACTGTACAAGTTCCAATTAGCATTTGTAGTTAGATTTATGTTTACAGTTACACAAAGTTAGTACTTCATTCTTATTAAAGCAATTGCTTCACACTCTTTCTTGCCCTCCAAGTGAATAACAGGAGTTATTCCAGCATATATCTTTGCTTGGCTTAAGGTGGATGTTAAAAGTGTTTATAGTTAAAACATTTATTTGATAATCTCTTCTGAGTCAAAACATTTAGAACACTAAATTATATTGTACTTACGAAGCTGTTGACAATGGAGTGGATAAATCCTACACTTATGTAATCAATTTGCTTACACTAAAACTCCACTTACTTTTATAAACTAAGACTAGTTTTGGAAGAAAGTCTCTTCCATCTTCAGTTTTTGGCCATACTGTTGTTTCTCGAACTGGTGGCTGGATATCCGGATGTTCGAGAAACAACAGTACGGCCAAAAACTTGAAGATGGAAGATACGTTCTTCCAAAACTAGTCTTAGTTTATAAAAGTAAGTGGAGTTTTAGTGTAAGCAAATTGATTACATAAGTGTAGGATTTAGAACACTCTTTATAGTTTCACTTACGTGTTTCATGGAACAATTTTCCATACCTTCTTCAGCTGTTAATGAATGTTCAATTCATTCATAGAAGTTGGGTAGGTAGGCATCTAGGTTGACTCTGGTGATCTTGGGATAAACTTGAATAAAGAGCTGTCTGCTTCCTAGATGTAGAAATTCATAAGGTTTTGCTCATATTTTTTTTATATAAATCCTTTCCCAAATGTTTAATTCTTTTTTTAGTTGTGGAACAGTTTTTAAAATTGTTCCACGAAACATGTGCTGAGTAAATCTCATGTAACTGAAACCATAAAGAGTGCTCTAAATATTTCGACACTGAAGAGATTATTAATGCATGTTTCACTGTGTTCTATTCCAAGTTGAATTTATATTGAAAATATATTTGATAGTTACTTTTTTGCTGAAACACATTCTCTAAAATTACACACAAACTTATTTTAAAAGGACTCTCAACAATATTACAGTTAGCTGTAAGTAGCAAATAACTTTAATACTTAAAGGATGGAAGTCTAACACTGATGCTTCTACAGCAAAAAGTTTAAGTAAAAAATATGTATCACTGGTATTATACGGACTGCTTGCACATTTTAGCATTTGCATGCACTGAGTAAATATGTCAAACAACATTTCGTGTTAACTGTTTACTCTGTGAATGTGGCATAAATAATTGCACTCATTATGTAAAAGTGACCTAGGTGTTACCATATATTCAAAGTAATGAAAAAGATCCCAATCAACACAGAAGAAAGAATTTTTAATGTATTTAGTTGGAGTATTTAGAGGAAAAAGAAGATTAGATTTGAAAAATTGTCTCTTATAAACCTAGAACAAACTTATAACTCTTCAGGTATGCATGATGACACCTCTATTTACATCATATACAACCAAACCAAGGCTTTTTAATGAATTTTGTTGCAGAATTTAGAGGAAGAAGACAGTTTTTCTCTTAACCTAGAAAGAACAAATTTGTACCTCTAGTTTTAAGTTGCTTTTTATTTTTATAACATTCTAAATGTTGCATTAATAAATTTGAATGTTGTATATATTCATTAGCTCTTCAGAAAGAATTTAGGAACATTGACAATAATGAACTTCATATCAGTTAGAATTACATCATCAACTTACAGTCCATGGCTCATCCAACGTACTTCTATGCTAAATCTAAGCAAAGAGCTAAGGATTGTAATAAAAAGAGCATTGTAAACTAATGGGCAAGACAACAACCATCTCTACCCCAAGGAAGAACTGTTCTTACTGCCAATACTCTGGCAGCAATGTACTGTTATACATGTAATAATCCAAAATGCGATGAACATCAGAAAAAAGTTTGTCATAACATTGTTGAGCAATAATTTAACTTTAAATAACTTCACTTATGGCTTTCAGCACCATTAATTTTATGATTAAAAGACAATTTTCACAAATGTATGTTTTAGTATTTAATCTGGATAAAATAGTGTTAATATTCTAGGGTTAACAATCATACAATTTCCAACTTTTCTTTCTAACAGATATTACGCATTCAGGTAAAAAGAGATTTTCTTCCCAATAAGGTACCAAAGGTTCTGAGGTTATGACAAAGGTTTTGTTCTTACCAAAAGGTGTCTCCACAAATGTCAAATTCACAAAATATATCAACTCACCATACTGTTACTTATAGCAAAGCTTTCCTGTATCTCACTATTGTGTAGCTTGTGGTACTTCATGCCATTGTCACTAACAAAAAACTCAAAATATTCCATTTTGAACATTATGAAAACTAGTATAAAAATTGGATAAAAGCATTAATACATAATGTATACAGACCAAGGTATGTAATGTTTTTAGAAAAATGTGTCATAAATACCTGCCTGCAAACGTTCAGGTTGATATCCTCACCCAAAAATCAAAAACAATGTTGGAATTAAACTACCTTCAAAAAAAAAAATCAAATCAAATCAAATTCAATCTACAAAAAGTCATAATTTGTGATCTGTAATCTTGTTTCGAGACAAGAGAACCTAGGCAAACCTGGTTTAGAAATTGTGCAGGAAAAATTACTATTCTTGAATGTTATTGGCTTATCAGAAATCTTAATTAAGATCTGAAGTTTATGAATTGCTAATGTATTAAAAAAAAGCAGTGGAAATTGAAAAAGAGTGTTTTCAAGCCAAGATTTTCTATGATATTAAAAGTGGTTTAAATGTGTCATAGTAGCTTGAGCACAGACTTTCTCCTTCATGGGCAACAATATTCCATTGGTTTGAAAATGTAATAAAGGATAATGTTCTCTTAAGAGATAAAGAGAAAGCGGCAGGCTAACAATAGTAGTGATGAAAGAAAATACCTGATGTGCAGACTATGACAGAGTAAAAATTAAAGATAGGAGTGCCCAGTATTTTGAATGTAATTTAGCAATTTTGAGAAACACTCAATTTGTGAAGAACTTAGATACCAAATTTCCTATTTTTTGTTCTCCCCGTCCTCCTTCACGAAAGAAAAGAAAACACAAGATGCTCTTTCATTGTACTTACTATAGCAAAACCACTTAAACCGATTTAGCAATGTCTCCAGAAATGCCTTTCTTCTAGTACTGGGAATACACAGTTTTCCAAGTTTATTGGTAACTTCACGAAAATATCATGATCATCCTATGTCATTTGTTATGGGGATCAGCCTCACTTTCATCACCAACCGTAACAGAAGTAGAAGTACATGGAATGGTTCTAGTAATGCCTACGTTTGCATTGATTGCACCTGAGAAGGTGAGAGATTCTGATTCCTGTCTCTCCATCCCAAAAGGCTGTAATAAACATATTTATCCAAATTTATTAGAGACCTTACAAAGATGAATATAACCCAACATCCTCCATTTTAACAAAATTAAAAAATGTGTGATTTTTATGGTGAAAAATGAAGAAATCTTTTTTGACTTATTTTGGGTTCATTACTAACCAATTATCAACATGGAAACAAACAGCAGATTGAGATATTCATTACATTTTACAGAAAAATAATGAATTTACTAAACTGGCCATAGAACAAAAATAATCTGTATTTTATATGCCAGCTGTGGCTTGGATAATTTAATATTTACATCTGACCTGAGGGATGACAGGGTTCTCTGTTTCCTTGTACACATCACTAGTAATGGAGTCATGAAGGACCAAAGATATCATACCCAGCTGATTCAACAAACTTATTGTGACAAACTTACTTGTGACCAGCAATGACTTGCATTTTCAGGCTATTTCTGACCATAACATTTGCATTATGATGTAGATTTTCTCTTGCATAGGTGGATCTTTCTTACACTCCATACAAAACCAATGTTGAACAAAGTATAAAATCAAATTTCCAAAGCTTCTTCTCTTTCTGCAAATTATGTTGACATATGTATTGAATTTTTTAAATAACAGAGAAGTTTTTGTCTATGAGTATAGGGCTAGTTTTTAAAGCATAATGATAGCATATAACACTAGCCTGCAAATTTCAACTTTATGATTACTTCCTGAATCAAATAAAAGATCAATATAAAATTGTTGTGCTAAATCTTGAAACTTATTTAGTTTATTGCTATCATGTAAGGATTTTTGGCAAATTTTCAATAATGAAGTAATAAATTTCATAAGATTTTTATTAAAAAAAGAAAATTTTCAATGCCATTTTCTGAATATAAGCCTCCAAATATAGCAAAGATTACATAAAACATAGAAAATGTGTTAAAAAAGGGGAGAAGAGGAAAACCGTTACTGAAGAATACTGTGCATCGCTTGTGGAGAGATTGATCATAGAAATAAGAAATAAGTCTGCAATGAACAAAAAGGTATTGTTTCATCATGACAATGCACTAGCATTCAAGTCCTGTTGCTGAGGACAAATTGAACCAAACTACAATTTGAAGTGCTTCTGTATTCCTATTCACATGATCTTGCTCCCTTGGGTTGCCATCTGTTCATAAAACCCACAACTTTCCTGGCTGGACACAGATTTAAGTCAAACGAAGATTTTCAGGAGGTAAACAAAAATTTTGAATGTCTTGAAGAAACACACTTCCAGGAGGGAATTGCGAAGCTGGAGGAATAATGGAGCAAGAGCAATGAACTTTGAGGGGACTATGATGAAAAATAAAGTACATTCAAGATTGAACTGTTCTCTTTAATATCAAACCACCCTTATGAGTAAATAAGAAAATAATGAAAGCACTCTTAGTAGTACTTCATTTAAAGCTCATAAACAAGACATTATCTCAATTAAAACATTTTTTAAAAAAGAACTTTATTTTAAAAAATATAAAAAGACTTTTATCTGTTAAAAAAACTGGAAACAATGAAAGAAGGAACACAACATAATACTTCATTTAGCTAGGTATCCTTCTGAGTGTATAAATCGCTGGAGCTGCAGGCAACTAATCAATGAATAACAAACAGATTCCTTGGCATAAGCTATTGGTGTAGGGAAGGAGTGGAGGAGATGAGCAAGAAGCATGGTAAGAGCATGGCTTGCAGTTTGCCTTCTTTCATTCGTTTTATATATATAATTACTGTTAATTTATATATATATATAAATTATCAGTAATTATAAAAGTAGAAAAGAATAAAACACTAAGATAAAGTCACACTTGAGATCGCTTTATTTCAAACTCGTTAAGTCCTTCTGACTTGTCTTCTTGCCATAGAAGGAATCAACGAGTTTGAAATATAGCGATCTCAAGTGTGACTTTATCTTAATGTTTTATGCTTTTCTACTTTTATAATTACTGTTATTTGTTGTTAATAGTGTTACTTTATTTTTATTTTTTTATATTATATATATAAATAAATGAAAAAATATAACACTATTAACAATTTAACTAAACTAACATCGATAATTAGAAAAGCAGAAAAGGATAAAACACTAAGAAAAAGTCACAGATAAGCTATCGCTATATTCCAAACTACTAGAGTTCTTTTATGGCAAGAAGACAACTGAAGGTGATAAAATAAATATTGAATACAGAAGGTAACATTATTCATGAAAACAGATGAAACAAGCAACAAGAATATTTGGAGGAAAAAAAATTAATATATAAGATTTAAACCCGGTGGTATATGCGCATTATGTAAAAATATAGTTGTCATTTCTTTATCTCTGAGTGAACTTTCAAAGTTATGAATAGGTAATGCATCAATAAACCTTAAAGTAAAAGCATCATCAAAATCCTTACAGTTAGATGGGCCATGTTGGGCAACCAATAAGGTAGACTTGGTTTTAACAGAATGTATATGATTGCTCATGCAGAGCAAAACAACAGTAGAAGTTAAACCAATATAAAAAGCTTTGCAAAGCTTACAAGATAACATATTGCAACATCCTTAGAAGAACAGGTAGCAAATGAAGAAATGTTAAATTCTCTGGATAAATTGGGGCCTGTGGAATGAATGACACCACATAATTAGTGCACAGGTTTTACATTTAGGGCATTGGCAAGGGTATGAGCCTGCAACAGGACAAGGTAAATTCGGAGGAGATAGGTTTTGGCGAAAAATAATTTTAAGGTTAGGGGGTGTTCTAAAAGTAAGGTTGGATACAAATTTAGAAAAATCATTTAAAAATGGATGCATTAATAAAGTATCATGACATTCTTTCAAAATAGGTGTGATGCTTTCAATTCTAGGCACATAAGTAAGGTTAATAAAGTTCTTATGTAGGTTTGCATTGGAAAGTTTAGTGCACTGGAATTTTACAGGATTTTAAAAGAGAGAATGGATATTTTTGGTCTTGGAACTTTTGGGCTAGGTTTTTAATATATATGTCAAGGCATGAAAAATTGTTACAAAGACAATGACCACAATTTGAAAGAGAAAAACGAATAGATCTTTTGGTATGCAAGGGATGACAGCTATCAAAATGAAAATGCTGTTGTAAATCGGTAGGCTTAATGTGCACAGATGTAAGAAAAGAGCCATTGCATAAAGAAACATCAACATCTAGGAAAGTAGCAGCATTGGAAAAGACAGAAGAAGTGAACTTAACTGAAAATTGGAGTTAAGATTAGTAAGGAACTGATCGAGAGATTCTGAGCCATGAGTCCAAAGAACAAATATATCATCAATATATCTCAGCCATAATAATGGTGCCACAGGTTCTGACTTAAGAAATTCCTCCTCTAAGCAAGTCATAAAAACATTGGCATAAGATGGTGCCATTCTAATGCCCATTGCAGTGCCTTTAATTTGTGGATAATATTTATTATCAAAACTAAACGCATTGCAAGTAAGAACCAGATAAGCAAGATGACAAATGAAATCTGTGGATGGGGTATGAGGAGGTGCTTGAGAGTTCAAGAAATGTCTAATAGTAGTTTATCGTTCATGATGGGGAATGTTAGCATAAAGTGATGTCACATCAATAGTGGCCAGAAATATATTAGAATGTGCCAAAGAGTCAACTTTCTTTAGCAAACTCAAAAAATTGAAGGAATCTTTGATATAGAATGGCCTAGACATAACAAATGGCTGTAACTACCAATCTACTAGAGCGGAAATATGTTCGGTGGGGGAATCGAAGCTGGCTACTATCGGGCGACCTGGACAGTTATTTTTGTGAATTTTTGGGAGAAAATATATGGTGGGAGTACGAGGGACATGAGGAGTAAGTAGAGCGATATCTTGGGAACTATGTGTTTCAGAAGTACCAGAAGAAGCAATAAAAGAACTATTTCTTCATTAAACTTGACTGTATGGTCGGAAGACAATAGTTCATAATTAAGTGGTATCTTCAAGCTGACAGTAAACTTCGACATCGTAAGAAGAAATATCCAGTAGTACTACTGAGGATCCTTTATTGGCTGAAAGAATAATAACATCAGGATTATTAGATAACCTTTAAAGTGCTGATTTGCCACATAAAGCTGCTATCTTTTGGGGTGATCTTATTTAGAAATTTACAATCACTAATCAAAGTTAAAAATCGAGTACTAAACATTTCTAAAGGATGGGTAGAAGGCAAAGAATGGTATTCAAGTTTGGAGGGAGGACGAAACTTGAGAAGACAAGGTGTAACATTTGAAGTAGGCTGAGAAGATTTAGCATGCCAATAGTAATGCCATCTTAAATTACGGCAAAATTTAATGCCATCAGAAACTAATTTAAGACGATTAAATTTGGGAGTTGGGGCAAAAAGTAATCCTTTTTGCAAAAGCAATGCATCGGCATCAGAAAGTGGAACAGAAGATAAATTAACAACTGCACTATTACTAGCAGAAGAAGTACAAGGGTTACATTTGCTCTTGGACTGCTGGTATGCAGTAACGGAGTAAAATTTAGATGGATGAGGTAAATTAAGAATAGAAGTCAAGTCAGAAGCTGATGCTACAAGTGGTGGTGAAAGATTTTGGAAGAAAGATGCGGCAAACAGAATAGGAATGTTCTTTAATATTTTAAATATAACCGCAACAGTTTATGAAGATGTTTCTGATTGAGAGAATATAATAATTTATTTGTATCATTAAGATAATATTAACATTGGTGATATATTAGAGAACATGGCAAAATAATTTTAATAAAATTAGTAAGGAATTGATCGAGAGATTCTGAGCCATTAGTCCAAAGAAAGAAAGAAAGAAAGAAAGAAAGTGTTTGAAATATTGTAACTATGTCAGTATTTTAATCATGTTGCCTCTCTAGTTTTTGTTATTTTATGCCTATATACATATACACATAATACACACATATTAAATATAACATTTAATTTCATGTCGGAACCAATACAGTGAAGCGACTATTATGTTCTTAATTACCTAGTGAGACGATTTTAATAATCTTATGCTCCACTTACTGTTGAATTATGCAACTAGTTTTGCATAATTCAACAGTAAGTGGAGCATAAGATTATTAAAATCGTCTCACTAGGTAATTAAGAACATACACACATATATTGACTTGTCTTCCGACTTTGAAGAAAAACACAAGCTATTTGATATGTTCCATATTTGGTGGTTGTTTCAACATTTATTTATTTCTGCTTCTCTACTTCATATATATATATATATATAGAGAGAGAGAGAGAGAGAGAGAGAGAGAGAGAGAGAGACAGACAGAGAGACAGAGAGAGACAGAGAGAGAGAACTCTTCAATGTGATACTTATCTTAAAAACTTAGCTCAAAATGTTTGATTGATTATATTTTAAGGGGCGCAAAACAGCTATGGTCATTAGCGCCCAAACACACTAAAAACCGCGCCAATTATAAAAAAGAAATAAAACACATAATGTCAGCGTTTAACATCATCAAATTTAGCACTTTGGGCTATAAAACAAACCCCATAACAAAGAACAAGGGTAAAATAGTCAACAACAAATAACACTGGTAATAAAACTCAGCAGCTAGGGCTGATAACACAACAGTCTTATAATATTCAATAATTGTAACAACGAAAACCCCAAAACAAATAAAAGGGGGAAAACGGCAACAATTAACAGAGCTGAAAACAGATCAGTCTCAAAATGGTATAAAATTGTTACCTTAAAACCCCCAAAAAATAACAGGGGTAAAAAGGTCAACAACAAACAAAAGACTGTCGGTAAAAACATATCAGAAAATCTGAAAACTCAACAGTCCTACAATAGCTTAAAAATGCCGTCATGAATAAAAGGTAAAACCCTCACACCTTGCTCCAAAAACCAGAAATACGAATAAAACGGAGCACTCGCTCAACAGCAGCCACGTCATCTGCAAGTAACTCCTCAATAGAGGAGGGAAAAGTCAGGGAACCTCTAAAAGTTGCTAGATAATGGCAATCGAGTAAAATGTGACGCACTGTCAAGGGGTGGTCACAGTGAGGGCAAGCTGGAGCCGGTTGGCCATTAAAAAGGTGTCGGTGACTAAAATGGCAATGCCCAATTCTCAAGCGCGCTAAAATGACTTCTTCGCGACGAACTGCGCGAGTAGAAGTCGACCAGCTAAAAGGGGCGGATTTACATTCACGGAGCTTATTATTTGGGAGAAATTCCCACTCCTCGCGCGCCAGCGCGAAAGAATGGCTCTACGTAAAGAATGTAAAAAATCCCCGAAATAAAAACGCTGCTCGTACTCAGCAGGGTCTAAAATAGCGGATTTAGCTGCGACATCTGCGGCCACATTACCCGGGAGTCCCACGTGTCCAGGCACCCATAGTAGTGTCACCCGGCCGCCAGCGTCGAAAAGAGTGAGCACTACATTCTGGACCTTCTGTACAAGAGGGTGGTGGTTGTACAGGGTTCTAAAACTTCAAATTGCGCTCAAAGAGTCGAATAAATAACACTGTTCCCCAGCCCTTGATCAGAAATAAATAAAACCGCCCGATAAATAGCATAAAGCTCCGCCATAAAAATAGATGACGCAACGTTAAGACCATAGGTAAAACTTGCTCCATTAAAAACAAAAGCACATCCTACTCCTATGTCAGATTTCGAGCCGTCGGTATAGATAAAATTCCAGCCATTAAAAGAGGATTTGATCTCGCTAAAAGAACAACGAATAACATGTGCTGCGGTCGAAGACTTAGGACAGGACGTAAACCCAAGATGAAGGGGGGCCTCTGCCAAGAGCCAAGGGGGAGAAAAAGTTTCCCCGCCTAAGAAAAAGGCAGGTAAATTCAAGTCCAGCGTCCTTAAAATCTCCCGAAAACGAAAGCCAGCCCGCTTAGGAGTAAAAGACTGAGCAGCATAAAAACCATCTAAAGACACATTAAAAAACGGCTCGTTCGTGGGATGACGAGGTTGCGCAGCTAGTCGACAACCACACGCAGAAAGTAAAACATCCCGACGATAAAACAACGGAGGTTCTCCAGACTCCGCACATAAGCTTAACACAGGACTGGTTGGGAAGGCTCCAATTGCAACACGGACACCTCGGTGGTGAATCGGGTTAAGGCGACGAAGAACAGAAGGTCGCGCTGAGCCATACACTATACAGCCATAATCCAGTTTTGACCGGATTAGAGAGCGATAAAAACGTAAAAGAATAGTCCGGTCAGCTCCCCAAGATGTGCCACTTAAAACTCGTAAAATACAAAGAGAACGTTCACACTTGCCGCGGAGTTGCGCTATATGCGATGACCAGCATAATTTTCTATCAAACACCAAGCCAAGGAATCGAACCTCGTCTGCGAAACCAAGAGCGTCTAGGCCAAGATGGAGTGAAGGTGGAGGATACTCCTTGTGACGCCAGAAGTTCATGCAGAGACGGTCTTCTCTACGGAGAAACGGAACCCGTGAGTCACACTCCAAGCGTAAAGGCGGTCGAGACAGCATTGGAGGCGGCGTTCCAAGAGACAAGTTCTCCGAGAGGATAGATGGCAAAATCGTCAACGAACAACGACGATTGTATTCCTGGCGGTAAACACTCGGTGATAGAATTAATTGCTATGGCAAACAGTGTGCAGCTAAGTACCGAGCCCTGAGGTACACCGTTCTCTTGAATAAAACGAGATGATAAAACTGACCCCACGCGAACATTAAAAACCTGGTCTTTCATAAATTCCTGAATAAAAACAGACACACGCCCACGTATGTTCCAATCGTGGAGCGTTCGGAGGATACCGCCTCTCCAGCAAGTATCGTACGCTTTCTCTAAATCAAAAAACACAGCAATCGTTTGGCACTTGCGTAAAAAACCGTCCATTACATATGTGGTTAGAGACACTAGTTGGTCCACTGAGGAGCGATGACGCCGGAAACCACACTGGGCGTTCGTTAATAAATGCCTCGACTCTAACCACAAAATAAGCCGCCCGATAATCATGCGTTCCATCACCTTGCAGACGCAGCTGGTGAGGGAAATCGGACGGTAACTGGAAGGAAGATGTGGGTCCTTTCCAGGCTTAGGTATAAGAATGACGGTGGCCACTCGCCAAGCGCTAGGAAATGTGCCATTGCACCAAATAAAATTAAAAGTTCGTAATAAAAAAACTTTGCCTTCTGCTGACAAATGCTGCAACATAGCAACATGAATGCCATCCGGCCCCGGTGCGCAATGTCGAGAGGTAGAAAGGGCATGCTCCAGTTCCCTGGCGGTAAAAGGAACGTCATAGCACTCCTGATGGTCGGAGGCAAAAGAGAAACCTTTCGACTCCACCTGCTCCTGTAATGCGCGAAATGAAGCAGGGTAATTGGCGGAGCTCGAAACAGCAGCGAAGGTGCGTCCTAAAACATTGGCAACGTCGATCGGAGTCGTAAGCACTCGATTCGATAACCTTAGACCGGGTATAGGCGTAAATCTAGGTTTGCCCGCAACGCGGCGTAGCCGTTCCCAAACTACAGATGAAGGCGTTGTGCGGTTAAAAGAAGAGGTAGAAGCAATCCAAGAAGCCTTTTTGCTATCCTTAATGACTCGGCGGCATTTGGCGCGCAATTTTTTATAGCGTATCATGTTTGCAGAAGCAGGGTGGCGACGAAAAGCTGGGAGAGCACCTCGGTGTGCACGCAAAGCATCCCGGCATTCATCGGTCCACCAGGGAACCGCTAAGCGTCTGGGGTGACAAGACGACCGGGGAATAGCCTGATCTGCGGCTGTTATGATGACCGTACGGAGGTGCTCGATCGCGGCATCGATAGATGGAAATTCACACCCCGAAAATTCGGCCATAGATCGAAAGAGAGGCCAATTCACCTTTTCAATGAGCCATTTCGGCGCGCGCTGTGAATGTGCGTTTGAAGAGAGTACATGGATCTGACACGGAAAGTGGTCAATGGAATATAAATCGGATATGACGTTCCAGGTGAAATGTACAGCAAGTGAGGCAGAACAAATGAATAAGTCCAAGTGTGAAAAGGTGTGAGTGCTGTCAGAAAGAAAAGTAGGTTGACCAGTGTTGAGCAGAATGAGATGGTGGCTGTCGAGAAAGTCTGCCAACATGCTACCCCTGGCACACTCCGTGTTGGAACCCCATAGAGGATGGTGTGTATTAAACTCTCCCAAAAGTAGAACAGGGGGTGGGAGCTGAGACAGAAGATTGTCCAGATCAACCATGGTGCCTATACCAGACGGAGGCAAGTAAATAATGCATATGGAAAATCTGAGGCCTGAGAAGTGAACTGTAGCCGCAGAAGCTTGCAAAGGAGTCTGGAGCTGTAGTGAAGTACTGTACACTTCATGGCGAATTAAATTAAAACTTCGCCGTGAGCGGGAGTGCCATCTTCCTGAGGGAGATCAAATCTCACCGAAGAGTATCCGCGTAAATTAAAAGAATCCTGTGGGCGAAGTTTTGTCTCTTGGAGACACACTAGCGAATAGTCAGTAGAGCGTAAAATTAACTCGAGGTCAGGTCTTCGACTACGGAGACCACGCACATTCCACGAAAGGATAGCCATTGTTAAAAATAGATAAAAGAAGCTAAAAATGTACCACCTTACCTTTTGGACTGTCCAGGGCGAATCAAACGTCCTTTTTTCAATCGCGTGGGACTCGGTGGTTTTTCTGGAGCAGGCACATCCTGCTCCATGACCTCCTCAGAGGGAGGGCTCTCCCGCTGAGAAGCATCCGCCGATTCCAACGCCTGGAATCGGTTGGATGTGGGTATAGGCGGCGACGGCGACCGCCTAGCGGGTTTGCTCCCATCATGGGAGCGGGACCTCCGAGGAGGAGAAGGGCTCTTTTTCTTCTCTACCTGAGTTGACGACTTTAAAAAATCCTTTCGCGTAAAACTCGTCCTGAACTTAATTTCAGGGGCATTAAAAACGACCGCTTTGGGCTTCACGGTAGAGCGCTTTGGAGAACTAGGCGTAGTTTGGACCCGTGTAAAGACAAAATCGCAGTTCTGCGTACTGCTATCGCACTTCTTGGGCGCAAAAGAAGCTGCTGCGCTGTAGGTGCCGGTCTTAGGCACGACAGGTTGGCGAGATTGGAATCGCTTCCGGGCTTCAATAAAGGAGAGTTTTTCCTTCACCCGGATCTCCTGGATACAGCGCTCCTCTCTAAAACGAGGGCATTCGCGGGACCAGGCTGGACGTTCACCGCGGCAGTTGACGCAGACAGGAGCGGATGGACATGCCCCCTCGTGACTTGCTTGATCGCAGGTTGCACAGATGGAAACGGTACTCTTACAGGATATGTGAGTGTGTCCAAAACGTTGACACTGAAAACATCGCAACGGGCTTGGGATATATGGGCGCACTTCTATCAACTCGTAGCCCGCCTTTATCCTCTGCGGCAATTCGACCCTGTCAAAGGTGAGGAAAAGAGTCCGGGTCGGCTGTAATTCCCCCTCTTTCCTTGCCTGTACACGATAAACAGAGGTGACCCCTTGGTCTTCCAGACAACTCTGGATTTCCGGGTCGGACATTCCGTCTAGAACATTGGTGGTAACAACTCCTCACGACGAATTCATTGTCTTATGTTTCTCAAAAGGGACGGGATAACCGTGGAGTAGCGTCGCCTTGAGCAATGAGTTGCTTTGAGACAGGCCAAGTGTCTCCACCAAAAGTGATCCGTTGCGTAGACGGGTACAGGACTTAACGGGTCCAGCTATGGCATCAATGCCCTTCTGAATCTTAAATGGATTGACGGTCGTAAACGACTGACTCTCTTCTGTACGGCTAATAACCAAGTATCGAGGGAAAGACTTCTCGCATACTTCTTTTACGTCAACTCTTTTACGTTTAAAATGTAAAGGATTGTTTTCCAGTACCATAGCGATTTATTCCTCCATCATTGCAACTGTCTCCGATGGTAGGCTGCTTCCTGGGCGCCACCCCCGCTTAGGTTACTGGCCCTGGCCTGAACAAAGTTACCTCAGGGTCACACCTTCCTGTGTGTTGACGAAGGGACCCAATCGCCTGCAGGAAGTTAAACAGTTCATGCAATGGCCCTTCCCCGGGCCTGGCCTTTACCAGGGGATACGCTCCTATCCTACATGATAACCCTGTGCTGGGAGTTACGCCGTTACCCAGTCACATTTTACCGTGTCAAACACGGGGCACCCTTCAGACGAAGAACAGGGAAGTAGGTCAAATAAAACAATAAAAGAGGCGAAATAAAATGGAGTCAAATGCACTGAGCGCGGACCTGAGGGAGCAGCTTGGGTGCCTCGGGGTCGCTATGCCCCGTACCCAAAAAATTGGGCCCCTGAGGGGGCACAGAATGTCCAAGACCATCAGCTAAATGCACAAATGATTTCAATGCAAACCCAGAACTTCCAGTAAGAAATTCATTAACCTTATAACTACATATATCCCTGAAATAGAAAGCATGAAGTGCATTTTGAAATAATGTCACAACACTTTATTAATGCATTCATCCTAATTGATTTTTCTAAATATGTACCCTACCTTACTTCTGGAACAGCCTACACCTTAACAGTATATTTTGCCACAATTTATCTCTATTTCAATTGCCCAGCCTGGTCGAAGACTCATACCCATTTCAATAAACCTTAATGCAAAACTTCTTTTGCTAATTCCTCTGACAATTGTTTCAGATTTAAAGCCTCAATTTAGCCAGAGAATTAAGATTACATCGTTTGCTTATTGTACCTCCAAATGTTGTACACATACTATCTTGTAGCCATGTCAAGATTTTATATTGGTTTAACATCTCTTTTTTTCTCTCCATATGTACAATCATATGGGTTTTGTTAAAACCAAGTTTCCCTGACCGGTTTTTCAACATGTCCTGTCCCACTGTAAGGATTTTGATATGTTTGATTAAACCATGTTGATGTGCTATCAACTGATTGATGTTCAGAAAAGTTGCCTTAGAGATTTTTTTCATGTGTTAATATAATACTCTTACTTATTTTGCTTGCTACTCATTTTCTTCTCATCGGTTGTTTTGGCTCTTTCCATGCATTACATAACTTACCTTCAAGATTAAATATTTATTTAACCATCTTCACTTGTCTACTGCCTTTGAAGAACACATGAAGTGGTTTGTTTGACTGTTTATTTAATTTATTTTATTTATTTAGATAGAATGTCCAAACAAACTGCCAGTTCTATGGAAGGACTGTCTTTAAAAAGGCATTAGGGTGGCTAAACAATTAACTAACATGTGTACAACATTAAATCTTAAAAATATTAGATGTGAGTTACAATATTTATCATTCAGGTATTTGAATCATGTATATCTTAGGATTGAGTAAGTTAATTAGGTTACAATAAATTTCAATAAGGTATCTGAACAATGTATCGTTGATCTGGTACAAATTCCAGGACTTCTTAATAGCTAATGGAAAGTTTTTAAAAGTTTAGCACTGTGCAATATATCTAATAGTGTAGTTGGTGTACATATAGATTATTTTCAAATTTATATGTAAGAAAAAAATTCATTTTGTAATTGAAGTATAGAGATTGGCAAGATGTTTTGTTTCGTTAAATACGTCTATTGAAGGCTTAAAAATGTTAAACTAAATTATTACTTGGTAGCTCTTATTTGTTGGATTTCTAATGAACTAAGTTGTTCTTTAGTGATGTTCACCATATTGTATCCATATACGATATATTAAAATGTACCATTGCAAAATAAGAAAAGTAGGTGGCTTCTACATAAACCAATATCTTTTAGTCTATGCAGTGCAAGAATGACAGTGTTAATCCTTTTTATGATACATTCTGGGAGATAAGAGAATGTTAGGCATGGATCTAGTATAAAACCTGGATATTTATAAGTATTCACTCTTTCAAATTCATAATCCATAAATTTTATTGAAATATTAACTACTGTACTTGAGGACTTATGACATAGCATCTATTTAGTTTTCTTAACATTGAGTTTTTATATAAAAACCAATTCTGTAGTGTTATTAAGTCAGTTTGTATGCCTTTCTTTATCTGTAATGCACATTTATTTGATAGTGCAATAATATATCATCAGCAAATGTAACTTCCATGACTGGTTCAGATCATTAAGATGCTGACCCGTGAGCAGGAGGTTTGGGGTTCAATTCCCACCAGGACCATTCTCCCTGACTGAGGTTTTTTCCAGGTTTTCCTCAGTCCTCATAAGTGACAAATGCTGGAGGTACCCTAAACTTAGGCCTGGAATGCTTCCTTTCTTTAAAAAAACTCCTTTGCTAATTTATCATTTCATCAACATCTATCATCAGTGTTCACCACCTGTAAGGCCTCAGTAAAAAATGGACATTAAACACTGTTAAAAAGTTTCAGCGAATAAAAATATTTTAGCTAATAGGTTTAATTTTCCTATGATAAATATTAAAGTAAAATTTAACTAAGAACTGAAATTAGTGGAACACCATGTTTTACTTGTAAGAGAGAACTTAAATCATTGTTTATACTAACATATTATGTTTTTTAAAGATGATTATTAAACCATTTCAAGATAACTCTTCTTATTTCATATAATGATAATTTATTTAGAAGTAGCTCATAATTTACAGTATCAAAAGTTTTGGTTAATAAACAAACTATTTGCCACTAGTTTACTGTCTAAAGATTTCTGTAGTAAGTTCACATCAAGAACTATTGATTCTGTACTATATTTAGCTGAAATTCATAGAGGAATGTGTTTTTCATTAAGAATTTAAGAGTTCTTCATTTTATAACAGATCCAAGAATGTTTCTAAAAAATAACATGTGGAAGATACTATAAAATTATTAAATCTGCAAGAACCTACAGTAAAATTTACTATCGAAACTGAAACTAATAATATATTGCCATTACTGGTTCTGAAGATAATAAAATGTAATAACAAACTTGAATTTGGCATTTACAGAAAGGACACATATACAGATAATTACATTAAAGCCCATGGTTTTAAACCTAGATCTCATAAGGAAGCAGCTTTTAAAAGCATGATATATATAAGTTAGTAAATATGCCACTCAACAAAGATGAATACAAGAAATAATATCTGCACATAACAGAAGTAGCCATTTGCAATGGGTTCAAAAAAGAGGTGATCAACCGACAAACAAAAAGATTCCAGAAACAAAAAAGAATAAAACAAATCACAATTTTGAGTACATTATTAGTGGAAAAAACCTTAAAAAGTTCACTTACCACCCATCAGTCAATAATAAATTTCAAAAAAGTTTTAAACTGTACAATATCACATTAGAACCTCAAAACATATATAGTGTTAAATTATTGAAGTTTAATAAAATAGATTCCAAACCCAAAGAGAAAAAAATCAGGTATATACCAGATTAATTGAAAAGATTGTGACAAAATATACATAGGCAAAACCAAATGGAATATAGGCATCAAGTTGAAGGAACATTGGAGAAACATCCATTATAAACAGGGAGACAATTCAGTTGTTGCACCATATTTCTGAAATTAACATCATGAAATAGAAAAAGGCATAAAATTATTAAAAGCTGTTCGACAACCCAGGGCCTATGGGGAAAGATTTTTATAAAAAAAATACAAGTATAAACACATGAAATTTTATATTCTGGAAGTATACAGCACTGTGTTTAGGTTCATCACTAGACCACTAGAATCCTCACAGATACCTACTTTTCCAACTTCAAAGAATGAGCCGTCAGTTGTTTAACAGTTGACGATTTGAACAAATGCTTTACGAAATATGTCCTAGTTTTTTTTAATTCTTGAGAGTGAAACCATAAACAATGTTTCAAATATTTTAAATATTTTAATTCAGATTGATTTTATCCCATGGGAATGAAGCCATAAAGAGTTTTTTTAAATATTTTAATTAGAAGAAATTTCATTATGGGTCTACAATTACTGGAAAATGATTTTTTATCATTTTTATATACTGGCTTTCATTGTTTGTATTTATGTTAAAATTTGTGTATTCATTCCATGCTTTTTTCAATATATGGAAGGATATTGTACATTACAGACTGCATATCTCTATTGTTTTGTCTTTTTAAAATCTCTTTAGAATAGTATTCTTTTTTAATGTTCAGTTAAGGTTAGTCTATTTTATACTACATCCTTTATTTCTTAAATAATTTTTGGGGATGGCTTTGTATGGTTTTCCTATATAATTTTTTTTTCTGTGAGCTAATTCGAATAAAATTCTGGGTAACCCATAGATTTATGATTTTTTTTAAAAGAAATTATTTTAGTAACTTATCTACTGAATGCTATACTAGCTGTTTTTAACATGTATTAACATAGTTGTTAATTAATTGGTATGCCTAAAGACTCATTTATATTTACTGGTATGGCAGGCTTAGTTCCCAAACGGAACTTCTCAATAAAGTATATCCCAGTATGTGTTTTCAGTTCTGCTTCTCTCTGGTTCCTGGGGATGCTACATTGATGGAACAACATTACCAAAATTAATAAATTATGTTCACCGAGGTCATTTATTATATTAAATACTCTGTATCTATAATTAGATATATTGTATAGGCATGAGTATTGAGTATTGCTGCTGTTTGCCTTGTTCTAGTGGGGTATTGCATAATTCATAATTATAGCTTGACATTATTGAAGTGCATAGGAGCTCATTTTTACAATTTATGAGTAGGATAATGTTAGAGTTTCCAAAAAGAATAGTATTTTTTGTCCAATTACATATATAATAGAGTTTCAAAGTTTCTAAAAATTGACCTGTATTGTTCCTATTGTGGTTATAGAATTCAATAATGTGAAAGATTGTGTTCTGCTTCACTATTGCTAATGTTGTAATACTATGAATATCACAGATACAATCAATAATTCTAAAATGCCAACTTAAAGAAACACATATATATTAATATATATTATATGTATCCTAAAAATGAAAAATAATATAACACAATGAAATGTAATTGAAATAAAAATAACTAAATTAGAAGAAATGGATAAAACACTTGGAAAGTCACAGATTAATTACACTGGGCAACAATGAAAATATTTCGGGCTTAAAAATAGTGAATTTACATGTATTTCCATCTGCTGAATTCAAAAATCACCATAAAAATGATAGATTAGCTCTTGTTTTGAAGATAAAGTGACATTTCATTTTTTAGAGTGAAGATTTTAAATTTGGGGGAATATTTTTTGGGGAGTTGGCACACCTGTCAAATAACAAAACACAAATGCTCTTCAGCTGTTTGTAAGTCATAAACATAGATAGTGTTGCTGTGACTGTGAATTATATGTAGTTTCTACTCAAATTAATGCAAAATTTCTGGTTCGTGAGTGCTTTTTTAGTGTAACATTTGTAAAAATGCCACGAAAATGTGTAAATATGGTGAATAATTTTTGTTATATTTGTGGTGAAATAACATTTTCCTCACAGAAACGCAATCTGACGCCTCTTGTAAAGACTGCCTATCAGTATTATTTCGGTATGAAAGTAGGGGACCAAGATAAGTCTTGGGCTCCACATATATGTTGCAACGCATATTCAGTTACACTGCGAGAATGGCTGAAAAAGAAGAAGCGATGTATGGCTTTTGCTGTGCCTATAATTTGGTGGGAGCCTACAAACCATACAGATGACTGCTATTTCTCCCTGACTCCACCTATAAAGGCAGGATTGTCTATGAAGAAAAGAAGAACAGTTCAGTACCTGAATCTTCCATCTGCTATTTGACCCATTCCACATTCTGATAGTTTACCAGTTCCTACTCCACCCGAAAATTGTGTGTTTGAAGTAGAAGATGAAGACAGTGTGGAACAAGAAGAACCAAACAAGGCTTCTACATCCCATGACCCTGATTTTGAGGGAAAAGATGATAAACCGCACAGACTGAGTCAATCGGAATTGAGTGATCTCATTAGAGACCTTTGGTTCCAAAGGAGAAGGCAGAAATTCTTGGGTCTCGACTACAGCAATGGAATCTTCTCCAAAGTGATGTGAGAATCTCACAGTACAGAAAACGTCACATGGAACTGCTTCCCTTTTTTGAGAAGAAAAATAATCATATTGTTTGCTGCGACATTAATGGCTTGATGAAGTCTTTGAATTTGAACCATAATCCAACTGAATGGAGGCTATTCATAGACTCCTCCAAGCTTAGTTTGAAAGCTGTGTTACTTCACAACGGGAACCTTATTTCATCTATTCCTGTTGGTCATGCTGTTCACATGAAGGAGACATATGCAAATATGAAAGCTCTCTTGGACTCAATTAAATATCATGAACACAAATGGAAAATCTGTGGTGATGTAAAAGTCATTGCCATACTCTTAGGAATGCAACTGGGTTACACAAAGCATTGCTGCTTCTTATGTATGTGGGACAGTAGAGATAGGAAATTGCATTATATTAAAGAAATCTTCACCCTAGCGAGAAAAATGTTGTTGCCAAGCCTCTTGTGGACCCAAAAGACGTTCTTCTTCCACCCCTGCATATCAAGCTGGGTTTGATGAAAAACTTTGTCAAAGCTATGAACCGAGAAGGATGGGCCTTTAAGTACATCAGAGAGAAATTTTCGAAATTAAGTGATGCAAAAGTTAAGGAAGGCATTTTTGTCGGACCACAAATAAGAGAACTTGTAAAGGATCCTCACTTGACCAAGTTTTGGAGGGGAAAGAAAAGGAAGCTTGGGAAGCCTTCAAGGGTGTTGTTCATGGATTTTTAGGCAACAAAAGAGATGACAACTACAAGCATTTGGTTACAGTGCTCCTGCAAAAATACCGTAACCTTGGATGCAACACGTCCCTTAAGATCCATTTTCTCCACTCCCACCTAGACTTTTTCCCTCCTAGTTGTGGAGCTGTTAGTGATGAACATGGGGAGAGATTCCATCAGGACATTTCTGTTATGGAACAAAGATATCAGGGCCGTTGGAATGAAGTAATGCTTGCAGATTACTGTTGGTCTTTGTATAGGGATTCTGCGGAACTCCATCACAAGAGGCAAGCTAAAAGACGACGAAGTCAATAGGCCACCACATGATTCTCTTCAGACACGACTATCTGGGAAGTATTTTTCCAGCAATTTAGAACTCTTAGCATGTAATTACCAGTTAAAAAAATCAAATGCACTTTCATTGTTGTTAGCATGTATGTAATTAAAATGTATCCTTTTCTCTCAATCCGTTAATATGTAATACTTCCACCTTGTGTATATCATAGAAACTAGAGCTAATAAAAATTTTTCATTGTCATATTTGTTTTTCTCAACACAAAATTATTAGGAATTGCCTCATGAAGTGCTCGAAACATTCAAAAATTATTTTTTTGTTGCCCAGTGTTATTGCAGTATCTTGAACAGCTTGTGTTCTTCTTAGGCATGAAGCTATTTGAAATATTACAATGGTTAATCTGTGATTTTTCAAGGGTTTTATCCTTTTCTTCTTATCTAGTTATTGATTTATATATATATATATATATATTTCTTATCTAGTTATATGCATATATAAAAATCCTCCTGCAAAGTCATCACATACTATGTGAGCTGAGAAAGCAGGGACATCAAAGTATTGCACTTCATTATTCTCTAGCCTTGTTTCACCAGAATAGCCAAATCTACATTGGTAACTGCTTCTACAATTAATTACAATTACAATTAAAGCATTTATTTCTCATACTATATACATTAAAAAGGATATTTTTAAGAGATGACAATTAACTTTTAATTTATTCTCTTACAAGTTATCACAGCTAACTTCTGAGGCATTATCCATGTTTATGAAGAAAATTAAGTTCTTATGACTTGCTTGTTTTGCATATTTCTTTTCAAGTAAATGGGGAATTGTAATTTTCTTTATTGCTTTATTCAGTCCATCTTTCAGTTCGAAAACAAAAATATTGATTCTCTTGTCCATGTAGACCATATCTGTTCTTTTAGTCAAAGACCTCGGTATCTCTTTGGTAACAGCTCATTAGCTTGTAATAAATGGTCATTCAGGTAGATGTTTTGGGATTGCCACTCCATTCCAATGTACCTTGTGGTGATATCTCTTTTCGATTCTGACACTGGTGATTTATTCATTCTTTCATCTGTAAATGAGTCATAGGATAATTTTCCTTGGGCTAACATTCTTACAGAAGATTATGATTAATGTCTATTTCACCATATCTACTCAAAGGAAATGTCTAGAGTTTTAACTATCAGGATGATTATGTCATACATATCTTCATTATGCATTTCAGGGACTCCATAGAAAAGAATAATTTTTTTTTGTGTTATACTGTTTGAGATCTTTAGACCTTCCAAGAATGACTTGGTGACATGTTCTTTATATCTTATGGCTTTTGTGTGTCTTGCATAATGAAGTTCACCTCATTTACAAGTTTCTTGAAATTTTTAAACTGATCATTCAAGAAATTTGCCGCTTCTTTGTCATCTTATCTAATACTAATATTCTTACTTCACTCATCTGAGTTTGTGCATTAACTATTAGTTCTTTCATCAATTATTCATGTTTGGTAATACATGCAATCCGCACGATTGTGCTGCACTTTTAAGTTTAGATCAGAAGTAAATTTCCCAAAATATCAACACATTAAGCTTTACACATGCATTCCCCATTGTAACATTCCTTTATTGGCATTTTTACTTTCTTTCCAACACATTACACAGAAACATGATTTACCTGCTGCCACCTTTCTTGAATATATATGTTTTAGTGCTTTATTTATTTCTGAATCTCTAGTTGTTGTTGTTGTTGTTGTTGTTGTTGTTGTTGTTATTATTATTATTGTTATTATTTTTGTTCTATATGAGTTATTTATTTTAAAATTTTAGTAAATAAATATAACCTTAAATAACAAGAATGAGAGAGAATAAAAAACACTTAAATAACACAATAATAGTGACAATATTTCAAACAGCTATGTGTTTTTCAAAGGGCATATTTAAGATGAAACAAGGAACAAGTACTCACGGTTGCCAACTTCCCCAGCCACCATCTACCTTGGGAAGTTGAGAACGCTCAACACATTCTCCACGCTGACACCAGCGTCCTGGGGCACATGGGGTACCATCTGCCCATGGCATATACTGAGTTCTGCATCCTTCCTTCTCTGAAGGATCAGTGGTACACCAGAGACGCTTACATACTGGCTACAAGAAAGAATACTTGCAGAAGTATGAACAATCTGAGTCATAAATGGAATAATGCATTTGTTAAATCTTAGCTTAGTAACAGACAGTATAAATATAAAGTAAGCAGCATATAATGTTAAAATGAGGTGTTACATTGTAGATATCATTATGAAAAACTATGACATAGTAGGATAATGTACATATTACAGTATTAAAACTTCTCTCTCCTTCCTAAAAAGTGAATTATTTTGAAAGAAAAATTCAGTTTTTACGAGTGGAACACTTTTTAGGGAAGATATTATAGGGTATATCACTTGGCAATAGTACAGAGAGATGCTTTTAAAAGTATAGGTTTGAAAGTCAGCCAGCCAGTGGCACAGTCCCCATACTACTACTGTTATTGCCTTCCATGAGAAGTTACATTGTGCTCCAAAGCTTCACCATTATAAAATTACAAAAACCACAGCCAATAAAAGGCATAGTCCTAACATGGATGAATTAGCCATATGAGCTGCTTTGCAGTGTGTTGTTTTATGGCTTGGTCATTCTCCCAGATGGTTTTTATCTCTTGGAAACACTGAAAAAATAATGTGTGCCACTTGTCCTTGCACATTGAAGGAACTTAAAAAACTATTGAATAGAAATTAGGTCCATTAATACAGAGGAACTGATAAGTGTAAATGATGGTTTACTAAGAAGATGCAGATAAGTCACAAAAAAGGGGCAATACTTCCAGCAGGCACTATAAACTTTGAATTTTGTTGTTTAGGCTGGCTATAATAAAAGTTTTGGTAACAAACTTGCCATGTCATTGTAGTGTTGGTACACTAAAGGCAGACCCTTTCAATGCTCTCATTGTCATGCATGTAAAACTTACAGATGCAGTGTACCAAGGTCTGAAGTAGTGAATTTAAAAAGCTCTGTCCTAAGAATATCTTTTCTCAGTTTGAATGATAAATATTGTTGTAAATTGAAGAGAATGCCAAATACTGTTATGAGAGTATAAGTGAAATATTTGCCATTGAAGTCTCATTTAATCGGATGTACTTCAATAAGAAGGTGATAGTGTGAAGGATGCATCATATGCAGTCATTCTGCACTGCAGCACACTGCAAGGAGTTAATTTTTTTTTTTGATTCGTTTTATTTAAGGACGCTTTTTAACATCTCAGGTCATCAGCAACCCATTTAATTCTGGGCGTGAAACGGCCGACAAGTTTTGCTCATAGGCCTCTTCTTTCAGGCTTGAGGTTCTTTTTTGTGCCGTAAATGTATGGCACGGGACCCACGGCTTTACTTCCCTTCCGAAGGAAGCATACTTAGGATTTTTATACCTGAAAAAATCCATCGATCCTGGCCAGGTTTGAACCCGCCACCGAGGATTTAGAAGGCAAGTATGGTTACCACTACACCACCAGGAGCGACCAAGGAGTTAATTTAACTTTGGTGGAGAAGTGGATATGAGAAAAACAGTAAGAGAGATGATTGAAGAGGGCAGGCAACCATTATGTTGCACCAGAGAAGGTCATGCTTTCATTGACAAAATTTTCATGCTGAATGAGATGTGGATGCAATCTTACAAGCCATAACTTAAAACATCATCCAGTGAATGATGACACTCGTCTTTCCCTGACCCAAAAAACCAATGCTCAGGAAACCAGAAATTGATACTGATTATTGGTATATGATGTCCAAGTTGTAATAATCCTGTGGTTCCTCAAGGTAAGGATGTTAATGCCACATATTAGCATAGATACCTGAAATATCATCTTCATCCTGCTTTGGGAAAAAATTAAGAGTGTTTCAAAACTATGCCTATTTTCTTACATGACAATATCCAGTGTTGCATTGTTATTACAACAAGGAGTATACTAGTACTGTAGGAATTGAAATATACTTGAACATCCTCTACATTTTTTCAAACATGAGTCCCTGGCCTTCCTCAAACTTCAGAAAGCATTTCCTTATAAGAGCAGCAATCCCTCAAGCAGCAGGGTGCTCATTTGCTGACATGAATAACACTGCTATTGGTTGGTATTCAGTGCCTTTCAAAGGGTAATAAAAATGGCAGGTATTTATGTTGAAATGTAATAGTATCCTGGTTCTAGAATAAATGTATTTTTAGGCATAGATGTGTTGCCACCATTTATTTTAAAACCCTCATAATATGTAGTATTTAAGTTTTAAAATGGTACAGTTTTGGAACTCATAATTTCATGAAAGGAGATGTTGGCAGTAAAATGGAAGTCAAGCCATTGGCTGGCTGGTTTACAAACTGGTAATTACAAAATTGACTTGTGCAAGTTCACTCCAAATATGAAATGTTAGAAATGTACCACATTTTCCTACATCATAAAATAATTGCTTTACAATTGACATCTACTGAATATAGGAAAAAAGGCATTGAACAATTTCTATAATAAAAAAAGTTTTACACGGTGAGGTGCTACAATCTGAACAAATTTACTGCCAATGACCCAAATTAATTAGGAAACATTTTCTTGTATGAAATTACTTTTCAGTTTGAACTTACATACTTGTATATGCTATATAATTATTCCTAGATGATTTCTCATTACAGGTCCCACAAGCATTTGAATTTAAATACAAAAGATTAAAAAAAAAAAAAGTACCTTTATACAGAGAACATAAGCATAATAACTGAATATATATGTCTATAACACTAAAGAGAAATCTGTATGATGAAATAGAAACAGATCATCATCATCATCATCGTCGTCGTCGTCGTCGTCGTCGTCGTCATCATCATTATTACTATTATAATTACATAATAATATAGAATATGAGGACTTTGTGCCCTGTGAGAGAGATCTAATAACAGTCGAAGAGCGCTAGATGAAGTTGTAAGAAGAACAAAAAGAAAAAAAGGCTACAGAACAGTATGGACTAAATATACAGCTGCTTAATATGGGGCTGTTTAACCTCAGATTAATGAATTTCTATAATATGTGCTGAAAAAACATGACAGTTTTAGCAATCTGGCTATCTGCTTAATGACTGTGTCGACTACAAAGATATGTCTAAGCTGTACTGCTTATAAAATGTATATTGGATAATTAAATGACATTTACAAAATTTGCAGACTATGTGATTTTAGAAGAAAAAAGCGAGTTTAAAAAGACTCTCTTCAACAGATAACATTCTCTGTTATCAAACAAATAACTGAAAATCATCAAAAGTTCAATAAAGAAATATATGTCATTTTTATTGATTTTAAAAACCCATCGATCAATTCCACAGAAAAATATGGCAGCAAATATTTGAAGAGCAAGAATATCCTTTACAATTAACAAGAAATACTCAATACCTATACTGCCAAAGAGAAATATTTGCTAAAATAATTCTAAATCTGTCTAGGAATGTCCAAATAGGTTCCATAAGTCTGTGGCCTGACTAAGTTGCAAAAAATAATCCTAAAACCTTTTGCTTAGAAATAGCCTTATCTTTGCTTGTTATTATTCAACTATTGTCCAATACTCCTATCTGTCAATACCATACGAATAGCTACAGGTTTGTGAATTTTTGTAATAATGAAAAATTAATTCTATGCTGTAATACAATTTTTTACAAAGTAAGGCCTCTAACAGAAATTAAAAACCATTTTGATGGAGTGTACGGTGAAGTTTACCCATCATATTCAACAGTAAAAGAATGGCTAAACAGTTTCGATTAAGATAAGAAAACAATGAAAGTGAATCATATGAGAATTAACCAGTAGAGGGCTAACACCAAAATCTATTGCTCTTTTCAAAGAGAGCATTGAGTGATAACAGATTAAAACTGAAAGACATTGCTGCAATGTTAAGCCTTCAAAAACAGTCATTCTTAGAATTCTGCACAAGCATCTGAAAATGAAAATAATCAGTGTGAAATAGGTGCTGCAAAACAATATTCGTGGAGTGCTGTGACCAGTTTTTGAAACTGTGTCCAACATACATAAAGAAGTTCTGCAATAAATTATGATAGGGGACGGAACTATGGTCCTCCACTTTGATACATTTTCAAAAAGGAAATTCATGGAGTGGCAACCCCCCTCCAATATTAAGAAGTCTTATCAGAAAAATGGGCATAAACAGCATCCATCACTTTTTTGTCACACTTAAATTTCCTTCTTGAGTTTTGAGAAGAGGAAATAGTTACTGGGAGCTAGATCTGGGCTGTAGGGCAGATAGTCGATCTCCTTGAAGCCACATTTCTTAACAGCTTCCTTTGTAACAAAACCTGTATGCACAGGCGCATTGTCGTGAAGAAGGTGCACATCACCACTCAGCTTTCCTCACATTTTTTCTTTGAATGGAAGTACATAGTCTGTTCAGTAGGCCAGCATAGTACTCCCCATTTATCGAGTTTTTTTTTTTATTCATTTATTTATGGACGCTATTTAACATCTCAGGTCATCAGCGTCCCATTCAACTCAGGGCGTGAAAGGGCCGACAAATTTTGCTCAGAGGCCTCTCTTTCAGGCTTGAGGTTCTATTTCGTGCCGTAAATGTACCACACGGGACCCACGGCTTTACTTCCCTTCCGAAGGAAGCCATACTTAGGATTTTTTACGCCCGAAAAAATCCATCGGTCCCGGCCGGGTTCGAACCCGCGAACTTGGGTATAGGAGCATTTACTGAGGTGTTTCCTTGAAGTCAATGAAGAGTATTCCTTCACAGAACCAAAAGATTGCGGCCAAGCATGAGCTTTTGATTGACTGAGTGACCTTGGCCTTTAGAGGCAATGTTTTGGCAGGTTTACACCAATCCATTGATTCTCTTTTGGACAAAGGATCATAGAATAGGACCATAGTTTCATCTCCTGTAACAATGGTTTGCAGAATTTCTCTCTCGTTGCCACAGCAGAGCTCCAAAAATACCTGACAACAGATGACTCGTTGCTGCTTTTGGACTGAGGAAAGAAGTCTAGGCACCCATCTTGCACTAAACTTATTCACGTTTAAATGTTCATCAATAATTGGAAGGATTGTTGTTTTAGAAAGGCCCAACTTTGCTGCTATTTCTGTAACTTTGAGCCACAGGTCTTCCATAATTTCGTCTTCCACAAAAGCGATGTTTTCAGAACTAAGCATCTCCAAGGCCCGACCTGCATGCTCTTTGTTTTCAATGCTTTATCGACCGTTTCAAAGTTTGGCCCATTCTTTTACGGTAGAATATGAGGGGGATGTTTCCCCATCCAATCTTTCAATTTTTGTTTAATTTCATTTGGAATAAGTCCTTTTGTGAAGAACTTAATAATGTTCGATACTTCATTTTGAACATGTCACAACCTTCTACACACAGCCTTCTTTATGTAACTATATCTGAACAACTAAACATGGTGGAGTGGAAGTTACAGATGCAACAGATAAGGTATGACACCTGATAAGAATTTTGTGAACGTGATAATCCTTATTGTTGAGGCTGGAAACTTATGGATCTCCCTCGTATATTGTTTTTACTTTAGACTCATTGTAAATATTAATCTCAAAAGAATGATTTAACAATATTTACCATGATCTAATCTTTTTTTATATAAGTATTATAAGTATATAAGAGTAACAATAATAGATAATAATTTTAGTGGTTTATTTATGGTATCATTTCATTGAGAAGATAAAAAATCAGAGGAGAATTACTTTATTAGGTCATAATGGAAAGGTGCCAAGGCAAATCTAGTATTTGTATAAATAGTTCTTACATAAATGTGCATACAGGATTATCATTATATAATTACATAATCCCATTGTTTTCGTCATTACATGTACTAAAAATAATGATTTTCAACTATATAAGAAATTATTTGTCTATCTTCCCTTAGGCTTCTCATTACATCTTAACAAAATTTATAAATCACAGTACGAAACTGTAATTATAAAGAATAATGAATCTGTCAGTGGTTATGGAATTTCTAATCATTATTTAGATCACTAAGCATGTGAAATTGGTTTGTTATAACATATTGATAACCATCTTCGACTGCTTAAAAACCGATAGGGCAGAGAGTGAGAATAGAATGATGTTATTGAAAAATTTTTAATCAATACTGTGTGATGTGTTTGCCTGACCTGACCTGAAAATCTGTGACTGCACCTGACAAAAATCCAGGAAATGGACAGCATCATTGCAATCCATAACTGTTGATGGAAAACAGGGCTAGTTGCTCAGAGAGAAAATTAGGTAACAACAGTAAGGATGATATGAGCCAGAAGTATAAGTTAATTATTGAGTATGTAAATTGAAATATTGATAGATAATATAAATATTGTTTACAAATCAAATAACATTAATCAAAAAAATGAAAAGGGTAACTATATGCAGATAAATTTCCATAGAGATTATCTGAAAATGACATTCTCCAAGAGATTTCTTTATTCAGAAACTGTAATAGCTACAAGATTGAAAATTTGCATACTTAGTAAATTATTTTGGAAGGGATTTTGGAAAGTGGATAAAGCCAAAACCAAGACACTAATGACAAAGTAGGAAGACAAAGAAGAATAGAAGATCATCTGTAAAATTAATGGCATAGAAGGAAAATGAAGACCAGAAGTAAGATTATCTCTAAAATTATCTGATATGTAGTATAGTTGTCAGTTTAACAGATTTTTTAATATCGAGCAATTAGTCTGAAAATGTGAATGTAAATTCAGCTTCTTTTTTTCATTGAGAAAACATTTTTTAAATGCTGAAATATTGTTAACACCAAATTTCTAGTTTAGTTTCATGAAAAAGAGTTTTTTAATGCATAGAATATATTTTAACTCTCTGCTCTCTCTCTCTCTCTGAGAAAAATAAACAGAAAAACAAAATAAAATGTAAATTGGAATTTCCATAGTGAAGCTAATCATATTAATTGACATCATTGTATGATTTTTTGAATATACAAGATATGACATATCATTTACATACAAAATAGAAATAGATAACATGTTGCCATTCCCAAATATTAAAATAATGAAATGTCAAGAAAATCTTGAATTTGGAATATACAGAAATTATACACATGCAGATAATGACATCAAAGCTGACGGTTTTAACCCCACAGTGCACAAATATGCAGTTATTAACAGTTTAACACACAGGCTAGTTAGTCAACAAATTAGCAATGAAGAATATTTTAATGAATAAAAACAAATAGAAGAAACAGCAATTAAAAATGGTTTTAAAAAAGAATTAGTACACAAAAATGTGCAGAAATTCAACAATAAAAACATATCAAAGAAACCACAACACTTTCAGCAAGAAAAGATAAGCTAATTTTTAAAAAGTTCACATATCATCCATGGGCTACAAAAAAATTTCTGAATATTTTTTAAGATTTTAATATCAGCTTGGTACCGATTAATCAACCTAATCAATCCAATATCATTTTTAGTTAACCGATTAATCAATTTAATGTTAAAAACTTACTGATAGATAATGTTACTGACAGCATTCCACAAGAGGAAAAAGCAGGTATTTACAAAATAAACTGTGCAGAATGTGAAAAAAATCTACATTGGAAAAACAAAGAGAAACATAGGCATACAGTTAAAGGAACATTTCAGGAACATAAAGTACAAACAAATAGAGAAATTAGCAGTAGCATATCATTTTTGGACACAAAATCATGACATAATAAATAAAGTAAAATTATTAAAATCTGTACAAGGACCTACGGATCTAGCAACCTGGGAAAAAATCTACATCTACAAATACAAAGACAGCATAATGAACTTCAACATTGCCAAAGATGAAAACTTAAACTACAGGTTTATCACACTGCCACCAGAGCAGAATATACATTCCCACAGTTCAACGAATTATCTGACAGTTGAACTTTAGCCTGGCTGAAGATGGGAACTAAATGTTCTCGAAACCGGTTCTATATATTATGACAAGTAAGTGAAGCTTTAAGAGTGTGTAGTTCAACTGAATCATACAATGATATCAAAATGTTTTGCCACTATTCCCAACTTTTTTCAGAAATTATTACTACTACAGTTTTTAAGACAATTTGTAATACATACAAGCGTGGAAACTCCATAGAGAGATAACTCATCATATACACATAGTATACTAAAATATTTATGTTGATATTTCAATTATGCTCAGATATATGAACATTTTCTGAATAAAGTACATGTTCAGATTAAGATGCACACTTCATGGTCCCCTTGAAGTAAATATCCGACTTAACGGTGTCTAGAGTTAACAACTAGAATAAATAAATTACCCTATTGACATAAAGAATGAAATGGCAGCATCTAAATCAACCTGGATACTACCCACTTAAACTTACCTCTATATAGGATGAAGAATTTAGAATAATTTAAATTTGTGGTTGAGGAAGGTAAGTAGATTGTGACATTCAAGGATCACTTTCTCTTAATAAGAGATTCTCTCATTGGGTTCAAACATTCAAAAGACAGGCTTATTTGTGTACTGCATGGATCAGTGAATGCTGTGACTGGACGTTTTTTCTATTGCTGAGTGACAAGACCTTGCTCTAAATTAATGTTTCAAGATATTGAAGTTTTCTTGGATGGCTGCTTGGGTTCTGCTATTCTGCTTATTTCAGCTGTTATCAAAGGACTTACCATGTAGGAACAAATTCTGGAACTTTCGCCAAACACTAGCTGACATTGGCGGTCCTCAGTAAAGCTTTCTCCTGGCAGGCTGTGATCACGCGCCTGTTCTACACTCACAAGATCTCTGAAGGGCTTGTCCAGCAAACAGCGTCCATACCCGGCGCTGTGGACACAAACAAAACTTAAAGAGTTCTGGATTTAGCACAGTCTACTACGGTGCATATTCAACATTTTGGGGTGCCTACTTTGCTATTTCTGTGCATGAAGTACAGCTAAGTTACCACTGTTATTATATCCTTACTCTGGTTATAAGATATTGAAATACATAGCAAAATTTGGACTAAAAGGTTATTATTAAGATAGGCCATACCTTCACCCATCCATTTAATTCATTCATAACTCTTCTCGGTTGTAGAGTTTCAGAAAAACGACAGTTGTGCGCTCGAATTTGTACGATTGGTTTTAACTGTGGCGATGTCAATTTTTACAGTTGAAAAATCATCCTCGAGTCTTGGAATGCCGAAGAACTACTTAAGATAAATGGGACAAAGTCGTCTTAATACAATCACCATATTTAACTGCTATCGAATCATAACCTGCTCTTGGATCCCGATGGTATAGCCGATCAGAAATGAACTGCAGAGTAAACGTGTGCCGGACTTTCGTTAAAATACATAATCCTTTAAAAATATATTTCTTTAAACTTTTTTATTTATTTGCGTGTTTTCAATTTTTTAACCTTTTATAAAGTCTTTTATCAGTTTTTAGACTTTTTAAAACAAAATCCATATATTTTTTGCATAAAACGCGTGTATCAGCATCGGGTTTAAATCTTATATGTTAATGTTACCATTTCTATTCTATTCTTCTTTTTAAAATTATTAATATATTTCTCTTTCTTATTTTTTCCTTCTCCTCCGTTTCCTCTGTCGTTTGTTTTGTATGTTTTCATGCATTATGTTACCTTCGAGATTCAATATTTACCTGTACTACCTTCACTTGTCTTCTGCCTTTGAAGAACACAAGTGTTCGAAATATAGCGATATTTGTGTTCGTTCTTGTTATATTAGCTAGTTTATTCCAAGGATTACTTTATTTTTCATATTTATTGTATTCACCTTTGGTGTTGCCTTTTGCTTGATATGTTAATTTGAGTTTGCTTTTACGTGTTTTACTATTGACATTTTTAAATTGGAAGCTTTTAATTGGGAAGCTAGGGAGAAATGATAAATATAAGGCATCCCCAATGGCCACTAGCAACCAACCATTATTAATATTTTTCTATTTTTCTTTTACTCAATTATTTTTTCTTTAGTTTCTCAGAGTATTCAAATGCGCTTTATTAGTATATTTAGGCTATCTGTTATTTACACTTTCCATTTATTCCTTGTAATATGACAACTTAGCTTATAGCACACTCATAAGCAGTTGAACTTATGTTGGTATAACATCTTTCAGCAATTTTTGCATATGATTCTCATTAATTGTCAGTGTTTGCAGTAATTTCACATTACTAAATAACTTAGTTGTATTACAATTATTTTACCATGTTCTTCTAAATATGTTACCGCTGTTAGCACTATCTTGATGCGCGCGAATAATTTGCTAAATTCTCTCAACCAAAATATTTTTCGCGGCGATACAGCTAATAAGAGCAGGTATCCCTATTAAGTTTGCCGCGTCTTTCTGTAAGCAATTTTTATCGACGATCAGCCCCTGACTTGATTTCTATTTTTAGTTTACGTCGTCCAGCTACATCCTATTCCGTTATTGCATACCAGCAGCCCAAGAGCAAATACACCCCTTGTACTTCTGCCAGTAAAATGGCGGTTGTTATTTTACCTTCTCTTCCACTTTCTGACACTAATACACTACCTTTATAAAAATGAATATCATTTCCCCTAATCCACATTTAACAGCATTAAATTAGTTTCCAACGGTGTAAAGCTTTGCCGTAATTTAACATGGTCTTAATATTATTGGCAAATTAAACCAGCTCAACTTATGTCAGATGTCTCTCCCCACCTTCTCAACTTCGCCCTCCCTCCAAGCATGAACCCCCTTCTTTAACTTCTTAGCCATTCTTTAGAAAATCTTGTTAACAGATTTCGGAGTGTAATAAGTTACTGTTCATTTCTACATAACATCAACTTGAAAGTTAACTCTTCGCGCGAGAAATTGGCACTATTAAAGCTGTGTAATACTCTAATGTACTTATTCTTACAATGCTGAAGCTTACCGACAGCTTGATGATGATAACTGTCTTCCGACCCTACAGTCAAGTTTAATCAACATATAATTTTGTTTATCGCTTCTTGTAGCACATCAGAAGGACTTAAACCCCAAAACATCGCCCACTTACTCCTAATGCTCCTCCCATCATATATTTTCTCCCTAAAATTCATAAAAAGAATCTGTCAAGGCCACCCTATACCAGTTTTTGATTCCCCCATTGAACGCATTTCTGCCTTGGTAGATTTTTTGTTACAGCCATTTGCTACATTTAGGCCATCCTTTCAATTTTTTTTTTTTTTTTTTTTTTTTTGAGTATGCTTAAGGTTGACCCTTCGACACATCCTAATATACTTCTGGTCACTATTATATATGATGTCACTTTATACTAATATTCCCCAGCATAAAGGATTAGCAGTTGTTAACCGTTTCTTTGACTCCCAAGCACATCATATTTCATTTATTATGTAGCCTACCTGGTTCTCATTCACAATATGTTAAGTTCTGATAATATTTTCTATAAATTATGGGCACCAAAATGATACAGTCTTATGCCAATCTTTTTATGGCTCGCTTAGAGGAGGAATTTAAGTCGGAACCTCTTGCACCATTATTATGGTTGAGATATATTCGTGCTTTGGACTCATGGCTCAGAATCTCTCGATCAGTTCTTTATTAATCTTAACTCTAAGTTTTCACTTAAGTTCCCTTCTTCTGTCTCTCCCAATGCTGCTACGTTCGTAGATATTGATATTTATTTAGACAATTGCTTTTTTCTTAGGTCCACGCACATTAAGCGCATCAATTTACTACAGTATCTTCATTTTGACAGCTGTCTACTGCATACCGAAAGATATACTCTTTTTTGTCTTTCAATTTGCGGCCACAATCTTTGTGACAACTTTTCATTCCTTGATACAATGCAGAGCAAACTAGCAATTAGAAATCCATTAACCTTGTTACCACTTACGTCCGTGGAACTGAAAATGCCATACTATTTTGAAAGAATATCACGGCCCTTTATTAATGCACTAAATTGTACCCCGCCTTACTTTTAGAACACCCCCTAAGCTTAAAAGTACATTTCGCCGCAACCTATCTCTTTCCAATTTAGCTCGTCCCGTCGCCAACTCATATCCTTGCCAACGTCCTAAATGCAAATCTTGTGCGCTAATTATACCATGTCATTCGTTCTAGAGCGGCAATTTATCCACAACTTCATTTGCTGTGTTCCTAAGAATGTCGTACATTTATATTTTTTTGTAAGCTTTGCAAAGCATTTTACATTGTTTTAACTTGTAGTGTTGGTTCGCTGTACATGAACAATCATAGACGTTCTGTTAAAACCAAGTTTCCCTTTCCAGTTGCTCAACATCCAGTTTAAGAATTCTTAATAATTTAATTGAACACTTAAATGATAACACTTATTGATACGTTACCGACTCGTATCCCTGAAAGTTTTCTTATAGATAGAATATACATTCTAATTATATAGGATTAAAATCTATGTTTCTTCATAAAGCTTGTACACCATCGAGTTTAGATCTTACGTTTTTTTTTTTTTTTTTTTTTTTTTTTTTAATGGTGTTTAACGCCCGTTTTTACTACTGAGGCACCACAGGCGATGACACTGATGATACAAGAAATAAAATGATATATTGAGAAAGGATTTATTTTTAAGGAAGGAAACGTTCCAGGCCTAAGTTTAGGGTACCTCCCTGGCATTTGCTGAGGGAAACTTGGAAAAAACCTCAAACAGGGAGGACGAATCCTGGCGGGATTTGAACCCCAGACCTCCCGCTCACAAGTCCGCGCCTTAACGACCTCGGCCACCCGTAGCGGTTTCTAGAGAGTGAGCAATACTTAACGCTACCCCGGGACCGGCTGGCAGCGCTATGTCGGGGAGGTAGGGAGTATATTTTCCCTCTGTTGCACGAGTGTGAGTGTGAGCGCAAGTAACACACTGTCGACACAGCAGCCAGCCTCGACGGCCGGCCAAACGCCGCGAAACCGGCCGCGTGAAGGATTGTTCACCCTGTACTTTGTTATTATTGCCTTTTAATTTTTTTCAATTGCCAATATATTTCTGTTTCTTAATTTTCCTCCTTGTTATTTTTCCCATTGATTGTTTTATGTGACTCCATGTAATGGGTTATCTTCGATATTCAACATTTACTTCGTTTTTAGTTTAGCTATGCTTTTATTAATGTTTAAGTGTGTTATCTATTTCTGTTTCTCTAGTTCTTGAAATATAGCTATTTTGTTCCAAGAGTTACACTATTTTTCATTTTTTATCACATCCACCCACCCACGCACCCACACCCACACATACATATATATAAACTTGTTACATTATATTAATTTGTCTGTTTATAAATGCATGCCATTAATAGAGATATAAGTTTTAGTTACATCTGGGTAAAAATTTACAAACGTTGTGTTTTGGGTAGGTCGCTGACGTATACAAAGTGGGAGCTGGGTCACCCAAAATATTACAGAAATCGGCACCTTGAATTTTCAACGAGAAAACACGCTTTTGCCATGGTCGATAGGAAAAAAAAAGCAAACAAACGACACTGAATCAGTGGTTTATTTCTGGAAGCACTCATACATAGAAGGTACAAAAATAGACGTGTGCAAGAATGAGCAAAAAATGATTACATTATTCCATTGCATCAGGTTTTCAATAACGACTTATGAATAAAAGGTATGCCTAGGTAACCTCATTGCTACGAGGGTAGGTCCATAAGTTTCCGGCCTCGCCGATAAGGATTATTACCTTCACAAAAGGCTTATCTGGTGTCATACCTTATCTGTTAAGTAAATAATTGCAGCTGTAGCTTCCGTTCCGATGTGTTCAGTTGTTCAGATATAGTTACATAAAGAAGACTATGTGTAGAAGATTGTGACATGTTCAAAATGGAGCATCTTTACAAAACAAGTACTTACTCCAAATAAAATTAAACAGCGATTGGACAGTGTACATGGGGAAGCATCTTCCTCATGTTCTACTATAAAAGAATGAGCCAAACGTTTTCGAATGGGTCAAGAAAGCATTGAAGACGAAGAGCGTGCAGTTCGGCCCTTGGAGGTGTTCACTCCCGAAAACATCGCTCGCTCTTGTAGAAGGAGAAATATGGAAGACCGGCGGCTCAAAGTTTCAGAAATAGCAGCAAGGTTGGGGCTTTCTAAAACAACTGTCCTTCGAATTATTCATGAACATTTAACACGAATAAGATTAGTGCAAAATGGGTGCCTGGACTTCTTTCCTCAGTCCAAAAGCAGCAACGATTCATCTGTTTTCAGGCATTTTTGAAACACTGCCGTGCCAACTAGAGAGAAGCTGTGCAAACTATTGTTACAGGAGATGAAACTATGGTACTCTACTATGATCTCTTGTCCAAAAGAGAATCAATGGAGTGGCGTAAACCTGGCGAAGTACCGCCTCTAAAGGCCAAGGTTACTCAGTCAACCAAGAAGATCATGGCCACATTCTTTTGGGACTGTGAAGGAATACTCTTCATTGATGTCAAGAAGAGGAGTACTATGCTAACCTACTGCACAGACTACGTGCTTTCATCAAAGGGAAAAGGCGAGGAAAGCTGAGTGGCGGTGTGCGCCTTCTTTACAAGGCGCCTGTGCACACAGCTCTTGTTGCAAAGGAAGCTGTGAAGAAATGTGGCTTCAAGGGGATCGATCATCCACCCTACAACTCAGGTCTAGCTCCCAGTGACTATTTCCTTTTCTCAAAACTTAAAAAGAAGCTTCGAGGAAGGAAATTTAAGTTTGACGAAGAAGTGATGGATGCTGTTTATGCCCATTTTGCAGACAAGACTTCTGACTATTTGGGGGGGGGGGGTGAAATTGAAATGTTAATTCAAAGATGCGAGAAATGTATTGCAATAAAGTGTACCTATACTGAAATGTGAAAGTTAGTTTTTGTCTTTAACATACCTAGATATGGTTAGACCGGAAACTTATGGACCTTTTTTTTTTTTTTTGATTGATTGATTTATTTATGGACGCTCTAACATCTCAGGTCATCAGCGTCCCATTATGGACCTACCTACCCTAGTAAGTTCCAAACAAGGAAAGTGCAAAAAGCTCACTGTGGCTATAAGGAGGCTGGGTACTAAGCAAAATCTTAAGTTCGTTTTGACGTCAATTTCAAATAAGATTTGCTTACCTTGCAGAATTTCTAAAGATAGTCGGGACAAGATGAATACGGGGGAAAAACTTTTATTTAGTGCAAATCTGTGTCATGGATTTCATTCTTTTACAGACAGGATATTTTGATTGCTGCAGTCTCAACAGTTTTATCAGTTGCACTTAATCCACCTAGACTTTGAAAGCACGGAGGAAGAAACAAAAGCATATTGGGTTTGTATGTTTTGCTCCCGAATAAACTGCTGGCTACATATGAGGCTGCATTCTTTAATTAAGGAATGGTGCCCAGATTGGTCCCAAAATACACTAAAAATAAACTAATAAGTGACAGCACGAAAAGTCCATCTTAGAAGATATGAATATGCAATTTTTACTTTTGTCAGTCTCTGTCAAAGAAAATACAAGAGTTATGTTGGGTAGTGGAGTGCAAAGAGGACAAAAACGTTCAAATAGTATGTAATTTATGTGTGACATTGTCAGTTTTATCAATGAGGCTTGACTTATGATCAAAACTGAAGCTCTCAGAAATGAGATGACTTCATTGCTGGATTACGACTTTGTCGATCAGTGACAAAAATGTTGACGGGCCAGTAAGCATGTGCAATATTTGTGGTAACAAATACAGGACCAACAAATTTGCCAAAAGCTGGAACAAAATAAACTCTTGAATTGCACAGTAGATCCAAACATGTACTTAATTGTACAGCTACCAAATAAGCAGCAGGGCAGACTTAACGTATAAAATTAACGTTAACAATCTGGGAGAATACGAAGTGAAAAGAAAAAAGCACATATAAAAAGCATAATAAACATATTGCACAGCACAAAGAACTTGCCAAAATGTTTATACAGTTAAAGCCACTTACCGAACTTGGACAGAGAATTTTAGCTTTGAAAAAAAGAAACAATAGTATTTCACTAAGAAAACATCATTATACAATGGTAAATAATTTTTAAAATTGAAACGAATAAATAAATAACAGAAATATTAATATAGCCATTGATCAAATGAATAGATCAAAGGTAGATGGACTCCGCAACAATGCAGAAGGATGTTTTTGCACAGAGCAAACCCCCTTCCGAAAAAAATTAGTGATTGAACTATAGTTTTACTTCAATATTTAGCATGTAACCTAGTGTTCGGCACGAATTATCAGTTATAGTTAACAGGTTTTTCCCGGTTACTAGAAAAATGTCATGTTGGTAACAGCAGGGCCCTATTTATTCACCATGACAAATCAAACATTCTCATTGTGATTATGACATTTCAGCATAGTTACAATGGAAGTTTGAATGCAGCTGTAGATATAATCGTTACGTCTGCTCGGCAGATATACAACTGGAACATTTGATAACATTCAATCCTCTAAAACCTCTACATACTCTTCAGATTCAAGGAAAGGTTCACTGACACTGGCAAAAAACAACACTTAACCTACCGGTCCTTGTTCCAGTCACTACAAAGTGATGCACCCATGTCCATCACTGTGGCAATGCACGACAAAAAAAAAAAAAAAAAAAAAAAAAAAAAAAAAGCGCCATCCTCTACAGCTTAAGTTGCAGGCTATTTTCTCATTCTTGTGTTGAGCGTACTTTTCTATAGCTCAAATATTGATGGATCATGTTATGTGAAGATTAAATTGCATCTACAACTTTTTTAAATATCGTTTTTCGTCCTTTTTTCTACTGACGCGCCATAGATCGTGGACACTGACGATATATGTGATGAAATTATACATTTAGAAAGGACGCTTTTAATGAAGGAAGTTACAGGTCTAGATTTTGGGGATGTATCTGGAGTTTGTTATGAAGACTAAGGGAAATATAGAAAAAAGTGTATCATAAAGAACGGTATAACCCCAGACCTCCCGCTCACGAGTTCGTACATTAACGATCTCGCCCACCCATGTGAATGCATCTACAACTGATTAGCGTCACTCCTCCCGCACAATTCATCAATGGTATTTGCGAATGAGTCCAATGTTGATGGACAACCACTGTGCTCTTCGTCTTTCACCCTATGCGTTCTGACCCCATTTCCACATTTGTTAGACAGGCTTCAGGCACAAACCTTCTGTGAATATTCACATGTTCCGCCTTTTCTGCATACAAGAAATGGATTATGAGCGCATCTCCAGCGAAAATAATTCAGTACCTTCGCCATTCTGCAACTCTCCTTGTTCCAAGATTCTGTGTCACCTGTTTCACCTGTGTGCTATTCGTGAGACTATAAACTAAAGAACAAATAAGTTGCTGTGGTTCCGTTTCTTTTTTTCGGGTAATAAAATATAGAAATGTGATTTTGACTTAATCTCCTATTTATTTTGTATTTATGGACATAAACAACTTCCACCAATAAAAAACAAACATATTAGAGCTAAAAGGTATAAAATGAATGCAAAAATGTCTGTTTTAGAAATGACATTATTAAATATGGGTTCTGTATGCGACACATGCAATGGTTATACTTTCAGGTTCACGAGAAATTACGGCAGTCTTAGGGAACAAACTTATTTTGCTAATATGAGATAGGTTGCTGATGGGATCAAAATTTCTAGAGCTTCTTTTGCAATTTTAGTGTAGAGTTTCATTTTTAATGTGCTCTGGGAAAAGGGTGTTTTCAATATTCTGGCAGTATATGCACTTGTGCTTAGAGTCGTGATTATTTTTTCAAAACTGTTTATGTTATAACCGTAAACATGCATTTCAAAATTATGCTAAATATTTAATTTTTCTGCATATTTAGTGCAATCGATTTGGTTTTCAATCGTTTCCCAATGAAGATCGATACTTTAGTTTTTCACCAGTAGAATGGGGCACGTGAGCTAGGACAGATGAAAGTTTCTGTGCTTTTGGTTCGACTACACAATGTCATTCACACGAACAGTACACATTTTGCTTGACGTATCTCTAGAGAGAGAAGTTTAAGAGCTTGAGGTTCAGTAATCTGGTGATCATGCTTTCCACATATCCCCAATACTAAAGAAACAGCATGTATTGAATCTAGCGAAAATGTAGTTGTAGCGCGAAGGAGCACCATAATATTGAAAATGAAGCTTCAACTCCAATTAGCGATAATTCATGCAATGCTAGATTGTAAAGATATACGTCACGTCGGTTCGAAAAGAAAAACAAGCATGTGATTCTTTCATATGTGCGGGCACACCGCACGTTCCCCTTCGTGCTGTTATCTTTATATTCAACGTAGGCATGCAGTTGTTTAATTGGCCAATCCTGAAGCTATGTCGATAATCCGACAAACCACGTGGAACGTGATAACGACATAATGGGTTTTGAGGGTGTAAGGTTACAACAATCACATGCGCCCGAGAAGATTCTAACATTGCCAGAAAACACTGAAAGTCACGAAAGCATTGGCGAAAGACGAAAAAAGAGTAAGAACGAAAACACTAGTAGGTGGATTATGAAGAGACTGTAAGCCAAAACTAAGCTTAAGTAAAAAGGGCGGTAAAAGATTAACTTGTAAAATCAAACTACATTGGCTGTAAAAGTGCTAAGAGACAGAGAACCATCACACATTTAAATTAAAATTAATGTTGCACTTTACAATATAACAAATGCAAACAAACCGCAGTATGCGAAAATGAGCAAGACGATCAGTTCACCCTTAAAATGTGATGGTAACTCATGATTTCAATGCCCAATCTGCAAACTTCTCTACGATCACCGGGAGAAGAGGTAAAGAAATTTGCTCTCCCAGGTTTGTTCCCTTGGAGCACAGACACTTCTTCAAGTCAGCGCAAAAGAAAGAAGGTGCTAAAATCTTCCGAAGAAACACAATGGAGGGTTGAAACACAGCTAAAATACATTGTTTTACTGCAGCGGCTCGTTGCTCTGAATGTCACATGGCCAAGAACCCAGAAAAGGTGACAATAAACTCTCGATGTCAAGTGTATGCAGTGAGTCCTGGATTATCTGTATAAGTGTTTTTTTTTTTTTTTATTTGGTTGATTTACGTATGCTCTTTGACGTCTCAGGTCATCAGCGTCTCGTTCATTTCAGAGCGTGAAACGACCACAAATTTTACTCATAGGCCTCTTCTTTCAGGCTTGAAATTCTTTATCGTGCCGTAAATGCACGACTCGGGATCCACGGCTTTACTTCCCTTCCGAAGGAAGCCATTATTTGAATTTTTACGCCCGAAAATATCCATCGGTCCTGGCCGGAATCGAACCCGCGATCTTGGGTTTAGGAGGCAAGTATGGTTACCAATACACCGACTTCTGTACAAGTGGAAGGGGGGTTTAAATGTGCAGAAGACGAAAGCTCAAAAGGTCACTCAGAAAATCGGAAAACACCAACTAGTCTCCCAAGCGCTGTTCAGAAATATATACCGGGGATGCCAAAAAATGTATACACACTTTCACACTAGATATCTATTTAATATATTTCAAAGTTGAGCCGGAAAACAACAGAAACGTGTAGTATGATGTTCTATAAACAGATGTAACTCACATACATTATGATAGCGTTGCTACATGACAGGTAAATCAACAATGAACAAATGAGGCCAAGGTTATCGTATGAAGTTCGGTAAACAGACGTGACTCACATTACGTTAAGCTAGCGTTGCTACAATAAAATGGAGCCAAGATTATCGTTTGAACAGCGGAAAGCAATTTTGAAGTGGTATTGGAAAACCGAGAATGTTGTTGAAGTTCAAAGGCAACGGAGACGTGGGTACAGAACAGAACCGCCAACGCAAGTAAAAATTGAACGCATTCGAGACAAATTTGAGACTCATGGTACTGTATGCGATGTTCACAAGGGCAGATCTGGGCAAACCAACTACAATGGGAACACTTAAAGAGAAATTGAAACGACATGTGCTGTAGTGCTCATCATTTTCTGTTTGTGTCAATTCAGTTTTGTTCTGTTAACGGTTCCCCCCCCCCTTGAAGCGTGTATACATTTTTTGGCACCCTCTGTATATAAGTGTTCTATAAATAGCGTAAAGTTTACCCTAATACTAACATATGTCATAAGACTAAGACTTAAGGTAAAATCATTAAAAACAAAGACATATTTGACGCCTGTTCTACCTTTTGAGCAGTCACTAAATATAAAACTACTCCCACAACCATAATATCACTAAAATGCTGGCAAGGAACAAATAACGCGATTGCAAACGTTGGAAGGGATGTCATCCCAAGATAAATAGGCCTGTGCGCGCGGCCAAAGGAGGTATATAGATTCTCCGGAAGAAAGGAAAGGTGGAAAGTAGACGTGCAAAGTTTTCAATATTTCTAAAGAATATGCAGGAGGCTTTGAAGAAGAACAAGCATGATGTGGACCATAAAGCGAAGAGGTTTATTTAATGATCATTTCACCGCGAACTGAAGATCTATTATGTGAGATGAGTTCAAGGGACTTTGCTGCGTAAGTTTTCTAGGCATTCACCTAAAGAATTGAGAATAAAACCGTAGAAATCGCAGTTAGGAAACTAACCCAATTAACCAAACAGGCCCAATGCTACCGCTAGTAGACAGCGGCCCAAGTAAAAGTGAAGTGCATTAAAGAGAGAGAGAGAGAGACTTACTGATGGTAAGCATCCAATCAATACGCATGGGCAGTAATTAAAAACTCCCTTTTAAAGGATTCACTCATATCAATATACAGGTTCACAACGAACGAGAGAACTGCCCCGACACACTGATGGTGTACCGGGTCAGGGTATCCAATCCATACGGTAGCTAATAAGTAAAAATATCCGTTATAAAGCATAGGAGATCCAGCCGTATCAACACTTACACCTACATTCGAGTTTATACCGGATGAAAGAAAGAGAGAGGAGCAACATCATCCAAGCACTCTCCAAGATTTGCCGCTTATTAAGTAAAATACGCAGAAACTGCATTACGACGCCAAAAATTCAAGCAGGCGTTCTCAGTAGAAACATCGTGAGCCATTGTTGACATTCTAAGCAGAAAGACGGTCGAGTCATCATTGGAGGCGGCGTTTCAAGAGGCAGAATGCTGAAAAGAAAAAGTAATGGCAAAGTTGTCGACAAACGACGACAACGAAATCTTCAGTGGTAAATACTTCTTGAGAGCAGTTACTCGCGCCTACATCAAAAGCCTGATCTTTCATGAACTCCTGAATAAAAATAGGAAGCCAATCACAAATATTCCATTCATGAAGCGAACGAAGAATAGCGCACTGTCTCAGAAATTCGTCAAAAGAAGTACCAAATGAGCAGTGGTGCCGACAGATATTTCAGCTACTGTATAAGCCGTGCGTTTACTGTGCGTTCCTTACAAACTAAACTGATGAGAAAAATCGGGAGGTTGTTGCAAGGTCCTTTTCAGGTTTCAGAATAGGAATGAGGGTGGCATGCGTCGAACTCATGAAATGTGCCGTTACTCCAGATGCAATTGAAAAGGAGGGTATAAAAAGTTTGACATCCACTTAAAGCTGCTTCCGGATGGGCTTGACTCGGCGTGGCAGAGGTCCCGGAACTCACGGGTAAATGAGTACCCACGCCGGCAGTGTGCCCCAGGGGAGTGCCTCAGGCGTGTATCCTGAGGACAGATTTTTCTGAATCACTGTTTGTTGTGGGATGAGTGGTGACTATCTTAATGCTGGGATGACTCACCTCTTAAATTGAGTAGGTCTATAGACGTGACCTATCCACCAATGAGAATCTGGTAGCTAAGTTCGCTTAGCGCGCTTGGACGACGAGATCGTCTACCGCCGAAAGGCGACTAAATAGGTACCGCCCTAAATACAAACGCCAAAATCCGCGGAGATGCACAGACCTCTGTGTATATTCCCCTAATCTCGGAGAGGGATCCCCACTATACCTGCTAAAAAGCAACCTGTACACAGACCGGTAATGCGGCGCATAGACGCAATAAAGAAAGTGTCCCATACAGTACTGTCAATGGCAAAGGAGAAATATAAACATATGACCCAATATGGACAAATGTCAAAGCTGAATCACCGCGAGATTGGACATATTCCACATAAATGACCAAGGCTCAAACGGTTAAAGATAAAAACGAAAGCAATCCCAGACGCTTTTTTGCTATCTGACAGCACTCGACGGCATTTGGTGCGCAGTTGTTTGTAACTAATCTTGTTCCCTAGGTGGTAACAAAATACTTGAAGAGCACCCTGGCGGGCACGCATGCACGCATTGCTCCCGTCATTTATCCGTGTACGAAGGAACCCGGAGATGTCTGGGTTGTAAAGAAGATTGTTCTGCCGCGGAAAGTAACGCTTTCAGGTACTCCAAAATGACCTTCTGTGGACACTGCCAGACTCGGGTTCGCATTAGCAATTAGATATTTAGACATAGGATGTGGAGGTACGGGAGTAATCAAGACAGTTATCTCGTATGAAAATTATCCGAGATGACGTTTCTAGTAAAATGTATAGAAACAGAAGCTGAAGAGATGAACGAATTAAATTAGGAGAAGCCATTTGTTTAGTTCGGACAGAGTATTAGGCTTCACAGTATTAAGCAGTGTTAAGTTATGATGATCCAAAATATTTGCAACAATGGTCCCTTTAGCACATTCCTTTGTAGAGCCTCAAAGAGGATAGTGTTCATTAACATTTGCCAGCACAAAAATAGTGGGTTAGCTGAGAAAGAAACTACTTAAGAGTAGGATTTTTAAAGAGTGTTTTTTACTAATGAGACATCACAGACCATGGACACTAATGATACGGGGTAGGTCCATAAGTTTCCGGCCTCGCCGATAAGGATTATCGCCTTCACAAAAGCCTTATCTCGTTTTATACCTTTTCTGTTAAGTAAATAATTGCAGCTGTAACTTACGCTCCGCTGTGTTCAGATGATCAGATATAGTTGCATAAAGAAGGCTAAGTGTAGAAGATTGTGACATGTATATGGGGAAGGATCCCCCTCTTATTCTACCGTAAAAGAATGGGACAAACTTTATCAAATGCATGGGTCGAGAAAGCATTGAAGAAGAAGAAGAGCGTGCAGGTCGGCCCTTGGAGGTGCTCGCTCCTGAAAACATCGCTCTTGTGGAAGGAGAAATTATGGAATACCGGCACTCAAAGTTACAAAAATAGCAGCAAGGTTGGGCCTTTCTAAAACAACAGTCTTTCGAATTATTCATGAACATTTAAACGTGAATAAGTTTAGTGCAAGATGACTGCCTAGGCTTCTTTCCTCAGTCCAAAAGCAGCAACACGTTATCTGTTGTCAGGTATTTTTGGAGCTCTGCCGTGGCAACGAGAGAGAAGTTCTGCAAATCATTGTTGCAGGAGATGAAATTATGGTCCTCTACTATGATTCCTTGTACAAAAGAGAATCAATGGAGTGGCGTAAACCTGGCGAAGCACCGCCTCTAAAGGCCAAGGTCACTCAGTCAACCAAGAAGATCATGACCACAATCTTTTGGGACTATGAAGTTTCATTGACTTCAAGAAGAGGAACAACACAGTAAATGGGGAGTACTATGCTGCCCTTCTGCACAGACTCTGTGCTTCCATCAAAGAGAAAAGGCAAGGAAAGCTGAGTGGTGGTGTGCGCCTTTTTCACGACAACGCGCTTGTGCACACAGCTCTTGTTGCAAAGGAAGGTGTGAAGAAATGTGACTTCAAGGAGATCGACTATCTGCACTACAGCCCAGATCTAGCTCCCAGTTACTATTTCCTCTTCTCAAAACTCAAGAAGGATTTTCGAGGAAGGAAATTTAAGTGTGACAAAAAAGTGATGGATGCTGTTTATGCTCATTTTGCACACAAGACTTCTGACTATTGGGGGGGGGGGGGGGGTTGAACTGTTAATTAAAATATGTGAGAAGTGTATTGCAACTATATTGAAAAGTGAAATATAGTTCTTGTCTTTTTTCATACTTAGAAAATGGTTAGGCCGCACACTTGTGCACCTACCCTCGTACATGAGATGAAATAATAAATTGTGAAAGGGTTTTTTTTTAAAGGAAGGGAAAAATTAGGAAACCTCCCCGGCATTTGCCATTTATGAGGACTGAGGAAATCCTGGAAAAAACCTCAGTCTGGAAGGACGAACTCCAGACCTTCCGCTCACGATTACGCGCCTTAACGACCTCGGCCACCCGTGGCGGTTTAAGAGACATGAAATGGCGTATGACAGTGATAGATAAACACTGCAAATAGTAATATAAGACCAGAGGAAAAGAAAAGTTAACAGCATAAGATTGCAACAGTAACAAAAAGACACGCACATCATCTTTAAACAAAATACTACACCACCATAGCCATAAGCATCGCCTCCTACAAATACTCTAGCAGAGTGATAGTGGACTGCATAAATAATTCTAGCTCAGGTATACGCAGGTAAACGAAGAACATTCAAGTTTAATTTGACTCGCGCAGGGTACTTCAACAGATCGTTTGTCTGTTAGGGGTTTAAACCATTTCTGAAACCCATAAGCGGTTGCCGGTCGAGACACCTGCAGAAGATGGTAGAGTTAGATTGCTCATAGAATGTCGCCAGAACGTGGATTTCGACCTTGTTACATTTATAAGCATATGTGCATGTTTTTAGGAAGTAAATTCGTGCAGGCGGATTAAATTTAATTGGCGCAACGTAAAACATACTGGTTTTGGTTTAGTCTTAGGGCAAATGGTGGCTGTTGTAAAAACTATTTTGTTGATTTGTTTTATTTAAGGACGCTCTTTAACATCTCAGGTCATCAGCGTTCCATTCTATTCAGGGCGCGAAACGGCCGACAAATTTTGCTTAGAGGCCTCTTCTTTCAGGCTTGAGGTTCTTCCTAGTGTCGTAAATGTACGACACGGGACCCACGGCTTTACTTCCTTTCCAAAGGAAGGTATACTTCGTATTTTTACGCCCGAAAAGATCTATCGACCCTAGCCGGGTTTGAACCCGCGATCTTGGATTTACGAGGCAAATATGATTACCACTAGACCACCAGACTTGTAAAAGCAATGTAGCACGACTGCGTTCTACTATCTCTCTGCGGTACCAATGCGAGTTGTAGGTTCTAGTTTTCAGGATTAGAGCTTGACGAGTTTGAAAGCGTTTCCGGGCTTCAGTAGAGAACGCTGTGAATATTACGCTCTTCGCAATAGCGTAGATATCCGCGAACTTGGATAGATACGGTCCTGGCAGTTTAAAGAGACGAGGGTGGGTGAGCATACCTCTTTATGTTATCCACTGATGGACAAAACGTGTGGAGCCTAAGTTTCGTATCCAACCTTGTTTCTCGGTGGGAGATACACCCAGTTAGAAGTGACGAACAGCAAGCGGGTCGGCATCACCACTGTTTTTTGTGCCTGTGAGCGATAAATTGATGTCACACAATTTCACCTAGATAATCCTAAATACCCTACTGTCGAGCACAGAAATTGTTGTGAGAAAATTCATGGTTCGGTGTTCGACACCTGGCCGGTTTCCGTGGAGAATCGTGTGGTTTAGCAAGTTGTTGGTCTAGCAGAGTCTCGGCGTCTGCAATAGAAATGAGCGGTTGTGCAATGAAATGCAGGATTTCACGAGGCAAGAGACTTAGTCCAAATCCTTCTGGATAATGAATCCTTTCTTCCGGTCTAGTGATACCCAGTAACGACAGAACGATACCTCGTATGTCCACTCTTTTCTGTGCCGTATTGTGGTATGAAAATTCCGTCTCTTTAGGCACGACAGCTGTCTCAGAAATCCGTCCGAAGTATGGACCGAGATATCAATGATATATAGAAAATCCGGTGTCGGAGATTAACACTCGAGATAATCTACATTGGACAGCAGAAAACTCAAGTTTCATACCCGAAAGTTCAGAGTCCACTATAGGATCCTGAAGTCGGAGCACGGGTGCGGTGTACAAATTGTTTATCATAAACAATTAATGCTGGCCAATACATACATAGCAGATTTTCATCGGTTAAGTGAATAATGAATGTAAGACATTTTCCAGCAAGACGGGGCTACAGGTCAATGCATCAGATTGTTGACATGTTTTGTGAGAGAACAATTACTAACGGATTGTGATCTCCTTAATCTCAATGTTTAATGAGCTGATTATTTAATTTTGTGGCAGTATAAAAGACAAAGTGTACATCAAATCAATAAACATTGCCTAACTGAAAAAACCCGATTTTTTTTGGAAAACAGAATTGCAGATTGTGAATCAAATTTCGTTTAGACGCTGACTCCTGTTTCGTATCCATTAGTGAGCATTTTCATTATTTACAGCATTTTACATATATTCAGAACTATGAAATTGCAAAACTATTATACTAACTTAGCCTTTAAATCATAATATCCCGCGAAATGAGCAACTCTAAATATAAAGTAATTGTAAGGTTGCGAAAATTAAATTTCATAAATTGGATTTGGTAAGTGCAGTAATAAGTTGTGTCTTTGGTCGGATCGGAGCCTGGTCCCTGAACATTTCAGTAGGCACCTGCTGATGAACCGAGGACTGGGATCTGAGGCAATCAATTTGGAAAAATTTTTATCGAATTATTTATGAATAAAAATAATATTTGGTAATGTATGAATTAAGATTAATTTGTTAATTTCAATTGTAATTTATTTGTTAAGAGATAAATACGATTTATTTCTCACGTTCTTCATTTATAAGAATGTACGAGGGTATATCCATCAGTTCCCGATCTAACCATTTTCTAGATATGATAAAGTTAAAAACAATATTTCACTTTTCAATATACTTAACCTTTATTGCAATACTTTTCTCACATCTTTGAATTAAAATTTCAATTCCCCTCCCAAAATAGTCAGAAGTCTTGTCTGCAAAATGGGCATAAACAGCATCTATTACTTCTTAGTCACACTTAAATTTCCTTCCTCGAAGCTCCTTCTTCAATTCTGAGAAGAGAAAATAGTCGCTGGGAGTTAGATCTGGGCTGTCGGGTGGATGATCGATCTCCTTGAAGCCACATTTCTTCATGGCTTCCTTTACAACCAGATCTGTGTACGCAGGCGCGTTGTCGTGAAGAAAGCGCACATCACCGCTCAGCTTTCCTCGCTTTTTCTCTTTGATGGAAGCACAGAGTCTGTGCAGTTGGCCAGTATAGTACTCCCCATTTACTGTGGTGTTCCTCTCCTTGAAGTCAATGAAGAGTATTCCTTCACAGTTCCAAAAGATTGTGGCCATCATCTTCTCGGTTGACTGAGTGACTTTGGCCTTTAGAAGCGGTGCTTCGCCAGGTTTACACCACTCTATTGATTCTCTTTTGGACATGGGATCATAGTAGAGGACCATAGTTTCATCTCCTGTAACAATGGTTTGCAGAACTTCTCTCTCGGCAGAGCTCCAAAAATACCTGACAACAGATGACTCGTTGCTGATTTTGGACTGAGGAAAGAACTCTAGCTACCCATCTTGCACTAACCTTACTCATATTTAAATATTCATAAATAATTCAAAGAACTGCTGTTTCAGAAAGGCCCAACCTTGCTGCTATTTCTGTAACTTTGAACCGACGGTCTTCCATAATTTCACTTTCTACAAGAGCAATGCTTTCAGAAATGAGCACCTCCAAGGGTCGACCTGCACGCTCTTCGTCTTCAATGCTTTCTCGACTCATTCGAAAAAGTTTGGCCCATTCTTTTATGGTAGAATATGAGGGGGATGCTTCTCCATATACACCGTCCAATCGCTGTTTAATTTCATTTGGAGTAAGTCCTTCTTTTGTGAAGAACTTAATAATAGTTCGATACTCCATTTTGAACATGTCACAATCTTCTACACATACCTTCTTTATACAACTAAATCTGAACGATTGAACACAGAGGAGCGGAAGCTATACCTGAAATTTTTACTTAATAGATAAAGTATGAAACCACATAAGACTTTTGTGACGGTGATAATCCTTATCGGCGGCGGAAACTTATGGACCTACCCTCGTATGTGTAATCGATTCTGCTTTTCCGATTGCGGAGATGTAACTCGCATTCAAATGCATTCCTGACGTGTATTGGCAGGGAAATATTGAAAGGTGGTTATTTTGACAAGCTGTTGTTTGAGAGTTAGCAGGATGTGTGTCATCTGAAAGGTCATAATTTACGTTTGCATACTGAAGGAGTGGCAATGTAAAAGAGAACATTGTTAGTTCATCATATAACGATACTATAAAATAGCCCAAACATTCCGTAATCACGTGCGTATCGCCGGCGTGTGGAGGCTGGACGTTGCATAATCAGGAAGCATTAGTATAGACGAGAGAGGCTCCAGCAGTTCTAGAAAGGGGAAGATGCACTCGTAACTGGATGCTACTCTAGAAGATGTAAATGGGGCTTAGTTCACAATTCCAGAGATATTTCCTTAATGTCTACTGTGAGATAAACGAGCATATTGGTGAGAGGACGTCTCCACATTAGTGGGATCGGTAAAAGAAAAGCTGCCCAAAAGGAGAATATCGGGCTGTTCCTTTCCGATTTGCACTGCAATCCATTCCAGGCCGAAAGTATTTGGTACATGAGAAAATGAAGAGACGAGAAAGATGATAGAATGGCACTTTTGGCACCAGATAACCCTGCTACAGCTCGGAACATGATCTACAGTAAAACATGGAAAGCTTGGGATGTACACATTACAGATCATCAACACACAAAAAGTTTAAGACGGTCGCAAGAGCAGAAGGGGTCATGGTAATCATTTTTTGGGACGGCCACGCATTTAGCTTCGTGCTACTGTGAACGCTGTTGCGTAATGTGAGATGTTAACGTCTTAAGAAAGTCATTCGACGTCGACGAATTTGGTGTTCGTACACGAGATGTGGAAATGTTGCACGATAATGCTAAGCCTCATGTCCCTCGTGACACAACAGTCATGCTGCACACGTGGTATTGGCAATGCATTCCATAGCCCAGTGACCACTTTGAGATTCTGCCTTTTTCAGAAAATGAGGGAACATCTACGGAGCGGACACTTTTCCTGTGACAGGACGCCACTTTCTATCTTTAGGGTTTGGAAAAACTCATTTCATGTAATGGAATGAATGAATAGTGTTTAACGTCCATTTTTGCTTCAGAGGCACCACAGGCGATGCACACAGGTGATACATGAGATGAAATGATATATTGGGACAGGATTTATTTTTTTTTAAGGAAGGAAACGTTCCAAGGTTAAGTTTATGGTACATCCCCGAAATTTGCCATTTATGAGGACTGAGGGAAACCTGGAAAAAACCTGAGTCAGGGAGGACGGTCCTGGCGGTATTCGAACCCAGACCTCCCGCTCACGAGTCCGCGCCTAAATGACCTCGGCCACGCGTGGCGGTATCACGTAATGGAAAAACTTGTTTTATATAATGGAAAAAAGTCTAATAGTCTAGTATGTAGAAAAATTAAAATAGCGGAGTTGAAATAAAACATCGTGCTTTATATTAACCCACCTTTACTCGTTCAACTACAAAACCCAGGAAAAATTACTTGTTAACTTACCCTGGGATATATTAATAGCACGTTCTATTATGTATAAATCCTCGCGCGACCCATCTCCCAGCTTTTTATACGGGGGTCAGGGAATCACTGCTCTCTATGTTGATTCGCTTTTTATAACGGCTATGACTTTGTTTCTTACGTAACTACTAAATAGGACTCAAACAGCGCGGAACAAAGAGAACATCATTCAATAGCATCTACTGATTCCTGTAGCATAACACTGGACAGTGACTGCAGGGATCACATTGTCTCAAACTTACTCTAGAAATTCTGTCAGAACCTGCTGACTGCATTCGGACCACGCCCAGGGGTACGTGTTGTGATCCAACATCCTGGACATGACGTTGTGCACTTTGGAGCCATCTCGATGTCTGGTGCACTTCTGATCGTCATCGTGTGGCATATTTAGCCTGAAAAAGAAGCTGCCACTTAGAATGGAAATTATTATAAGCTTACACTAGACACAAACTTAAAAAAAAAAATGACAAAATCGATATATAAAATGAAAAATATTCTCTAAAATCTCCAGTTATATTTAAGAAAAACTTTATCAACTCTGTCGACTTCAATAATTCGCGTAAATGACCTCTAAATCTTGGTTTGCCTAGGTATATTGAAGAAGTCTGAAAGACCCACTAAACCAGGAGCGACTTTTTTAAGAAGTAGATGGTTTGCAATATTTCTATGTTAAAGTTCCTATAGATATTGTTTATTAGTTATTACGTGTAAAAATGTCTGAAAAGAACTTCATCTTGCTACTTGTGTTTGAATTTGTAGTCCTTATCTGTAAAGAACTTGGTTTGTAGTAGCAATGCAAACCAATGTTTCGCTAAGTTTGTGGAGTATTTTGATCCGCTGAGGTGATAACGCGGTAGGAAGAGCCTCTCGCTCATAAGAGTTAATATATGTACGTAAGCACTACTTGAAACGTCACCTGTGTCACTGGCGTTTTCACGAAAAGTTTGCCACGAGCTTTATAGAGACTGCTTGTTGCTGCGTTACAAAGTTGAACAAAAATGTTTAAAAGACTATTAGACAATTATAATGACATAATATATTACTGGCAACACAGTCATGTGTACCTATATATAATATGACAAAGAACGCTTATAATTATTTCAGTATCAAACACGTTACATTTGAAGTTACAATGCTCTCATGCAGACACTCTCCAGTAGCGATAATAATTATCAGTCCTTTGGTTATAATAAACTGTTACTGAATGGCAGGCAAATGAAGTTTCGTTGTTGAAGTTGTTAATTGAATGTCAAAAAGGGACAGTAAATAAAGATTACATTCTAAGCCTTTTCCTGGTGACCACTGCAAGAGAAAGTTGAAATTAAAATTAAAATACTGCTTAGACCAACTCCGAATATTAGTATGAGTGAAACTCCCGTTCCAAAAGTGAGGAATGCTTTCTGTAGATACAAATTCCATCCTGCAGATTCCAGACTGTAGTTTTGTTGCCATGAAAAGAAGATTTTTTAAAAAGTGTGTTACTACGATATTATAGTCTGAATTTGCGTTACTTTTTAAGACCTTGAAGGTTAAATGTGAAAGACATCGAACCTTAAAGGGGGACTGTAGTCAAATTTGACCAAAAATATATTTTTGAAATGTTTATTGTTTTGTTATATTTTGAACATTGTAGTTTCAAAATATATACTCATTTTGTTTGTATCTTGCTTCGAAAAGGTCTAGAGATAATGGCATACTGCACTTGGGTTACGCCCCCTTTTCAACCTGATTTCATTGCCTGGCTGCATGTAATTTTGTGGAGAAATTTCCTTCATTGTAAACTGTTTTAGCAACCCTGACTTACCAGAGCTTTTTCAAGCATTTGTTGTCATTTTTAATGAATTAGAAGTACGTGTGTTACCTTAGTTTTAAAAAAAATGCGTAACTCTCAAAAGTTATTCAAGGGAAAAAAGGGGCACTGGATGAAATAGAGTAATCTTTGAATATAGCGCACTCAACCAATTCGTTTTATATTTTCCATGATGCGCAAGGGCTGCATGTTGGTTTATGGGAGTGAAACTGCTGGGGTCAAAAGAGAGTGTATGCTCGTGTAACAGGAAATTGAAATCAGGTAGCATATGTTCCTGAATTCCCCGAAAGGAACACTATCCTTACAGAGTGCACAGTGCTAAGTCTCGAACGGCAGCGGAGAAAGCCAAAATCCCCAATCCCGACTGCAGTTCTTTTCTGGAAACAGTTGCAATGTCAAAACGTTTCAAAATAGCAGTTTCATGAAACAAGTACTGTCATGTTGACATACAGATTATCTGCCGCCAACGCAGCGAGATTAAAACTGCAACCCCTCTTGCAGAAGCGTTAAAAGCATTTATAATTTAATTGCATGTTGTATGATTTTATTGTACTTTCAAAAGGTTTTAATATTTCCACTAAATTAAACATATGCTATGTTGCGTTTTTTTTTTTCAAACATTTTATTATGTTTTTTATGCACAGCGATTTTATTTCTGTCAAAGATAACCGATATTAAATTTAGGTTAGATTATATTGTTATTAAATCTCAAAATACATATAAAACCCACATATAGAAAGTGCCAAAAAATGTATATACACTTCAAGCAAAGAAAAAACTATGTTAACATAACAAAGCTGAATTCACACAAACAGATAATGATGAGCACTAATCATCTTAGACTTTTACAGTTAAAACAGTTGCTCAAAATGCCCATCATCGGCGTCGATACACTTCTGAGTACGTTGAACTACTGATTGAGCAACGTTTGCGAAAGTGTCCTCAGCGATTGCAGCACATGCCGTTTCAATTTCTTCCCGAAGTGCTGCCAGTGTAGCTGGTTTTCTACAGTACACAACATCCTTAAGAGTTCCTCATAGGTAGAAATCCAACGGAGTTAGATCCGGAGAACGCGGTGGAAACTCAATCAGATCTTTTCGTCATGTCCAGTGCCTTGGAAGATTGTCATCAAGGTACATACGTAAATCTCGGTGGTAATGTGGTGGTGCACCATCCTGTTGCATCGGTATCATTAATCTCAACTTTGTCTCGAATGCGTGCAATAGTTACTCGCGCTGGCGGTTCTGTTCTGTACACACGTCTCCATTGCCTTTGAACTTCAACAACATTCTCGGTTTTCCAATACCACTTCAAAATTGCTTTCCGCTGTTCAAACGATAATCTTGGCTCCATTTTGTTGTAGCAACGCTATCACAACGTAATGTGAGTTACATTTGTTTACAGAATACGATACGATATCTGATACGATACGATAAGATACGATAATCTTGGCTTCATTTGTTCATTATTGATTTATGATAATCTTGGCGTCATTTGTTTATTGTTGATTTACCTATCACGTAGCAAAGCTACCATAGTATGTGAGTCACATCTGTTTACAGAACATCATACGATAATTTTTGCTTCATTTGTTCATTGTTGATCTACCTGTCACGTAGCAGCACTATCATAATGTTTATATGTCACATCTGTTCACAGAACATCATACTACACATTACTGTTGTTGTCCAACTTTGAAATATATTAAATAGATATCTACTGTGAAAGTGTGTATACATTTTTTTTTTTTTGGTACCCTTGGTATTATCTCAAGGCTTGCTTGCATTTTAAATATATATATATATATATATATATATATATATTGCAAACAATATAAAATAATTGAAGTTAAGAATATGTTTCAATCTTTGGGCCAGCAAAAAAAGTTTTTTTTTAATTCCAAAATGCAGCTAATTATATAAAATGCATTAGTCACCCATTTATTTAACTTGCAATGAAGTGTTGAAGATGACCAGAAATAGCATCTCTTTTAGCAAGGCATATTTCATGATATAATGCAAAGAAAATGCACATTTATAACTTTGATCAAAATAGCATTATGGAACGAATTATAGCTAGATTAGTGATTTACATTGCAAGAAATCAATTAAACTTTAATGAGAAAGCATTAATAGATTTGTTTGAAACAATTATGGTTATCAAGAAATCTTTAATTAGCACCAGTTATCAGATTCACCAAGGCTGGAGTTTTTGCAATCCATAATCCCTTTTAGTTTCAGCTTCTGTCTCTTCTTTGACCCTTAGTAAACAAATGCATTTTATGCCAATAAATGGTTTTTGCTTATCCATTTCAAATGAGAATAACCAACAAAGTGCATAGGAGCCTTTATCCTTGGTGTAGAACTCTATGGTTGCTTTTGCAATATCCTACATAGCTATATTTACTGAATAACAAATATGCATTAATTGCAAATGCTTTTATAGTTTTCCTTGACTTAGGGCTCTTATATAGCCCTGGCTCACCCTTTTCCAACTGTGCTTTAGTTTTAGCATACAAAAAATATTTCAATTTACTTGTCTTGCTGATTATTAAAGTATAACGAATAACTATTATATATTAATTGTTTTATTTGTGACCCTATTTACTGAATTTATTTATATTATGTTGAAATGCATAGAGAAAATAATAATCCAGATTCACTTAAATGATATTAAAAGTTTATGTTATGATATGCTGATACATATGATTAAAAACAAATTGTGGGCAAAAACTGAATAGGAATTATGTTTCCTGTATTTAGACTTGATATAAAAAGGGTAGTCTACACTCTTGTGTTAAGTATGCTAACGACAGGCTTACAGCAATTCTAAACATCAGTACCCATAGAAATATATTATAACTCCTCATAAATGACTTCTGGAATTAAATTTTACAGACATAAAGAAGTATTCATGCAGCAACAAAGAAAACGTAATTATAGTAGGAGCCAATTCTGGATAATCAAATATGTCTCTTTTTTAAAAACCTGCAGATTCCACCAAAGGTCTAGCAACAAACTTTTACTAGTGAACTTCTTTCTATATAATACAGGAACTTTGCAATTAATAAGTTTGTAGATAATATAAATATATATCAATAATGATTTCCATAATATTATACAAGCTTTAAAATCTATCACTGTTATCAAAAAGGGTTCCATTATATGGCAATAAAATATTAAATATGTGCATGTATGCATGTGGACATAAAGGAATAAAATACCACTACATAATCTGGAGAAATTTAAAAAGAATCTTTCACACCTTCAGTTGTGTGTATGAATTCTCAACATTTCATACTGCTGTGTGACTATTACTGTTTTTTTCTCATTTACAAAAGTATCAGCCTTTGAAAGTATTTATTTATTTATTTATTGAGTACTAAACAAAATACAAAAGAAATAAAAGTTTTGACCTAGTCATTTTCCTTATAGACCATTATAATCCTTTAGAAGTAAATACTTGCAAGTAACTGAGAAGGCAGCCATTCTAAATCTCTCTCTCACTACTTTTGAAAGTATTGGGTAATTGTGGTAATGTTTTTTCACTATAACAGAAGGGAATCTGCAGTCCTTGGGTAAAAAGCCTTCCTCTGGAATCATCACATTTCTATCATTGCCCCCTGAATTTCTGAAATTGAAATATAACTAATGGTATATTTTTATAATGTACCGAAAATGTCCTTTTGACTTATGCTGAGGTTGAAAGTTTTGCATCTTTATGTCAAATTCATTACATAAGGAGATTCACTTTTGCTGTTTTTGTGAATTTCTTTACTGCAAATTGAGTTTGTGTCTGTCACTTTTGTAGCTAATTCTAGTATTACACTTCTTCTGCAAAGTAGATTAGAATACCCATGTATTTTCTATCTGGAATCTAAGAAAGTACATAATGCCAATATTCTGCTGTATTTACCTTCTTGAATTGTATGAAAATTTGCTCCTTTAAAACTTCTGATACAGAGAGCACAGAAGCCTTGAACTTTATTTTAACATACTTAAACCAGTACATGTGTATGGCCTTGCTCCCAGTATATTTTTCTGTATTTAACTGTTTGTTTATTTCTTCAAATAGTTTCAGTATTGTGCACTTTATCACAGATTTTCTATTCTTCCTCTGATAGTTTAGGAAATTAATTACTGCTCAATACTATTGCTGCCCTTAGTGTGTCCTTCAGTTCTACAAAATGACTTAACATGTAGAATGAACAGTGTGATACATGTTGAACAAGCTTTTAAGAATATTTATTCCACGAGTGCTTTGATAACAGTCTTTGGTTGACATTTGTATTATGTTTGATATGTGCAACAGCACCTTTCACTTTTTCATGTAATGAATTTATTGTTTTTAATGCCTCTTGAACAATTAAATGAGCATAATGGTCAAAATGCTTTTATTTAAGATCTTTTTCAGAGTAATGTTTGTGGTGTTGTCTGTAACAAGTTTTAGAACCTTTTTGATAAAATTTTCTATAATAGATTTTTATCTCTGCAGCCAAATTATTGCTTGTATGTGGCCCAACCAGCAAAGATTAGTTCAGCAATAAGGTATTTAGCTCATAATTTTCAGTTGAAAAATCAGCAATAACAGTCAAATATAAACCATTGTTTTTTGAAGTCACGTATTTTTTGTGAGACAAATACATTTGCACATTTATGAGGCATTACTTATATGTTGCTGGTAGAAAACTAGAGGATATTACTTTTCTATTTGATGAATTCAAATCATTAATAAACTTCTTAACTCCACAGTCCTTCACAATGGAAAAAATATTGAAAAATTAACACATTTGAGTTTGGTTGAACTTTATTTTGCATGAACTTGAAATGCACACATATCAAACTGTATTTAGTTTGTGCTGCTGTCATAGTTCTTCACTGGAGTTTGTAGCCAAACAGACACTGAAGCCAAAGGCACATTCCGGTCATGAATATGAGGAAGGAAGAAAGGAAGATTGGGTATATTTTGATTTTGTGACAGTATAGATATTAGGTGAGAGGTAGAGAATACATGTTTTTTTAATTAAATAAGAAAGCATGGATTTTGTGGAATTGTTTGAGAATTTTTAGTTGACCTGAACTAAAAATGTACTGCAGGATGTTTTCTCATTAACCTAGTTTTTTAAGTTTTTATGACATTTATACATTTTTTGAAACTACAGATACTAAATTGTCCCGCATGATCACAATTTCTTTTCTTTGAAAAATGGTCAAATTGGGCTGGTTTTATTCCTTTTGGTTACAACAATTATTTTATACTATCTGTTGAGTTCTTGATATTTGCACATCAAATAGAAAATGCACCAGGATGCTTCTTCCACAAAGTTATATCCATATCCAGCTAATAGTGAAATTCCTACTATTATAAGTTTTTTTACACTACAGGTTAATACCCCCATAACAACAATAGTGTAAAGAGATGATATAAAAAGTGAAGGATAAACAGTCTGCACTTCTCTGGTTTTTATTAACAAGCCAGTCAGTAAATTTGCTATTTATTAATTTTATTATTGTAATAAAAGAGTATCAAAACTTTTGTTGGGATTGAATTCGTCGATGTAGACATGTCTGAAAAATGTTGAAGGTACCAGTGGTGGGATGGAACCTGAAGGTGCAAAGAATAGTATTAACAGATCAGTAATTTACATGCAGTAAGGTATTTGAAATATTTGGGAGATGCAGTTATTGCTTTATGACAGTAATTGGTTCTAAGCCGTATCTTGATTGTGAGATATAAAAATCAGAATGCAAAGGACACATGCAGAAACAAACAGGAGTCAAACTAAGGAGTCTTTGCAAAGAACTTTCTAAAAAAAAGATGGAAGATGGGAAACTAATTTCTGGAAAAAGGAAGGCTTACAGATAAGGAATTGATCATGTGTAAACATATTATAGCATGGCTACAAAAAACAATACTGATGGCATAAAATCAAGCAGGCAAAATGAGCTATACTTCTTTTTATAAGGCATCAACAGACACAAACCCCAATCATGGTTTATGCCCAAAAGTTGAATATTCACAGTACAAATATAACTGCTTATAACTAACAGGTGAGGAATATTATCTCCACCATTCATTGTCTTATGCAGTATGTGAAGTAATAAAACAAATCTTCAGCAGTCTAACTAATGCCTACTGGCAAAACGTCTACATGGACAAACTCAATCTCAACAACAGTTTTGATGTGCTATATGGTCTAAAATACCAGAGGTGTTAAAAATTTGGGTTTATGACTCAATTATTTCATTTAATGAGGGTAATATAGGGAAAAATAAGGTACTTGAAAAGTTGGGCATTCAACCAGGGCAAAATATGCAGAAATGTTGCGTTGCAATAGACAAGATTCACCTAAAAAGAGCAGACTTAGAAGTGGAGAGATTTTCAAACAGGGCAAGGCAAACTAAAAGGAAAAAGGAAAAGAGGTACAGAAGAGGTACAGGTTGATGAGGACCCTGAATATAGTCCAAGAATGTACTGAGGTTAGTGCAGAAGTTTAAGTTTTCTCAGAATCGTACTTTCTTCTATATATGTATCTTTTTGTGAAGTGACTTATTGTAATAAATGCAATTCATACAGTACTTTTTACAAGAATGTTTATATCTACTGATATTTTTATAACAATTTTGAATCACAAACATAAAGGTAAGAATTAATGTTTTAACCTATAAGTGTTAAAAATTATTAGTCAGAATTAAAACTTTTCCTGTGAACAATTTTTATTTAATCATTACTAAAAATATCAGTATAAGTATGTTGCTTTATGAGTGCTAAATTTCACCTCTACAGCTTTAATAGTTTCTGAGAAAAAGACACATAAGTTTGCCAAATTTAACATGGCCAATTTAGGGACTACAGTGAGGCAATTCAAATAAGTTCTTCAATATAATTTATATTTGATTGTGGTTTTCACAGTAAGAATGTGCATTAATAGGAGCTAAATAAGAAAATTAGAGGCCAGCTCAGATATGAAATTTACCATATTATGCTCTAACTATTGAGAACCTATCTCAGTATTGGTTTATATATAGTTGGAATCCCACTGTGAATTTGGGCGATCTCACCAATTTCTTACTAATTGAGAATTAACTAATTAAGATTAAGTTAAATGAGAAAGTTAATTCCCAATTAAATGTGCAGTCAATTAGCTAATTAGGATTTAGGTCATCACGGCCTTCTGAAGTGTAGAAAATCCGTGATTTAAAGACCATGGACACAGTAAAGAATGCTTTATACACCATTTGTAAAATACAGGAGATCGCCACTCATTCATTTTTCATGACAATTACACATTGGAAATGGAGGGGGAAAGCAGAGAATTTAATGTGCAAGGAAGAAAGATGAGCTATAGCAGCTCTCACTCGATACGCAATTCGTTGGGTTGTGGTTGGGCCGTTGATCTACTAAATACCACCTGCAGCTGCAGCTATACATATACTTCGTAATGCACATTCATTGGAGAAGTGGCTTGATTCCTTAAACAAACAGAATACGCTACTTTCAATTACATTTCATTTTATACTGAGTGTTTCACAGTTCAGATAATCAACTTTCGAAATATGGGAAGACATAACCTCTTTGTGTAACTTATGTAATTTACAATATAACGGTTCCTGTTTTATGTAGTATTTACGGCGAAATAATAAGAGACTTTTAGCATTATTTAAACATTATAAAATTTATACGTCTCTTGGGAATTCTAGGTCATATTCTATAGAACTTAAAATGTCTAATGCCGAAACTTTACTCAGCCGAAACCGCATTTGGAAATATGTTTTCTCCATATTATTAAATAAATCTTATCTTTCGGAAATTATCCTCAGTCACCTTGGAATAATGTGGTCTTCAAATAGCATATTCAACTTTCGCCTTGCCATGATGAAAAGCTAATTGAGAATTAAGTCATTAAATGGCTAATATACGCCAATTAACTTAATTGGAGAATAATGACGGATTAGCATACAATTGTTGATGGTGCGATGCAACACCTCAATTAAAAGAGAATTAAATAGGAATTGAAAGTTAATTGAGCTCAGTGAGATCGGCCCTTAGAACTTTTCTATACTTGTCTACCCACATGATCGGATTGAACACAACAATAAACAACATAAAAATTTAGGTGTTCTCTCTTTTTGTGATCGAAGCACATGCAGGAAACTGACACTACCCACACTTACACGTGTCCTAGCTCGTGGGCGATAGTGAAGGCAGCGCTCAGCCCGTTGTCTTGGACAATTGCACAGCTGGAGTTGTAGTCGCACATTTTACCCAATTCAGCCAAACCCAGCGTATCGCATTTTCGCTTTTCGGGATTTCGGCAGATGTTTTCCCTGCAAAGAAACAGAAATCAGGTACACATATGAAACATTTTACTCTTTTGGGTTAAAAGAAAGCTGTTATACGAGTAAATCCCATCATCGTAGAAGAAGAAGTGGAAAAAAAGAAAGAAGAATAAATATTAGAATTTCGAACATTTATGAAGTTATGAAGTTTTTGTTTGGCTGTTATGACTGGATGTCATAACAGTCAAACTGGACGGAACGGGACTCACATGTTTTATGACGGCCTAACTGATAAAACCCGCCACGGGTGGCCGAGGTCGTTAAGGCGCGGACTCATGAGCGAGAGGTCTGGGGTTCGAATTCCGCCAGGACCGTCCTCCCTTTTCCTTTCCCTCCATTTTCCAGGTTTTTTTTAAAAAAAATCCCAATATATCATTTCATTTCATGTATCACCAGTGTTCACCGGCTGTGGTGCCTCAGTAGTAAAAATGGGCGTTAAACACCATTCAAAAAAAATAATAACTGATAAAAGAATCCACATGTAGTAAGGCATTGGCGTGCGAAATAAAAAAGACATGCATTGCTCCAATCCGTAATTAACTTTGCTGCGTTTTTTTCAGAGTGCATCATTGTGCGAAAGAAAGAGAAGACAAGCAAGTGCCCAAAACTTGCAGAAATCGCAAAGACGCAAGATGCACAATTTAAATACTTCGTGACAAATTTCTTTCCGTTAAATATAAGTTTTAGCTGTCATATATTCTGAATTACTCTAAGCTGTATTTCCTTTTCATTTGAGAACTTTATATTACATGAAAATGTACATCTTTAAAAAAGAAATATATAAAAGTATATGTATCTTTGAAATAGCATATCTGAAATTAAAATGGAGCTGCAAGGACTTTGTCTTCCTCTGTAAACACTATTTTCTAACTAGAATCCGAATCACAAGTCTAAGGTTTGTTATTAAATTCTAAATTTAATCTTTCAGTATGAGGAAAAACATACCTTAAATCAATTCTTCACTGTAACATTATAAAGTGTTTTGTGCAGCAACATTTCTGAACATCCGCAAACTGAAATTTCGAAAAATTAATCAATCAGGTTATATACTTGCAGTGGTACGGAATTAACCACATACCTAGATTCCCTCTTTCTAAAACTATTTTCTGGAATTCGATGTTTTTTCTTCCTTTGTTACTTTCTTGTGTTTAACTTTTTGGATTAATTCTATTACTGTTTCAGATGAATTGTATGAATATGTTGGTTTGCAACATTCCTCAAATCTTGTTTCAGGGACTTTGTTGCGCGAACTTTATTAATTATTATATGGTACTGCCCATTATGATTATTTAGAAATTCTCTAGAAACTGTAAAAACCTGTTGTTTTGAAAAGGCACAGCTTTGGAGTTTTAGCCGGTTCATCTGGGTACAGCAATTTTTCCCTTTGGTCTACTTGTCTGTGCCACTCATTCCAGGTTTTGACAATCACATGTTGAACTTAACACAGCAAAAGAATATAATTACAAGACAAAAATAATACCTTGCACACACGCCGGACTTGGAACAAAGAAGTAAATCTAAGCTGGATTTCTGAAGACTTCTGAACTTCTAAGCTGGAGAACGATGTAACACCTCTTGCTTTTGCTATCATCGCAGACACTACAATGTTCAGTCAGTAACCCACAATTGGGGCTACAGATTACGTAAAGTTATGTTTAATGAATAATAATTTAAACAACTCCGGATCTATGAGACAGTGAAAAGGTAATGAATTTGATTAGCGCAAAAAAGTGAAATGCAGTTATTGCGCTAGGCACTGCGTTACCGGAATGAGCATGAGCGCCTCCTATGATAGGCTCGCACCCTCTGTCTGACGCCAACCCACATGTCTTCTAATTGCGCAAACCATTTAAATTCGTGTTCACCCGAATCTAGCAGTAAAAAATATAGGAAGAGGCTCGCCGGTTCATCGGAAACACAAATTCCGAGCCAAAAGAATAAAACTATTCTAAACGGCAAAAAACATCCAGGCACAGCGTCTTTACTTTTGTACATATTGTATATAGTAGGTTAGGTTAGGCTTAAGGTTTAGTTGTAAGGTCACTTGTAAAAAAAAAAAAAAAAAATGGTAGTCACCCCAACACAGCAAACTACTTAAAGTATGATTTTAATGTAATATCGGAGGTAAATCATTCTCCTTCGACCGGCAACCATACCGGTCGTCTGTATGGATTTACCCAAATTAACAATTTCTCACACATCCTTAGTTCCTAATTATAGACAAATGTAAATTTAACCTGTAAGGCCGTCCTATGTAGGCCGCAGGTCACATTCAGAAATAAAGAATCTTGAATCTTGAAACCATTTAAGCGGACTTCGCGTCATTTATTCTATATATACAAGCGTCCCGACCAGACTACTGCACGAAACCTCCTCCCTTCCATATATAGAGGATGAAATTAGGCGCCGGTCCAAGAAATTTTATCGAACTTTACCACACCACGAAAGTGGTCTCGTTCGTTCCTTGGGCAACTACAACTGCCAGGGTAGGCTAAAGCCTAAATACAAGGTGCCACGCTTGGCTTGCGGGCACCTTGGATGACAATAGCTTTAACCCCTACTACTGAAATTACTGAGCAATTTCAACAATAGCACTTATTAAAATACACTACAATTCAACAGCAATATGGGCATGCTAAAATCCTGAAGAAGCTTTTAGAACATGCCTATATTGGCATAAACGTCTGGACACTAGATCCACTCCTTTTGTCAGGAGAAGTGGCAACACTATCCCCTAATACATACATACCTCTACCCCACAAACAACCTACATCCTTCATCCAACTCTATGGTTAAGCCCACACGTGGGTAGGAACATAGCAACTGTACACAGGCTGGTTAACAACCCAGCCTGCCATTCTTCGCTCGCTCGCTCCCATTTAACCATCCTCCAAGAGAGGAAACCGTGGCGGATCGTCCGAGGCCTTCGGAGAATTAAGGCTGAACATAACCACCCCGTGCACAATCGCTTTCTTGGACACTTGGTGTTCGAGGCCCAAAAGAAGGCCGAGGCTTTCGCAGACCACCTGGAGTTTCAGTTCCAACCACGGGAGGAACCCCAGGACGACGACCACACTGAGCTCGTGGAGGACACCGTCTCAGCCTTCCTAGAAGGTGGGCGGGGCCAACACGAGAACTTTCACATCCCGATCGACACACCCAAGGAGGTGGCCTTCCTGATCCAAGGCCAAAGAGCCCACAAAGCCCCTGGGCAGGACCGCGTAACAGCGGAAATGCTCCACCACCTCCACAAAAGGGCCGTGATCCACTTGACGCGGATTTACAATGCTTGCCTATATCTGCGCCATTTTCCATCTTCATGGAAAGAGGCGCAAGTGGTCTGCATTGTGAAGCCCGGCAAAGACCCGGTCCATCCCTCCAGCTACCGCTCCATAAGCCTCCTCTCCATTGTTTCAAAAATATTTGAAAAGCTTCTCCTGTCCCGGCTCCTTCCTCACCTCGAGGAAAATCAACTCCTGCCCAACCATCAGTTCGGCTTTCGTCCTGGACTTTCCACGACCCAGCAGCTGCTGCGAGTGGCCGAGGAGGTTTCGATTGGCTTCCAATCGAAAACCAAGTCGGTAGCAGTCCTGCTGGACGTGGAAAAAGCTTTCTCGATAACGTGGCATGATGGCCTCATCTACAAGCTCCTCGAGCACGGCATCCCTGCCCCCTACATTTCCCTGGTGGCTAGCTTCCTCAGAGAACGCAGCTTCCGGGTAAAAGTAGACGGCAAGCTCTCTACAGTCCGGCCCATTGGCGCGGGAGTGCCGGAGGGTAGCGTGCTGTCCCCGACGCTCTTCAATGCTTACATGGCTGACTTCCCCACCAATGACAGAACTACTACCTGTCAATATGCTGACGACCTGCTCATTCTGGCACAAAATAATAATCAACATTATGCATTGTGTCCAATTCAGAACCAACTCCGAGCGGTGGAGACCTGGAGCGAGCAATGGCGGATGGCCATTAATCCGGAGAAAAGCTCAGCGATTCACCTGACTAAGGGCCGACGTCCGAGGCGCCGACGGGATCTGGTGTTGCATCGCCGGCTGATCCCCTGGGTCCGCAGTGCGAGGTACCTCGGGGTGACGCTGGATGGCTCGCTGATCTTTAGGGAGCACATACTCGCTAAAGTTCGGCAGGCCATGCTGCTCTCAAGAAGTTGTATCCACTCCTGAGCTCTCGCTCGATGACCTTGAACCAAAAGCTGCGCGTTTACCGTGCCACGATTCTGGCGATGGTTCTGTACGGCTGTGAGATCTAGGGTGTCGCAGCCTCGTCCATGATCCGCAGAATCCAGACCCTGCAGAACCGAGCGCTAAGAATTGTGTATGGCACAGACAGCCGCTTCCCTGCCCACATCCTCCACGACCACTCTAACCTACCATACATCATAGACATCATATGGGAAAGGGCCCGGACGCTATATGATACATTCCCGATCCATCCCAATGCACTGGTCAGAGCACTAGGGGCCTACGATCACAAAGTCTCTAGACGATACAAATCTTACTGGCTTCCCAAGGACGTCATGGGACCCCTTGGATGAAACAAAACAGACCCACTCTCAAATCTAGCTCTAGAACCTGAGGCTGAGCAACTCACAAAAACACATCCCGAACACCTGCCAGAGGCAAACAATGCTGCAAATGTCGGCCGACCACTGGCGTTAAGCAGCATTGAGTGTGGTTAGTGCTTGGATGGGTGGCAGTCTGAGTACTGAACTTGCCTCTGGCAATAATCTAACATACCCTTCTTCCTGTGTTAATATAACATACTACGTCCATCGAGCAGGTAAAACCGCGAGCGGCTAGGTACTGCTGACACAGAACACCCACCTGGGAAATACCTTTCTCAGGTGCCCGGAACTGGCGTCTGACGTCGTCATTTAACCACAACCTCTACTTTCCACGACCCATCAACTACTGCGTGTGGCCGAAAAGGTCTCGGTTGGCTTCCAATCGAAAACCAAATCGGTAGCAGTGCTACTTAACGTGGAAAAGGCCTTCTCGACCACGTGGCACGACGGTCTCATTTACAAGCTCGTAGAGCATGACATCCCTGCCCCCTACATTTCCCTGGTAGCCAGCTTCCTCAGAGAACGCAGCTTTCAGGTAAAAGTAGACGGCAAGCTCTCTACAGTCCGGCCCATTGGCGCGGGGTGCCGGAGGGTAGCGTGCTGTCCCCGATGCTCTTCACTGCTTACATGGCCCACTTCCCAACCAATGACAGAACCATCACCTGTCAGTACGCAGACGATCTGCTCATTCTGGCACAAAATAATAATCAAAATTATGCATTGTGTCCAATTCAAACCAACTTCGAGCGGTGGAGACCTGGAGCGAAAAATGGCGGATGGCCATTAGTACAGAGAAAATCTCAGCCATTCTTCTAACTAAGGTACGACGTCCGAGGCGCCGGCGGATCCCCTGGGTCCGCAGCGCGAGGTACCTCGGGGTGACGCTGGACCGCTCGCTCATCTTTAGGGAGCACATAATCGCTAAAGTTCGGCAAGGCCATGCTGCCCTCGAGAAGTTGTATCCAATTCCGAGCTCTCGCTCCATGATCCTGAACAAAAGTTCGCGTCTACTGTGCCACGATTCCGGCGATGGTCCTGTACGGCTGTGAGATCTGGGGAGTCGCGGCGCCGTCCACGATCCGCAGAATCCAGACCCTGCAGAACTGCGCGCTAATAATTGTGTACGGCATAGACGGCCGCTCCCCGGCCCACATCCTGTAAGACCATTCCAACCTACCATACATCATGGACGTCATACGGAAGAGGGCCCGGACGTTATATTATACATTCCCGAACCATCCCAATGAACTGGTCAGAGCACTATGAGCCTACGATCACAAGGCCCCAAGACGACGCAAATCGTACTGGCTTCCCAAGGACATCATGGGACCCCTTGGATGAAAATCAGGCCCTTAAGAAAAACTAGCTCCAGAACCTGAGGTTGAGTAACTCCTCGCAAATTCCCATCCTAAAAACCAGCCAAAGGCCAACCATGCTGAGAACACCGGCTGACAACCGACGTTAAGCAGCATTGTGCGTGGTTAGTACTTGGACGGGTGGCCGCCGGGCGCTGCGCACGTCACGAGGTTAAGTAGCCTCGTCGGTGGTCGGTGGTGGATGGGTGGTCGTCCGAGTGCTCCACGTCCCGCTGGCACGAAAATTTGTCACAACCCTCTTCCTGGTTTTATAAATGAAATCCTACGTCCATTGAGCAGGTAAAGCCGCGCGCGGCTAGGTACTACTGACACAGAATACCCACTTGGGAAATATTTTCTCAAGTGCCCCGAACTGGCATCTGGCATCTGGCATTTAACCATGGGAGGCGAGGCGCGCGAGCGGGCACTTCTGCTTTCGACTCCGTCGCAGAAGGACGAAGATGGAAAAGAAGAAGAAACTGAGCTATGGCGACTCTCCGCTAGGCAGTGCGGCAGCAGGCACTGGGCTCTCCGGCACTCCTCAAGCCAAGAAGCCCCGGCCCGCCTGCTCACCACAGGCTTCCCCTTTCGCTGCGACTGCTACGGCGAAGCCTTCTATGACCGCCTGCAAGTTTATCTGCTCCAGCAAATTATTCGCACCTCTCTCCCAGATGCACCACTCGCCACTGCTCCCTTCCCTCCTGAGCCCAACATCAGCTACCAACCTCAGACTCCCATCCGCACCAACAGCTTCGTTGCTGTAGGGGTCCCGAGAGGATGCTCCCCAAACTATGTGCTCAAAGTCGCTCAGGGCCTCTGGCCCTCTGCGGTTAGAGCCATTAGAATATGCTTCTCAAGGGGCCCGACAGCGCTTGTGCGAATCGTACTTCTAGACAGCGCCGACTGAGCCTCTGCCATCGCCTCCGGCCTGCCCCTTGCGGGCAAGCTGGTAAAAATAGAGGCCAGTAGAAGCTCGCGCACTGCACCATGTCGATGCTGCTGCACATATCACCACGACGAGGACAGCTGCACGTTAGAACCAAGTGCCACTACTGTGGCGCGGCGGAACTGACGTCCAAGTGCCAACGGCACAATCTGAGACAACGAAGTAATTTCTGCGCCACCTGCGGTGGCACTGGTCAGGTTCGATGCTCGAAGCACCCAGACCACAAGCCAGTAGCATCTCCCTGGCCATCCCCACAACCGGCACAGAACTCCCAGGACCGACCACGCCGGAGAACCAAACGCCGAAGCTGGAAGTCAGCATCCCCGGAAACGAGATCTCTGGCAGTGGCGGTCTACACCTCAATTGAGGCGCTGAACGCTGCTGTTCGGAGTCTCGCAACCACCGCTGAGCAACTGGCTGAGGTAGCGAAGATCTGCAGCGCAGTCAGGATACCCTGGAGCGACACATCAAGGACCAAGAGCTCGAGGTTAACACCACCTCATACACCTGCACTCTCGCCAAGAAGAGACCCAAGTGCAGCTTTCCAACCTCGAGGAAAGCATCGGCAACAGCCACAAGATGCTCCATCGCACCACTGAGGAACTGTTTGCTTTCCTTTTCACCTCAACACTGCTCGACCTGGGCAAGCTTGGCAAGAAGAAGAGCTCCAGAACCTGGGGAACATCCATCCCTCCTGAAAACCGCCGTTTTTTTTCATCCTGAACCATCAACGGAAGACCATAACCTCATGAAAGCGAAGCCTGTGACCTCGGCCCAGGTTAAGCAGCATTGAGCTTGGTCGGAAGTTGGATGGGTGGCCAGTTCACCCAATATCAAAAAGAAAAAAAATCTTTTTCTTTCTTTCTTTCTTTCTTTCTTTTTCTTTTCTTTTTTTTTCCGTGATACATAACGACAACCAGAGGAACATGAACTCTTGCGATCTTGACAGGTAAAGCCGAGGATCGGCTAGGTATTGTCGTCAACTACTCACCTAGGAAGGACCTAGGTGACTCGTACTAGCGTCTGGCGTCTGGCGCCGTCATTTAACCATGGGGAACACCATTCCCCTCCCCTGAAAACGGCCGTTTTCAACCTATCTGAGCTGCCAGCAGAAGATTAGAAGGTCACACCTGTGGCCCAGGCCCAGGTTAAGCAACTGTGACTTTGGTTGGACGCTAGATGGGTGGCAGTTCACCAAAAAGAACCTTCCGGACACAACAAACATCAGAGACACACCATCCTCTACCAACCTGGCAGGTAAAGCCGTGTTACGGCTAGGTACTGCCGGCAACTACACTCACCTGGAGAACCAGGTGACCCGAACCGGCTTCTGGCTTCTGGCTTCTGGCTTCCGGCTTCTGGCATAGATGATTAGCCTGTAAGGGGTTGCTAACTACCTACGCTTCGGACTTTACTGCAATACTTTTAAGTGACTGTTATACGATTCTTTTGGTGTGATAAAGGGGGAGGAATTGAAAGAAGACGGTACCACACTAGGAGAGAAATTACTTTGTGGTTGAAGTTTCTGCCACCTTGTGGCCGCGCCAGCACGCTGTTGCCACACCCCGTCCGTCTTCGGTGGTTGCACTCCAAGATCAACAACAGTTTTCTCTTCCTACCTTTTTCACTTTGATTTCCATTTTATTGTGTTCACTATCACTGCTATTCTTCTAGGATGCCTTCTTCTTTCCACGCATGCTGGTATGAATTGTTGTTTTTCGAAACCTTACAGAATAACTTTTGTTTGGTGAACGATACAAAGTACAACCACTACACTTCATAAAAAACTTGCATACGATAAATTAGATCAGTGCACGCACTTGAAAACGCGTTATTACTGGGTAATTTCCCTTAACCCCGTAACTGTAGCAACGCCGATGAGTCGTGCCGCTGACCATTGTGTTTTTGTCACCCGAATGGTCAGCGATATGAGAGCCTTTCGTCAGCTGAATAGCAGACATAAATACGGCGCAAGTGTCAATCACAAAGCAATATCTCCCCCACTTCAGGACTCATCTACAGTACAAGAACGTGGATCTGATATCTTTAATCATCATCGACTTGCGCTAGTTGTCCCTTCAGTTGTCACCGGTGTGTATTGCTTGGTTGTGATATGGTAAGAAGTCGCCCCGAAGCTTGTCATAATTTTGCCATTGCATACTTGGGAACTTGACTCAGCAATTTGCTTAGAGATGCTACCCAAAAGAATTCAATTTGTGGGTTTCCTGATGGTGGGGAAAGAATAATCAAGCTGATCGCAAGCCAGGGTAGCATCTTGAAGCTAGGCAGGAATCTGGGTTGGCAATCATAACACCCGAAAAGGCGAATGAGAGCTTTTTTTTAGGTAAATCTTATAGTTTGCGTGCACGGCGCCTAATGTGATCCTCCATTATGGAAGGGGAAATGCCTCATGCAGGAGTCTAGTGGGAAAGCGGCGATAAAACAAAAACAAAATAAAACCGTCGTACTGTTCTCTGTTCCGTGACATTGAAGAAGTAGTAACACACTGTTTACAGTCATGCAGATCTCATTATGGGACGTATCAGTGCTCTGAAAAGGCGTAATTTTAAGTGTTCGATGTGGAACTGAACGCTGGGGCCAGTCGAGCAATATCTCCGTGTTCTGTGAGCAATCTTATTGACATGTCCTGGAAAAGTTAGGCAATTTATTCAGCCGAACTCCCAAATTAGAAAGGGAAATTTCCCTTGGTGCAAGTAAGTGAGTGTGGGACAGTATGTGGATATCTAGTGTTTACTGAAGGGGATAGCACAGGTTTTCGCCAAGTTTATTGATATTTGCCAACGCCTGTACCACCTTTTGATGAGGTTTAGTAATCTTTGCATTGGCTTGAAGTTCGTCTGTTTGAAGAGTAGGATGTCACCAGCACATTGGGCTAAACTAACATAATGTGCGTTTGAAAAGTTCTGCCTTGCATATTAAACAGTAGAGGGGAAAGTACAATTCCCTCAAAGACTCCACATCTTATGGACATAAGTATAGTGCTATTTCAGGTACGTTACTTTTAGACTTCGGTGTTTGAGATAGAAGCATAACAAATGAATGTAGGTCATTACATGAAAAAACAACACACCTCGGAATTTCCACGTCTCAATTTTCTTGAATTTTTTGCACACATTCATCTTTGTATGAAATATACTTTACTGCATAAGAACCAAATATATGGAGTTTTAAAGTAGCCAGAAAATTATTTGAAATTTAGTGGATAATTCTTTTATATAGATTTGAGAAGATAATTAACCAATAGATTATTTTAAGGTAAATAAAATGTTCTTTGTTTCAGTTATAAATAGACATTAATTTTGTGACTTTTTATGATGCAAAACATATTTTTAAAAAATACAATTTGTATAAATAGTTTTGGGCTCTCAATAAATAGAAATGTTACACTTTAAAGTAACACTCATATTTCAATTTGCCTCTGAAAAACTTTTTTCACAAACTGCTAATTCTAACAAAGGCAAAATTTTACTGTGGTTACTATTAATTCATCTGACTGTGAAAGAAACACAAATGAGGACGAGGTCCATGTGGATGAAGAAATCCTTCTCTAAATTCTTCACTGTCCTCAAATTTGTCTAGCACAACCGAACTGCCAGTAGCCCTCAAATACAGTCACAAGTCAAGGGAATAGTTTTACTTGGACCATTAAAATTTCTAACAGTCGCTAATGTGGCATCTTGAGATGTGAAATATGTCCTTGCTATCAAAGATGAAAGCTTGGTACTAAGGGTTCGAACTGCTGTTCTGATATTTTCAAACCTCTGCTGAGGTTCTGTTTTATCTCTTCCCCTTCAGTATTAAAGACATACACCACATGTATAGATGGTAGATTTTCCTTTGCTCATAAGAACAAGCAGCAAGGTGTTTCATGGCACAATCTACATTATCACAAGGGCAAAAAAATGCCATTCAGCATTAATTGCAAAATCGTATTGTAAGGTATAATTTGATAAAATTATGCTGTTTATACCATGCTGATGCAAAATTTGAAAAGTAGTGTACTCTTTGAAATATTTTACATATTTTGTATTTATATTTCCTTCCAAAAATGTAATGAGATGTTTTTGGAATGAGTACTGTGTCACAGTATCATGAAATAAAACACTGATGTAACAGCAAAACAAAAACTTTGTGATTCATTCATGGAATTTTAGAAATAAAAAAAAAGGGATGAACGGTGCTTTGATTATTCAGTGAAATCCTTGTGCTGCATCCTGTATAATAAATGAATAGTTTTCTGAAAAATCTCCCCAAAAATGCTTCTTAATTTTGAAGAAGCTTACTTCTTCTTCCTCCCCCCCCCCCTTTATCTTTTTAGAAAGAGGATTGCTGATGAGTTATGAACTTTAAGTTGCCTGAGGTTTGTCAGTTATTTTTCTAAGCTTTCTTCCATTCAGGATTAGAGAGCATTGAGTTTGCATCTTTCTAGTTAGTCAAGTTTTATATGTGACATAATCAATCATATTTAATGTTTATATCTGAAGAATTTTTCTTGAAGTACATCCTACTCAGGACACTGTATACGCTTGTTCATTTGACATGCTTCATCTGGTGGATTGCAACTCACATACGCCAGCAGATGTTTAAATGTTGACTTTTTTTTCCCCAGGTTCATATTTCTTGTGATTTCATTTTGCTTAATGGCATCTCAAAAGTTTTATGTTCTCATGTCATACAGAATAACTCCGGGCAGCTCCTGCAAGTATCACATGCTTGGGGCCAAGTCCACAAAATTTAGAGAAGTCAATTTTAACATCCAAAAAGTCATTTTTGAATGGTTGTTACTTTTCTTACATGTTTTCAAGAATTAGCCTCTTCTGAACATGAGATTTGTGCCATCCTTTATAACAGCTTTAAATTCCTTCTTCTCAGGCATTATGCGACTAATCAAATCAGATTAACAAAATTGATGCATGTACATTTACTGGTCTTGCTTTACTTGGTTTAGGATTTGGTGATGAAAGTACTCCATCACACCTAACAGTTCTTTGGCCTTCCTGGCTAACCAGTTCAATGTTTGAAATTGTTTTTCAATTTTGCATACACTTCAGCTTTCAAGCAATACAGTGAAAATTTCACTGGCAAATTATTTCATCAAACTCTTTGACTTTCACATGTTCTGATGGACAAGGGAATTCTGAATCTAAGAGATTTTCTTTGAGAACTGGTGACATAGAGTCTTTCAGTGTTTTCCTGTATGTAGTTGTGATCTTCTTTACTTTTGGTATAGTGTTTCCTTTTCAATGTTGCTTTCTTAACTGTTGATTCTCCAATGAATTTTAACAATGTATTTAGTTGCTCAATGTCCATATATTCAGTTTTGTTTATAAGTCATCATGATATGAATATATGAATTTTAAATCACTATTAGATTAACCTGATCTTGTACATATAATGATGTAGTATATAGGGGATTAAAATATGTGCAGAAAGGTATTGTGTCTGTTGGAAATTGAAAATGACAGTTGAGAAGGAGTATACAAGCAACATTAGAATCTGTTCATGTGCGGCTAGTGGAAAGTACAGTGTTTTAATGGCTTCCTAAGAGAGATGAGTGTGGCAGCTTGGGGTGAGAGGTTGTGCCACCATCCATCTCGGAAAGTTGTCTTGGTTAACGTCCATCATGAATGTAAGTGTAAACTATTCATTATAAAGACGAATTTATTAATGTCTAATAAATGTTTGTATTTTCAGTGAATACCTACGCCTGATATTTCCTCAATATGATCCTGTTTTTAAATGAGGATTTAGAATTTGGTAGAATAGTGCTGTAAGTACGTCCTTAGTTCCTACTCACGGCCACAGATCGTTAAATTAGCCATAGAATGGCATGTTAGGAGAATGGAAGCAAAAGGGTCGTGGCATGTGGTACAGGCGCCGGGTAGATTTCCGATCATACTATGAAGGTGTCTAACATACATTGAAGCAGATTGTGTGACATTGGTGGTATTTGCAGGTTAGTTTTTTTTTCCCCCTTAGATTATATGTTATAAATTCAATGTTGTAGCGTACAAAGGTATGATGTAGCAGGCGCTAATTTGATTATTATGTTTTGATTTTCACCTTCTTTTAGTAATTAAATCATGGGGTACTTTTAATTTTGCTACTAAATTTTGATAATGTATCATTTAAATTTTGCGGCTCTTTTCAGTTCTCACCTTCCTTTACCTAGTCTCTATTTTTTCTCCTTCTTTGTTTTATAATGTGTCATATTTTTCTCTCTCTCTGGTTTTTATAATGCTCTTAGAAACTTAATTTGTTTGTGTCCATTTCCCTGAATAGCTCGTCTCAAGGGGAGAAAAAAACAGTAGAGAGAGAAAGAGAAAGAATAAAATTATTATTTAGTTTACTTATTCATTTTAAGAGATTGGGCTATAATAACCGGAGTGCATTTTGTTATGTTAACAGTAATTACTGCGTCGTAATCGGGGAATAGTTTTCTTTCAGAATTTTTGTTTTTGCTCCAGATACCTTACTAAGCTTATTATTATTATTATTATTATTATTATTATTATTATTATTATTATTATTATTATTATTATTATTATTATTATTATTATTATTATTATTATTATTTTGTGTTTTTTTTAATTTGGTAACTTTTTGTATATATCTGCCCACGGGCATGGATGGGAAATATAGGGACTGTGTAGTAGAAATTATATTAAGTTAATTACAATTAATTTGTAATGTAACAACGTATTTAAGTTCTAGTTCTCAATAATAAGTATAAATGACAGTATGTCGGAATAGTTACAATTTCTTTTGGGATTTAACAGCACTTAAGTGTAAAAATTTAATGCATAATTTACTTTGTGATTTAACAGCGCACTGACATAACGATTATCATACGCATATACATTACAGATCTTAATAAGACGTGATGATGATAATAATATATTCCGATAATTTAGTTTTGATTTAACAGCATCTATATGTTAAAATACTTGTGCATGATTTAATTTGTGATTTATAGCGCATGCACGTTTTAATTCTCAATAAGAAGTATATTGAGATTGATACGATTTATTTTGTAATTCGACAGCATGTTTTTGTATTAGCTTTTACTCACAATTGAGTTTGTGATTTAACAGAGTTCTCATTCGCAAGCGTGGTATATTTTTACGCTCTCTAAGAAAAGCGAATAGACAAAATTAGTACACTTTTTGCATTTAATTGTACAAGGGAAATGTTCCTCACATCCTAATGTTGACAATTACTTTCCTTACATAGTTTTCCAGACATGTTTCATATTTAACGATTTTCACTTACATCGTAATCTTCGTTTAGGCTTACGACAATAACCTTCAATACATATTTTTTTTTCTTTCTCATCCCGACTACGATATGTGCCTATGTGTTGTGTACAAATGAATATCATTTTTGTTTTGCGTAGTGACCAAGATAGATTTTGAAGGTCGTTACAATAGGTATATTGTCGCTACTAAGTGCATTTCGATGCAGAGGTTTTATGCTCAGCTTGGAATTGCTGGTAGTATGTCATGCCAATGCAGGAGTGTATGAGAGGCGGTGTTGTAATTATGTTGTCTGTGCAACGGCACCAAGTTAGTGAAGATGTAGGTACATATAACGGTAGATCCATAAGTTTGCGGCCTCGCCGATAAGGATTATCGCCTTCACAAAAGCTTTATATGGTGTCATACGTTATCTGTTAAGTAAATAATTGCAGCTGTAATTCCGCTCAGCTGCGTTCGGTTCAGATATAGTTGCATAAAGAAGGTTATGTATAGAACATTGTAACACGTTCAAAATGGAGTATCGAGCTGTTATTAAGTTCTTCACAAAAGAAACACTTGCTCCCATTGAAATTAAACAGCGATTGGACGGTGTGTATGGGGAACCATTCCCCTTATGTTCTAAAGTAAAAGAATAGGTCAAACTTTTCCGAATGGGTCGAGAAAGCATTGAAGACGAAGAGCGTGCAGATCGGCCCTTGGAGGTGTTCACTCCTGAAAACGTCGCTCTTGTAGAAGGAGAAATTATGGAAGACCGGCGGCTCAAAGTTACAGAAATAGCAGCGAGGTTGGGTCTTTCTAAAACAACAGTCCTTCGAATTATTCATGAACATTCAAACATGGATAAGGTTAGTGCAAAATGGGTGCCTGGACTTCTTTCTTCAGTCCAAAAGCAGCAACGACTCATCTGTTGTCAGGCATTTTTGCAGCTCTGCCGTGGCAAAGACAGATAAGTTCTGCAAACCATTGTTACAGGAAATACAAATATGGTCTTCTACTATGATCCCTTGTCCAAAAGAGAATCAATGGTGTGGCGAAGCACCGCCTCTAAAGGCCAAGGTCATTCAGTCAACCAAGAAGATCATGGTCACATTCTTTTGGGACTGTGAAGGAATAATCTTCATTAACTTCACGGAGAGGAACACCACAATAAATGGGCAGTACTATGCTGGCCTACTGCACACACTATGTGCTTCCATCAAAGAGAAAAGGCTAGAAAGCTGAGTGATGGTGCGCGCCTTCTTCACGATGACTCGTCTGTGTACACAGCTCTTGTTGCAAAGGAAGCTGTGAAGAAATGTGACTTCAAGGAGATCGACCCCACCCTACAGCCCAGATCTAGCTGCCAGTGATATTTCCTCTTCTCAGAACTCAAGAAGGACCTTTGAGGAAGGAAATTTAAGTGTGACTAAGAAGTGATGGATGCTGTTTATGTCTATTTTGCAAATAAGACTTCTGACTATTTGGGGGGAGGGGGGTTGAAATGTTAATTCAAAGATGTGAGAAATGTATTGCAATAAAGAATAACTATATTGAAAAGTGAAACATAGTTTTTGTCTTTATCATACCTAGGAAATCGTTAGGCCGTAAACTTATGGGCCTATCCTCGTATATATTTATTGTTTGAAATGTGTTTATTACAGGTTAGAATGGCATTGTCACTAAGATGTGCATGCAATGAAAATATATGATGCAGTATTGAGGATATGAAAATATGCTTTCATTGTATGAATTAGCTTCAGCATAGGTCAAAATAGGTTTATATATATACACACACATAAAGATTGTGCCATCATGGTCACTAAAATGTGCCTGTCAGGGTGATGGAAACAGTTAAAAGTATGGACACATTGTTTTAATGATATTTAATGATATTTCAATACATGGCCATGGTTTATTATTTTTCCCTGTGATGCTTTAACCATTTTACAGCTAGGTGCATCGCAACGTTGCAAAATTGAGAACTACACCTGATTAGTAACAAAACAGGAGATAAAACAAGGAGAGAGAGATAGAGAGAAAGAGAGAGAGAGAAACAGGAATCCTTATTATTGACAAACTTATTTTTATGTATTAATAGATTATGAAGTTTGTTTACATGTTGATATAGAAACATGCGCAGTTTAGTTAGTTGTCACCCTTAACTTTTAGCAACTATAGTCCACATGATATTTGTATGTACAATGTGGGTTTTGGTATAGTATTAGCTTTGATGTATTTGGTGTGTGTTTATATGTTTGTAAATAAATTTACTTTTGTGATGTGCGCGATGTCGGCCCTTCTTTGTGTGTGTGTGTGTGTGTGTGTGTGTGTTATGTGTGTGAGAGAGAGAGAGAGAGAGAGAGAGAGAGAGAGGCAGGAAGGAAGGAAGGAAAATGGATGTTTGTTCAATTATATATTATTAAAGTTTGAATTTCTTCAAATTTTAATGTCGGCTTCCTTTTTGAGTGGTCATTTATGGGGCCATTGTACAGTTAATTATACAATTTTAGTCTTCTCAGTTTATTTTTAGCGTTTATATTGGAGTCTTGAATGTTGTTTATCATTTATAAACTGTTGTATACCGTTCTATAGCTGGAGGCATTTCGCAGATAATTGTGGAGATGGCTCTGTAACAGGAGAAGATTCAGTCCAATCGCCTTCTGCAACGCTGCAATGCACGAAGTTGGGCTTGATCAATTGTTTTACCGGTCGAGGGGTTATTGTTTATCAAGCGCGAAGAACATTTGTAAGGGAGGACAGCGGTTTCTGAGAATGCTCAGCATTCTTTGTTTGAAAACTGAAATCAGTACATTCCCTTGCCCACTACCCCCTGAAAGAAGTATACACTGATTGATGAAATACTTCGAGTTTGGACCCTTGACGGCGATTCTTGAAGTTTGTTGCTCATTCTTTTCCCAGGCACTATTAGAAATTTTGCGTTATCTGCCTCTGAGCGAGGTCAGATGAGCTGTCCTCTCGCTCTGTTCTTCCTAACCTTGCGACCTGCGACTTCCTGGTGTTGTGGAGCCGGGTTCTCGAGAGTACCTGACCACTAAATGACTATATCTCCCAGTGCACCTGTAGTCTGCTGAAAAGTAATGTTAAGTAATGTGTCGGATAGCTCATAGTTGCATTTACTTGCTTTGCCAACACGCGTAGTATAGTTTGTCATGTGATGGAAGGGCATCTGGCCTGCCATTCAAGTGTCGATCACGCTCAAGGTGGCTTAATTTAATCTGCAGTTCCATATGCAATGCCGGAGTTCATCAGCTGTTTGGCGAGGTGTAGGCACGGGTGATGTTCCCGAAGGTTTAAAGACTGAATTACGGAAATTTTGCGCCAATCCCGCCAAGGCCAGGGCTCTTTTTGCTCCTTATTGTCATGCTGGTTCAAGCACCTCCCTGTGCATGTGGTGAGCCTCAACACCCGCGACTTGGGTTGTAATCACCAAGGACGCGTAACAACAGTTGGGGTGTCTAGCGAAGAGTGCGCGTGCTTTCGGCCCTAGTCTCCTCGAGACCAGAAGTTTCATGGAGAAAAACTGAGGGGTACATAAAGTTTGTGCAAAAAATTCTCCTTAAGGTGATATTTGCAAATAAGCAATGTGAAATGATACTGTGTGGCGCACACAACGTTATTGCCTGTTAATGGCCTTGTAAATTCGCAATTTGGTGCGAAATGGAACAGAGTTTAGTGAAAAGTTGGGGTTAATTTTGAAATGGCCGCTCTTTGTACCTTGTGCTCGCACATGGGTCCAGGGTAACCCCGAGATACTTGACCCGGTTCCTGCAGGGAATTACCTGGCCTCCGGATTGGCTGATCATGAGAATAGCATGCGCCAGTTCTCACTCCATTCCTGCAACTGTGTGAGATACGAGCGGAGTTGAGTTAGTGCAAAATGTAAATTTCTGTTTTGAGTCAAAATGAGAAAATCTTGATAAGGAAATCGGATACATAAACCGAGAAGAGTGCAGGTGACAACACGCCCTGCCTGTACCGTACGAGCTTCAACTTTAACACAGAACGCGCGGTTTGAGAAAAGCGCTTTTGATTAACTCTTGACCACGCGCGGCAATCCGGCAGACATGAGTTTGCAAATAAGCTCTGCGTACCAGGTGCTAGTGAAGTCAAGCAGCACAGCAGCGAAGAACATGCGCTACCTGAATCCCAATGCGGTCTTCCCCACCACTCTCAGTAAATGCTGAGTGGTCGAGTATTTCGTTTGAAGTGAAGCTGGTGCTCCGAAAGCAGCTCAGATATCAGTGCCTCCAGGAGGGCCAATAATGTTTCAACACTTTGACACCGTGGGGGACATGCTGATCGGCTGGAAGGGTGGACTGGGTCCTTCCCTTTTTTCAAAATGCATATACTTTCAGCCTCCACCCCTCACGTTCGTGGGAAATAGGACAGATTAATACATGAATTGTAAACTTTTATTATGCGGAGTATAGGCTGGTTTGGGAGTCGGTTGAACATTGCAGGAGTGACCCGGTCGTGTCCCGATGCTTTGCATGGGTATAAGCGCCGGTTCTGCTCCTCCACCTCATTAGGAGAGATGACGGGAAGTCTGTGCTGCCCAGGTAGCCGCGGAACAGCCGCACGACTCCAGCGCCTGGAGTTATCAATTGAATTGTACTGTCTCTCGAGTTCGCCCAACGCAGTTACCTTCTCTCTTCGGGCTCGTACACTTGTCTTCCTCTGCATCCCTGAATGAGATGCCGATGAGCTTCGCGTTCCCCTCTCAACTTGCGGATGATTATACATGGTTGCTTTAAACAATCAAATCTATGTACCGTGTTCTCCCAGCTTCTAGCCGAGTTCTGCATAAACGTCTCCATTCATATTTTCATGTTCCTTGAAAATCTTTATTTGTTAGTATTGAGATAATAGCAAAATGCTGTACTTTTCTTACAAGAGTAGTAAGAAAACCAGTAGGAGACTTTTATTGGCAGAGAAAACGGCAAAAAAACCCTGCAAAAATTCATCATATGGCAAAATGTACAGAGCGTGTCATAATAATATAGCCGCCACTCAACCAACAATAGTGCAATGGTAGGATCGAACAGAACGGTGAACAGCGACATGTCTTTTAGTTAGACGAGAAGAAAAATATTTAAAACATTTAATAATAATGTAATAATTTCATGCGCAAAGATACTTTTTTCCTATAATATACAATAATAAAATGAAAATATGGGACAGTGAATTATGCAAATTTTCCTCCTCTAGTTTCTAGTGACACTTTAGTGCACAAAGATGATTATTGATTGTTAAAAGACAAATATATCAGTTTATATCATATAATAGCGTTATATGGACATCAAATAACATTACTATGTTTGGCGGTTTATCCTCGTACCTTAACGAACTCAAACGCTAATTTACCTGGTGAGCAGAAGAGACGTGTCGTGGTGATTGCTGCTAGAGTCATCTCTGGTGTTCACGGTGCTCTGCCATGCGCAGAAATTGCGAAGCATCTCAGCTGCTGAAATACCATCATGTCCACTGTTTTTCCATCTGCTTTCCCGAGGTACGAACTCAACATCCTGAAAATGATGTAAGGTGGAAATATATATTAATCTCAGCATTATAAAACGTGGCAATAGGATTCAGTATACTGGGAGATTGAATTGCAGACCGCCACGGGTGGCCGAGGTCGTTAAGGCACGGACTCGTGAGCGGGAGGTCTGCGGTTCGAATCCCGCCAGGACCGTCCTCCCTGACTGGGGTTTTTTCAGGTTTTCCTCAGTCTTCATAACTGGCAAATGCCGGGCAGGTACCTAAACTTAGGCCTGGAACGCTTCCTTCCTTAAAAAAAAAAAAAATCCTTTCCCAATATATCATTTCATTTCATGTATCATCAGTGTCCACCGCCTGTGGTGCCTCAGTAGTAAAAACGGGCGTTAAACACTACTCAAAAAAAAAAAAAAAAGATTGAATTGCAGCAGCAGTGTCGTGCTGGTAACGATAAAACTGTAGTGTTAATGATAAAACGCTACACTATTGATGTAAACATTTTATTCGCCTTAATAATTTAAATATTTTAAAACCATCCCCATTCTTGCATCATTCATTTTTGGTAATTGCCTAATTTAATTACTATGGTTATCCGGAAGCTATTTTTAAAAAAATTTCAGCATTTTATTATTTTTTTTTTTGTATATGATATTTTAATATTTCTTATAAATAAAAGGCCACAGGTGTCCAGGTTGGCAGAATCAAGGAGATCAACATTAGCGATAATTCTATTCTCAAACACTGTATGGAATTCGTTATGAAATGTAAGTTATCCTTTACCTATTTTTAATTTTATAATTATAGCACAATTAACGGTTGGAATATGTAAATGCACATAAACTGATTTCAAGTTTAATGTTCCGTTATATTATAGCAGAAGTTGAAATGATTAAAACTGCTAACCCACAAGGAAAATGGAATGTGTCGAACAAATGAAGGGAATATATCTTATCGAAAGTCATTTAGATTTGTCAACAGCTATGAATGAATGTCCCATTCACGATGTGGTAAAAGGCCAGTATGGTGACCGCCACGGAGGTCGTTAAGGCACGAACTGGTGAGCGGAAGGTCTGGGGTTCGAATCCCGCCAGGACCGTCCTCCCTGATTGAGGTTTTTTTCCAGGTTTTCCTCAGTCCTCATAAATGGCAAATGCCTTGGAGGTACCCTAAATTTAGGCCAGGAACGTTTCCTACCTTAAAATTAAAAATCCTTTTCCAATATATAATTTCATCTAATGTATCATCAGTGTCCGTCGTCTGTGGTGCCTCCATGGTAAAAGCGGGCGCTCCAGTGTCGTGAGTTCAAATATGACAGAATATTTTGTGAAGATGGTCATGATGGTGATCCTTCAAACATTTTTCAACAAAAGAAAACTGGTAAAACGCAATAAAAGTGTTCGATGAGCAGCTATCAGGGATATATCAAAGCGAAAGATATCTTAATTCCATTGTGTATATACTATTTTAATCAAAGAATCAGAGATAAACATTAATTGCAAGAAGGACACGTTTTATGTTGACAACTACTCAAAAACGATGGAGAATTAACATTTATTTGCAAAGAACATCGAAAACATTTTCTGGTTGACAAACAAAATTTTCTTGACAGATTTATAACTTTGAATGAGTCATTGGTCCTCACATGATTCTGAACCAAAGTGCAAATGTTTCATATTTATACTTCAATAGTAATGAAATACATCACAATAACAGGAAAAAATCTGCCCATGCTACAAGTACTAAAACAATGTGTTAATCTATTCAAAATACTTGTACGTGAAGTGTATTCAAGCGTGCTTAATTGCTTAAACATTTTTAATTATTGCTCCATTGAAATCAATAATATATGTTATTCATTCCTTTATAACAGAAAGTATTACCAAAACAGTTCATATTTCTTTTATCATAATAAAATGCAAGAAAGTTTTACACATTTACTGAATGTTGTTTCCAGATTGATCTGTCGCATGAATAGCAATAAATTAGCGATACTTTTTACATTCCGCATGTAAACTATTTCGAGTTCTGTTTTAATTTATTTTATCAATTGTTGTTTATGCTTCACGAGCCTTCTGCAGAAGTGCACATGGAAAACGCTTCCGAGTACGTTGAACTACTGATTGAGCAACGTTTGCGAAAGTGTCTTCAGCGATTGCAGCACATGCCGTTTCAATTTCTTTCCGAAGTGCTGTCAGTGTATACGGTGTACAACAGCCTTAAGAGTTCCCCATAGGTAGAAGTCCAACGGAGTTCCTCTTTGCAGTTTTAATAATACGACGTAAGCTGGTTCTGCTAATCCCAGTCTCAGGTGCACATTGCTTTGTAGAATTCTACGATGAGGGCTCAAAACGTTCCAAAACCATAGCCGAGGACGCTGGGCTTGTTGCTGTGCGAGGTCTCCCAGATCTGCCCTTGTGAACATCGCATACGGTACCACGAGTCTCAAATTTGTCTCGAATGCGTGCAATTGTTACTCACGTTGGCGGTTCTGTTCTGTATCCACGTCTCCATTGCCTTTGAACTTCATCACATTCTCGGTTTTCCAATATCACTTCAATATTACTTTACGCTGTTCAAACGATAATCTTGGCTCCACTTTGTTGTAACAATGCTAGCATACCGTAATATGAGTCACATCTGTTTACAGAACATACGATAATCTTGACTTCAGTTGTTCATTGTTGATTTACGATAATCTTGGCTTCATTTGTTCATTGTTGATTTACCTGTCACATAGCAACGCTATCATAATGTATGTGAGTCACATCTATTTACAGAACATCATACTACACATTACTGTTGTTTTTCGATGCAACTTTGAAATATATTAAATAGATATCTACTGTGAAAGTGTGTATACGTTTTGGCACCCAGGGTATATATATATATATTCGTTTCTGTTAAGCAGGCAGCCAGGCACCCTCCTATTGTAAATACTTTAGCAAAATTTCTTGGGTAAGGGAACAATACAATTTAATTATAACGCTATTTTTATTGCTTTTACATAGGCATGGCTCCTACTGTAAACACTCGGTTGTCAAACCCTGCTTTACGTAGCTTTACTGAAGGTTAACTGACCTGCTATGTATTGTTGTCCATTGGAATTTTATACAATAAAGAATTCGAAGGCGCGAGGGCTTTGCAGAGAGACTATCAATTTGATTCCTTTGTTGCAAAATACTGGTATGCAGCAACAGCAACTGGATTTAATATTAATCTTTGTGTATGCATAAGAGTGCACACATTGTATAGTGTTTCATGTTTGAATCTGAGAATGTCGAAATTAAATTGCAGTAAAAAAATTAAATTAAGCAACTAGAGAACTATGGATTCATTTGTTCATAGTGCTAATCAGAAACAGAATAGTGACAGTGTTAGCAGTGTAAGTAGTGTTAATGATCAAAACGGAGTTGATCAAATAAGTGTAGGAAGTGATAAATATTTGGATCTACAGGTATCAGATTTGAACATTAACATGGAACGCGTTTCGGTTTATCCTGAACTAGATATTGGTTGTCACATTAACGATCACACATTTTATGATAGACTGAAATATCAGTTTTTGTGTAACTCTTGGGCAGCTGATAAAACATGAATTCGCTATGAAGCATAGCAGTGGGCATAACAGAAAGTTTCCATTGAAATGGATGAATAATTTTGTTTGGCTAACTTATAGTGCTAAAGATAATGGTGCGTATCGTAGATTTTGTGTGTTATTTGGCAGAAGTGAGAGCGGTAGGAGTGATCAAAACCTTGGAGTTCTTTCAGTAAAACCACTCAATGGATATAAAAATGCAACACAGAGTTCAACACGTCAGTATCACAAAATGGATTCAATGAAAGGAAAGTGTAAAAAGGCATCCATCCAAACTGATAAACATTTGAAGGAACTGGGGAACAAAACAGACAGCAGCTAGTGCCAATCGTATAAACTGTTATTGTCTGCGACCGTCAAAATATTCCTCTCAGGGGTCATAGACATGACGGAAAAATCATTCTAAATTTAGCCGCGGCTCTGAAACTAAAGGGGAAGGAAAATTTCGCTCCCTACTTAGATAGTAAGTGAGGGCGATGATATATTGAGAGCACATTTATAAAACAGCTTCCAAAATGCAACCCTTGTTAGTAAAACCATTCAAAATGATTTAATTGATTGCTGTGGGGAGTTACTTCACCAGAAAATCATAGATCGTGTAAAAGTAATAGAAATTTTACAATAGTAGACAATTGACGAAAACACTTGCGAGCAAATAACATTGTGCATTAGGTATTTAGATATACACAGTCATACGGTAAGGGAAGATTTTGTAGCATTTTTAAATGTCAATAACCTAACAGGAGAAGAACTAACGAACACCATACTAACCATACTTGGTAATATTGTTTAAAAGCTCAAGATATGCGAAGACAAGCCTATCATGGAGGGTGCAATATGGAGGCAAAATATCGCGGTAGGCAGGCGTGAATTCTCACGTTGGCAAAGTTTAGTCACTGTGCTAATCGCTGTGGCTATATCGAAGGCTTGCAATGTTAAGGAAATAGGGAATATTTCCGGGACTATAAAATAAATATGTAAATTCACCCTGGAGTCTGCAAAACGAATTACTTTGCTGGGAGAAAAAAATCCTGAATCTAAGATGGAACGTCTTAAACCGTTGGGTTTCCTCAGTCCTCATAACTGGCAAATGCCGGGGAGGTACCCTAAACTTAGGCCTGAAACGTTTCCTTCCTTAAAAAACCCTTCCCCAATTTACCATTTCATTTCAGTGTTAACCGCCTGAGGTGCCACAGTAGTAAAAACGGACGTTAAATACCATTCAAAAAAAAAAAAAAAACATCGCTGGGTGGAGAGATATGATCCCGTGTTCATTTTTCATGACATGTTGCCTCGAAGAAATTGCTCAAGAACAGGAAGGAACACCAGGACTTTATGTAGCGATGTCAGCACACGGTTTCAATTTATTGTCACATGAAAGTACTTGTAGAGATGTTTCACTAACACTACCAGTGTCCCGCCAACTTCAACGTACCTCATTTGATTATACCAACTGAATAAAATTTGCTTCACATAACTGACGCATTGAGTAACCGCAGAACATCAGCCGAAGAAAACTTCGAGGAAAGTTATTCAAGAGCAATTTCATTAAGTGAAAAACTTGACATTTGTGTGTCGGTACCTCGAAGAGTTAATTAGTGGCCGATAATGTACTGCAGTGTACATTCCATTTTTAGATCATATGGTGGCAGAGTTAAAAGGACGTTTTCCTAAAGAGGGGGAAAAAATTATCAAAGTCCTATACCGGCTCGTTGTTCGAAATCAGCTGTTGATGTTGCAAGGGGTTTAAAAGCCGCAGCAGAGAAACATGAGAGTGATTTACCTGCCACGATCACTGAACTAAGAGAAATTGCATTTATGACAATACGCTGGGAAACTGGGTCAGACACTGACAAACCAAAAACATAGACTCTCTTTCACTGAAAATGCTTGTTATCCTAGTACACAATTGCAAGTTTATACACTCGGAAGAACGACAATTTCTTCTCTTAGAAGAGTGGAAACTTATCTTCGTTCAACTATGACTGAAGAGAGAGATTAAATGGGTTGATACTTTTACGTATACACCAGGACATTGACAATACTCCAAGAGAAATAACTGATATCTTTGCAACGAAACACCAGCGTCGGTTGCAACTCTTACTTTTACTTGTAATTGGACAGTTCCTAAATCTATCTAGTGTTCTAGGGAAAATATGCATTTGAAATATATTATATATTGCCATTATAGTGATAGGGTTAGTTCATAAATGTATGCAGAAAACAGTGGACATTTAAGTGATTAGTTGGTGTGCGAAAGAAAAAAGAAGTGAAAATGTCCAGATGCTGCAATTGATATCTGCACAGAGTGAATACAAATCTACAGAATTCCATATTTATGCGTTTTAAAACCTTAAATTATTCTTTTGAATGTATCTGATAAATTCTATACGACACTTGTTCTGCCCCCTCCCTCTAACGTTTTTTGAATCCACGCTTAAAAATTCAACCCCCCCCTCCCAAATAGTCGGAACTCTTGTGTGCAAAATGGGCAAAAACAGCATCCATCACTTCTTCGTCACATTTATATTTCATTCCTCGAAGGTCCTTATTAAGTTTTGAGAAGAGGAATTAGTCACTGGGAGCTAAATTTGAGCTGTAGGGTGGATGGTCGATCTCCTTGAAGCCACATTTCTTCACAGCTTCCTTTGAAACAAGAGCTGTGTGCATAGCCGCATTGTCCTGAAAATGGTGCGCACCATAGTTTTTCTTGCCTTTTCTCTTTGATGGAAGTACGTAGTCTGTGCAGTAGGACAGCATAGTACTCCCATTTACTATGGTGTTCCTTCCCTTGAAGTCAATGAAGAGTATTCCTTCACAGTCCCAAAATATGGTGGCCATGATCTTCTTGGTTGACTGAGTGACCTTGGCCTTTAAAGGTGGTGCTTCGCCAGGTTAACGCCACTGCACTGATTCTCTTTCAGACAAGGGATCATAGTAGAGGACCATAGTTTCATCTCCCGTAACAATGGTATACAGAACTTCTCTCTCGTAACCACGGCAGAGCTCCAAAAATGCCTGACAACAGATAAGTTGTTGCTGCTTTTGAACTGAGGAATGAAGTCTAGGCAGCCATCTTGCACTAACCTTATTCATGTTTAAATGTTCATGAATAATTCGAAAGACTGTTGTTTTAGAAGGGCCCAACCTTGCTGTTATTTCTTTAACTTTCAGCAGCCGGTCTTCCATACTTTCTCCTTCCACAAGAGCGATATTTTCAGAAGTGAACACCTCCAAGGGCCGACCTGCACGCTGTTCGTCTTCAATGCTTTCTCGATCCACCCGAAAAATTTTGGATCATTCTTTTACTGTAGAATATGAGGAAGATGCCGTCCAATAGCTGTTTAATTTCATTTGGAGAAAGTCCTTCTTTTGTGAAGAACTTAGAACGCCCGAAATTTCATTTTGGACATGTTACAATCTTTTACACTTAGCCTTCTTTATGCAACTATATCTGAACAACTGAACACAGCGGGGCGGAAGTTACAGCTGCAATTATTTACTTAACAGATAAGATATGGCACCAGATAAGGTTTTTATGAAAGCGATTATCCTTATTGGCGAGGCCGGAAACTTTTGCACCTACCCTCATAATATCAAACTTTGAAATTGATGAAACCTCTGAAAATTCTGGGATTGAGAAATTTTCTTTCGTCATTGCGCCAAGCGGTAATTCAAAGGTCCCGCAGAGCTTTATGCCGTCAATTATTTTTCGTAATACCTACAGCAATTTCTACGGATTTTATAATGTGTCTTTAAATGGAATGTTTGTAGGCATTATTAACCAGTTGTGCAATATCTTGTTTTCCCGAAACTTTATATTCTAGCTCAGCATCACTTGGATTGTTATACTGTTTCATCTTTTGTTATAAAATATCATCAACTGTGGTTACAATCTTTGTACAAGTCCCTTTGGTATTCTCTGTCCTAAATAACATGCAGGGGAAACAGAACAATCTGTTATTAGCCTCATATCTACGTATCCATTAATATTTATTATGAAATTAATTTTAAACGTTCGTTTAATTATAGTCGTGGAATTCCTTCTCATCAACAGCGACATTTCGAAATTATATTCATGCTTGGCAACACTTTTAATTCTTTCAGAGATTGTCTTTTCTCGTTCTTGTTGTAGCAAAGATCGCGATTCAAGCCAGTTGTGATAGTGCCCTTTAAAACCGATTGCGATATAAAGTTGACGGGTATCTAATGTAATATATTGTGACGAAATTATTCGCAAAATGTCATTTACATGGGAAAATTTCGAAAATATTAACAAAATGTGCAACAAAAAAAATCATCCTAACAGGACGAACATGTTACTACCTTTGAAATGCAAAAAACAACAACCCTAAAGAAACTATCCCAATTTCCTTCAAAAAGCAGTTTGTCAATAGAAGTTGTCCGTTCTTCACAACTTCGTCCCAACCTGCCACAAATAGACAAGAGCACCTACAATTATTTTCCAGTAGAGGTGGCCTTGCAGAATCTTAAATAAAATTGATGAACGAATCTCTTGTAGCAATGATTGCAAATGATGGTCAACCTCTTTCTATATTTGAACAATGAGGTATAAGGAAATATATGCATAAACTGCAGTCACTTTAATGCATGCCATAAAGAAAAGCTCTCACATATCAATTGATTCCCAAATTGTACGATTAGATTACAAAAGAGATAAAGAAATCACTGGAACATGTAAACAGCTTAACTATTACAATTGGCCAGTAGTCAAATAAAAATAATAAATATTTCCCAGTTACGTGACATTATATGTAAATTTTGTGATAAATTCTACTCTTGAAACAACAGAACTTCCTGGAAGTTATAGTGGTGAAAACTTAGAAAACTGTATTTCTAAAGTAGAATGTTTTATGTAAGATCACAACTATATTAACTGATAACGGTGCCAACATAAAAAATACAGTGATAGAGCACTTGAAAATAAGTGCTTGTTGCTCATACTTGTGCGTATGCGAGCAATTGTAGACATCAAACAATTGAAAGTAACAACAAAAAATGAAAACAATTATTACGCATTTTAAAACAAGCGAAGATAAGCTGCGGGAATGCCTAAGTACTAAAAGTGAAACAAGACATAGTATCCCGGTTGATGTGAGGCCTGTGCAAATTCGGGCACAGCTATTAGCAGTCATGGGCCATTTGCGCCAAGTATCTTGATTGACTCTCTAAATGCCACTTCCTGGAAGAATTTGGAGGGTGTCATTAACATGACGAAATGTCAGGCAAGAAGTACCCCATTTTGTTAATGGCAGCACCACTTGTTCGAGGTGAACAAGCCGAATGCGAAAAACACCGAGGGCATCGAATTGGGGGAAGGAGGGGGGGGGGGGGGAAGAAAGAAAGAAAAAATAATTAAAAAAATTTTTTTTTCCTATAGGAGGCAAATTGGATTCAAAGCTTAAGAAAACATATTCGGGCTAAAGGAAAACTGATATAAGGCTCCGAAGTTTATGACAAAAGAGTTTGCACATTTATTTAGATGGAAGCTATCGAAGGAAGCGAATCTGCAATGGAGGGAACCTCATCAACAAGTTGCAGGAAAAAGAAAAGAATGCCGTGGGAGTCATTTGACTCAAATACCAAAGAAAGAAAACCAGCAATGACACCGAGATTTAGGTGGAAACATTCTCTTCTGCGATTTCCACATGAAATGTTTATTTATACCGGGAATTTCAGTACCACCTGAAAAAGCCGTCTCCAAAGCAGTTGAGATTAGGGCAAAGAAATAGATTTACATTAAATATATAAATGCAACCTTACTTTTAAACAGTAAAAATTCGAAGGACAATTACATAAATACATATTGAAAGTATAACAATAGTAACAACAATAATTTGGAGTTATTTTATGTAAAATTAAACATAATATATGATATTGTATGACATAAAGATATTTTAATTTTACATAATGTAACATTGTATTTATATTGTAATGATACCAATATACGACGTATGTAAAAATAAAAGTCGGGCTTTGCTCACCCCTGTTGTAGGGGCAGATAATTCGTTTATTACAGATGATATCTCTCTTTATTTAATAAATTATTATTTTGACCACAATACAGTTGAATGCTCTAGTGCATATCTAAGGTAGAATTAAATATTTTTCTACCATATTTTTTATTTTGTATTATGAATAGAATAAAAAGGCTAACACATTTTATTGTTATATCAAATGAATGATATTAGTTCATAGGGAATATAATCGTTAGCTCTCTATAAGAACAACTGTTTACTTTAATTTGAAAAATATAATCGGTTACTTTAATAATCCAGCAAGTGCTTACATTTATTTGCCCTTACAACAACCTTCACTTGGAAGCTACATTGATTATTTGGTTAGTTGAGACTGTGCGAAATAACCTTAAAGCACTTACCTGATACAATGCTTTGAGCATATTTTTTATCACCAATTTGTAAGCCTGAAATTACAACAACCGAGCGATATGCACTCATATGTGTGGTGTGTAGGTTACTTTCATTCGAAATAAAAATCATTACTCTGATCAAAAGTTGAAATTTACCTTCATTCGGGGAAAAAACATTTCATTAAATAATGAAATTGATTTCAAAACAATCGAATGAAAAAGAAATAATCTGAACTGTGGTCTAGTGGTAGCGTTTGCGACTACTAATCCGGAAGTCCTGAGTTCAATTTCCGGTCAGGTCAAACTGTTCGCGTAATGGTTTTTCCTTAACCTAAGAAGAGGAATGTCAAATAGTTTAAGGCGCCCAGGATTTGCACTATCATTAATTCATTTCATTTAATTCATCCATACAGACTTGCACATACAGTATTCACTCCACAATCTACAGACGTCGTGAGAAGACCAATGCAGTAACAATAATTAACAATATAAAAGAACAATTTAATAATCTTCTAATATAACAAAAATAATGAATAATTGATTATCGCATCGCTAGTCCATAGAGTCCCAACAGACTTTGAATACATATTATGTATTATGAAAGATCGTGAAAATTGCACAGAAAGAAAGTAACAAAACTGATAAAGAATGAGTTTCTATAAAAAGAATTACAAGCACGGGTGACATTTTGGAAACCTGCTGTGGCAGCCTTGGGAAACAGATAGCATTGAATACTATTAGTCCTTTCCATTCAGATGGAGACAATATGGAGGCTACGCGTATACAGAGCGCTATGATCATCCTCAGCACGTGGATAGCAAACAAGTTTTACGCATAGGAAGATAATATATCGAAGCTTTCCGAACTGCTGCGCTACGTTAGTTTGACACCAACCATCGTCTTTAAATGTGCAGTATGGAATACCTTTCATAAGCTTAAAATTCCATTCATTCAAGTTATAGATCGTTCTTTAACTCTAACCGAACGAATCCATCAACGCCGACAATAATTAACGAGGACGATTTTGCAATCATGTCGAGGTCACTTCCACGGAATGAACTCGTTAATAAATTAAACTTTCGCAATCACTTCGCCCTTATTTTATTTTAAATGATGGGTTAGCACCACCTGTGGCCACCATTATATAGTGCAATCTTTGATGTGCACAAGTTGCAACATTTTGCACAGCTCTTGGCTTCAACAAGGAAGGGCAACTGTTTGGCAACCGTGTAATTCGAAAAGCTGTGACATCTCTAAGATCTGACAAGTGCAAGGTGTATCTTAGTCCACATGCTACAACTGAAGAGCTGAACGCAAAGATTCGAGGTGAGGTTGCAATTGAAATTCATAAAATATCCCTGAAGACTATGTAATTTTTGCACTGAAATAGTGGTTCCCTACAGAACGAAATCTTTGTGTGGACTTCATTAATACGGTTGGAAATGAACGAAGTGCGTTAAAACCTTATAGCAGTTAAGCAAACCGGTAACTATGGTAGGTTACTTTTAGCGTAAATGCTCAATACAGCATGTTAAGTAACGATATTGAATACATTAAATAAATTAATTATACGCTGAAGGTAGGAACTGGTTTCTACATATTAAACCATAAATATTTACAATTCTACAAAGTTTTCATCGTCCGGAATTCTTTGTTGTTTAAGATATTGAAGGACAGATATTGTGTTCTATTAACCTACAGGTTTTCATTTGGTACTATTTTTGTGCTATACTGAATGGTTTACTTGCTATCGGATCCTAATTTCACATGAAACTTTTAAACTTATGTATATAAATGAGTGAAAGTTCACAAGGTGTAGAGGCGGTGCTTTGCCAGGTTTACACCACTCTATTGATATTCTTTTGGACAAGGAATCATAATAGAGCGCCAAAGTTTCATCTCCGGTGACAATGGTTTGCAGAACGTCTCTCTCGTTGCCACAGCAGAGCTCCAAAAATCCCTGACAACAGATGACTCGTTGCTGCTTTTGGACTGAGAAAAGAAGTCTAGACGCCCATCTTGAACTAACCTTATTCGTGTTTGAATGTTCGTGAAGAATTCGAAGGACTGTTGTTTTAGAAAGGCCCAACCTTGCTGCTATTTCTGTAACTTTGAGCCGCCGGTCTCCCATAATTTCTCCTTCCACAATTCAAGTATTCTGTTTATTATTCAGGATATTTGGGGTAGAGAGTTTTTCCTTCCTGAAAATGTCGCTTTGATTAATATTAATTTTTAAAAAATCTCAAAAGTACCCCACTTACCTTCAAAATATGCAGATTCACCACAGCGATAGAGATGGGGTTTCCCACCGATGCATCTTTGTAGATCTGAGATACCTGCAATTAAAGGAATTTCCAACAGTAAGATATGATGGGCAAATCTCCTGGGCTATTTGAAACACCTACATCCAAACAGGTGTTTCCCCTCAATAAAGTCATCATTATGTGTATAAAGATCACAGTTTTGTAATCTGCAACTTTCCAAGAAAATATAACATCACCAAATGAAAGAAATGACATCTTAATTTACGGAACAGAAAAAATCCATGAAGTTTTTAGTAAAACAAAAAGCATTTTTCTGTTCTCCTGATCCTGAAATGAACCCAGACTTTAAAGGAATATATAAATGACAATATTAACTAACTGAACGCATATTTTTAACTGAAGAATGAATTAAGATTCCTGTTTTTTGGAACAATCAGTTCTGGGAGACAAGATGTTAGAAGTATCGTTCAAACGCAAATAAGCATGGTTTTAAGTTACTGAGTCAACGTTGAAGTGCAAGATTTGTAGCTTACTTTGAAACACTAAGAGATGATGTTGATGATAATGGTGGTGGTGTTGGTGGTAGTGGTGGTGGAGGTGGAGGTGGAGGTGGTGGTGGTGGTGGTGGTGGTGGTGGTGGTGGTGGTGGTGGTGGTGGTGGTGGTGGTGGTGGTGGTGATGACGATGATGATGACGATTTCTTTTCCAACATTGTAACGGGAGACAAAACGTAGATTTATCAATTAGAGCTTGATATAAAAATACCATCCATGAAATGTCATTACAAAACTTGTCAGAAAAATCGTTCAAGATAATGCCCCCCGCAGCACATTTTTCTGTAATTCTGAATGTATTATTTTGATTAACGTTTATTTTTCTAGTGAAACATTTAACTACAGAGTACGACGGTAGGTCCATAAGTTTCCGGCCTAACCATTTTAAGGGTATGATAAAGACAAAAACTGTATTTCACTTTTCATTATAGTTACCATTTATTGCAATACACTTCTTCACATCTTTGAATTAACATTTCAATCCCCCTCCTCCAAAATAACCAGAAGGCTTGTCTGAAAAATGGGCAAAAACAGCAACCATCACCTCTTCGTCACACTTAAATTTTCTTCCTCGAAGGTCCTTATTGAGTTTTGAGAAGAGGAAATAGTCACTGGGGGCTGTAGCGTGGATGATCGATCTCCTAGAAGCCATATTTCTTCACAGCTTCCTTTGCAACAAGAGCTGCGTGCACAGGCGCGTTGTTGTGAAGAAGGCGCACACCAACACTCAGCTTTCCTCGCTTTTTCTCTTTGATGGAAGCACGTCGTCTGTGCAGTAGACCAGCATAGTACTCCCCATTTACTGTGGTGTTCCTCTCCTTGAAGTAAATGAAGAGTATTCCTTCACAGTCCCAAAAGATTGTGGCCATGGTCTTCTTGGTTGACTGCATTCATTCCTTGGCCTAAAGGCGGTAGCCTTGGCCTAAAGGTAGAGGTGATTCACCAGGTTTATGCCACTCCATTGATTCTCTTTTGGATAAGGGATCATAGTAGAGGAGCATAGTTTCATCTCCTGTAACAATGGTTTGCAGAACTTCTCTCTCGTTGCCATAGTAGAGCTCCAAATATATCTGACAACAGATGACTCGTTGCTGCTTTTGGACTGAGAAAAGAAGTCTAGGCGCCCATCTTGCACTAACCTTATTCATGTTTAAATGTTCATGAATAATTCGAAGGAGGGAATGTTGTTTTAGAAGGGCCCAACCTTGATGCTATTTCTGTAACTTTGAGTCGCTGGTCTTTCATAATTTCTCCTTCCACAAGAGCGGTGTTTCAGGAGTGAGCACCTCCAAGGGTCGACCTGCACTCTCTTCGTTTTCAATACTTTCTTGGCCCATTCGATAAAGTTTGGCCCATTCTTTTACGGAAGAATATGAGGGGGATGCTTCCCCATATACACCGTCCAATCAAACCGCCACGGGTGGCCGAGGTCGTTAAGGCGCGGACTTGTGAGCGGAAGGTCTGGGGTTCGAATCCCACCAGGACCGTCCTCCCTGTCTGGGTTTTTTTCCAGGTTTTCCTCAGTCTTCATAACTGGCAAATGCCGGGGAGGTACCTAAAACTTAGGCCTGGAACGCTTCCTTCCTTAAAAAAATCCCATCCCAATATATCATTTCATTACATATATCATCAGTTTCTACCACCTGTGGTGCCTCTGTAGTAAAAACGGGCGTTAAACATTACTCAAAAAAAAAAAAGCCCAACCGCTGTTTAATTTCATTTGGAGCAAGTCCTTCTTTTGTGAAGAACTTAATAACAGCTCGAAACTCCATTTTGAACATGTCACAATCTTCTACGCATATCTTTCTTTATGCAACTATATCTGAACAAATGAACATAGCAGCGCGTAAGTTATTATTTACTTAACAGATAAGGTGTGACACCAGATAAAGCCTTTGTGAAGGCGATAATCCTTACCGGCAAGGTCGGAAACGTGGACCTACCCTCGTATATGTAAAAACTGTTGTGAAGGTAGAGTAGTACCGCCATGACTTCTGGGAAGCGAAATGTCGTAGATTTGCAGAGTTCATATTGAAAACCAGTGTTGCATAGCCAAAGAATTGAGAAGTAATCCTGTCGACAGACATTGAAATTCTAAAAAGAGAGAGAAACAATGTGTTGGATTGAGTGTTGAAAGCCGCTTGTGAATAATTTTTCTCCATTATCCAAGTTCGATATTCTGATAAAAAAATGGAGCCCTGATTTGAAAGTAAATTACTGTAGAAGGAATACATATAATAACAAGTTAATAAAGGATTTTCTGGACAACAATTTTGATAGAATATATATTGAAATTGCAAGGCTTTTAACTTTTTGAGTGAAAGAAGCACGGGTGTATTGAAGAGAACGGTATCTGAAAGTCAGTTATGTGTTCGATAGGCTATGGGATAGATAAACGTTTACGAATTGAAAGATATATATTCCATAACTTAATCTCTTCGATAAATGTTTCTGAAAAGTCAGATAGTAGTTTTGTAACAGATAAGCTTTCGATAAATTATTATGAGAAAATTTACCAGATATCTTTCTAATAAGCCTTTATCAACCTTCAGACGGCTGTCCATAAGTGCATGTGAAAGTTTTATTAATAAAGTAACGAAATAATCCATTTTGAAAATTATAACGTCATTTGTTGCACTTTTTCTCCTTGAGTATCAAAATCCATGTGTCCTAAGGAAGTTTCGTTTTCCCATTTCTGAATCTTAAGTTGGTATACATCACATTTTAAATATTGTGGCGATTATAAAAATGGTGCTATTAATGAGGCGTTGAGAATGCTACTGCGTACAACTTATTATAGAGTCACTGTCAGCAATAATATAGTGGGACAGTTTCTTTTAAAAGGCTAACGAAGTCCATTACAGTAACAGTAAAAGAGGGAAGTTTAATAGATAGATAGCGATTGGACTACGCATGATGCATGACTAACGGTTGGCTGATTTTTGCAACGACAAGGATAGGCCTTTCATACTCCCCTTAATGCAGTGATTATTCGATTCTTGGCACTCAGTGACTTTTCAAAAGTAATTGCTGTAAATGGTCACATCAGCAGATTGATAACAAACGTTTTAAACTTTTCGTTCCAATCTGAAATTTAAAAATAAATTTGTTGGTGATTTACTGTCTTTCACATTTGAAACAAGAATTTTAAATGCTTAGTGTCAGCTGTAATGGTTTCATTAATCTTAGATAAATAACAGCATATGCTTCTAATATCTAAATGTAATTTTTTCAAAACCTCAAAATGTAATGCATTTTGCATTAATGCAAATGCAACTTTTAAAAAATAAACACCCCGAAACGAAATCCATTGTTTGTTTATCCATTTTAGAAATGTCAGTTGAGAACATGTTTGTTAACTAATATATGACTGGAAACACTTACTTTTTACAAATATGTCATTTTGTTGACACTTTAGTTAAAAAAAACATTCCTAATTTCTATAAAAGGTGCAGTATTTGTGTTGATATTTTTTAAATCTTCAAAAATTTACTGTATATGGGATGTTGTAATAAGTTTTTGCAGGAATGCTAACTAATCATTTTTACAGACATCTTCTTAATTTAGAGACAGTTCCCAGTAGGCAAAGAGTTAAAAGAAAATTTCACTTTTATTACTCTTTTAGTAGCACCCCTGCTGCTTAAATAAATCTGCCCCATCCATATGCAAATGCTTGCATCTCGTTGACTTGAAACATTTCTTAATTTACTGTATTAATATATATGTGTGATATTTTTGAAAATTTAAGTTCAGGACTTTGAATTTTGTTGTTGTTGTTGTCTCATTTAGGAAATTGATGGAATAATTTATATATATATATATATATATATATATATAAATGACGTAAAAACCTTTTAAAACGAGGGAACTGATCGATGCAAGTAATAAAACATGAGCTCTGAGCGACGTGTAAACAACATGTTTTCCAATTCTGTCATAAATTCCCCTGTGCACTATCTGAAAAGTTTGAAGCTCCTTCAACAATTTATCAAATGATATGTCTTTTTTATTATTTCCATTTCCTATGCAGACAAATATTACCTCCGCAGTGGATTTTTGAAGAGGTGATAAACACAAAATTTCCTCTTTGTTATTTACAAATATCACACACATTGGCAATATTTGTAGATTCAGGTGCCATCAAACTACAGACAAGTGACTGATATTTTGTTATGTGAGAAATTTCTTCTTTGGTCAGAAAATACAAACTTCTAATTAAATGTTTAACCTCATCACAGTTTCTTCAATTTCAGGTTTAGTCTGTTTATGCAACAGTAAGAATAGTCTTATTGGCATGCATTATGCGAAATTTTTCCTTTCCGACTGTATCTCTATGAAATTCGGAGTTGCCATGCCTTTTTAATTTTCTGGCATCTCTGGTTGCTTTTCTAAAACTTTTAAATTAATAGAAACACATTTTGTCTTTTGGTAAATGGATCAAGTAAATTTTATAGTACAGTAAACATAAACTGCAGAAAGCATCTTCTTTAGTTTTATAAAAAGCAAGCCATTTATACTTTGCTACCTATGAATACTTAAAATTATATACGGATTTAGGTTTTAGATCTTTTGTGGGCAACTGCAAATTGTGAGAAGTGTTTGTTAGTTGATCTTAAGTGCAGTTACCATCATCTTCATACTTGTAGTTTACAAGACAATTATGAATATTATGACTTAGTTTACACTATAGCAAAATAAAAACCTTTATGTTTACCACACGTATACCACAATTCAGGTCATAATGCAACTATTTAGGGCACATTCAGATTATAGTTGATGGATAATCGTGGAAATCCTGGATTTATGTATTATTATATTTAAAACCACTATTATTACTAAGTTAAATTAAGTGCGCAGATTATGCATTGACACCGTACACTCGTGATACTGTCAACAAGGAACATTCTTGTAGGGTGCCCAGCAGCTTGCTTCCTGTTTACACGCAAAACAGACCACAGATATAATATTCTGATTTCAGTAGATTAAATTGTTTCAAAAGTTTGCTTCCTGTCTTTTCTGGCACCAATTCAAAGCACTACCGCGTACATTTACAGGCATCTCTCATTTCTTGTGATTGTAATTTTAATATTTTATTCGCTGAAGACATTCTGCCATATGGATTACGTTTCTCGTTTTAGGTCCCACTAACTTTCAATTTTATGAGGACTCTATCCCTTCTTTTCCTAAAGATCGTTTTCTTTAGCCATTTTCTCTGAAGTAAATTTCTTGTTTCACAATGTAAACAGGCCATCTTAAAGAACCACTATGATGTTAAGATTGCTATTAAAAAAAAAAATAAACCGCAAAGAAATTGTTATTTCCTTGTATCTTGGAACTCTAGCTGTCGAAAACAAAATACAGATCCCAACACCTCTATTCAATTTTTTTGACATGATTCACATAATTGTCTGCATAAGACTTAGCACCATCAAGGGACTTTTGTGCTTTAAGTCGTCATTTAACATTCTGAAATGCGACCGCTCGTTTTTCTTGCGACCATACCTCTTGGATTGGGTTGAACATGAAAACAGAACCTATCTGTATGATTTATCGATTTTCTCTGCAACCTATAATCTGCTAAATTATTTCTTTATTGGAACAGTGTCAGGCATTATGATACTATAGCTGAAGATAGGTGGTTTATTTCAAGAGGAGATAGGTTTCAGATCAAGTATTTGGCTATAATGTGACACACTGTCTCAGATTTATTCACCTGGCTCCTCTCGCCGGCTGGAACACAATTTTCAAACAAATGAAAGCGAGTTTGGCATGTGAGCCTTTTATGCACGGCTACCAACTGAAAACTTAAACCAACAAAAAGGAAGGATAATAGCGAGAAGCATACTCACTATAGACATGAGAGTAAGAATGTAATGCTGGAGCCCTTCGCCGTGGTACTCTGCCATCTTCTTGTCGGCCACTACTAACATCTCCACCGTGTAGGACCGTCGATATTCTCCAGTTGCCGTGCTGCGTCTGGTGCGTCTACCCCCGACATACTGGACGGCGCCACTGCCAGTGCTACTGATGTTGGGGTCCAAGGTCATTGCCGCAGGTGCTCGCCATGGGTATCCCTCGTCTGTAACACACCAGCAACCCGTAAAAACGGCTCCTTTTGTAATATTGATATCCATTCTCATCCCTTAACCCTTTCCAGTTCATCTAACAATTTTATTTCGTGACAAAGATCTAACATGTACATAAGTCGCATTCGCAGTTTCACGGTCACGCATTTATGCATTACGATGTAGTGGCTGTTGAAATGATAAGAAATTGTGACTCACTACAAAAATGGCGTGTCTGCAATAAAAAGAATGTTTCGTAAAATTCATCAAGATAACAAGATTGTCAAATGATGCAGTGTCTTGCGTTTAAATGTAGTTTATCAACATGGTGGTGGCAATTTGAAAACTGTCACCAAAGAAGAAAACAAATAAAATAAATGATTTACAGTTACAAGGTCAATGAGCGACTAAAGGGAAGGAAACATCGTACTATAACGTGTATTACATTTTAACTGAAGAATAAGGGTCAAGAAATGTAAGACAATTGTGGGCAGATAAACACATTTGCAGCTATGGAGTAATAGGTTCATTATACAGGATCTCCACCACACAAGAATTTCATGCTGCGGCCATCAGCAAGCAAAATCATTTTTTGCTTTTTTGAGGGGATGTTATTCCGGTTATTATGGTTGATATGCGCAGTGAAAAGCTACAATGACTGTTCATTATTATGCATATTTAATGTAAAATAAAAAAATCGTATGAGGGTAGATCCATAAGTTTCTGGCCTTGCCGATAAAGATTATCGCCTTATTTGCTGTCATACCTTATCTATTAAGAAAATAATTGCAGCTGTAACTTCCGCTCAGCTGTTACTAGTTGGGCAGATATAGTTGTATAAACAAGGCTATGTGAAGAAGATTGTGACATGTTCCAAATGGACTTTACAGCTGTTATTAATTTCATCACAAAAAACTTACCCAAATGGACGGTGTATATGGGGAAGCATCCTCCTCATATTCTACCGTAAAAGAATGGGCCAAACTTTTTCGAATGGGTCGACAAAGCATTGAAGAAGGCAGCCGAGCTTGCAGGTCGGTCCTGGATATACTCATTCCTGAAAGCATTGCTCTTGTGGAAGGAGAAATTATGGAAGACTGGCAGGTCGAAGTTACAGAAATAGCAGCAAGGTTGGGCCTTTCTAAAACACAGTCCTTCGAAATATTCATGAACATTTAAACATGAATAAGGTTAGTGCAAGATGGGTGCCTAGGCTTCTTTCCTCAGTCCAAAAGCAGCAACGAATTATCTGTTGTCAGGTATTTTTGCAGCTCTGCCGTGGCAAAGACAGAGATGTTCTGCAAACCATTGTTACAGGAGATGAAACTATGATCCTCTACTATGATCCCTTGTCCAAAAGAGAATCAATGGAGAGGCGTAAACCTGGCGAAGCACCGCCCCTAAATGCCAAGGTCACTCAGTCAACCAAGAACATCATGGCCATAATCTTTTAAGACTGTGAAGGAATACTCTTCATTGACTTAAAGGAGAGGAACACCACAGTAAATGGGGAGTACTATGCTGGCCTACTGTACAGACTACGTGCTTTCATCAAAGAGAAAAAAGGCGAGGAAAGTTGAGTGGTGGTGGGTGCCTTCTTCACAACGTGCCTGTGCACACAGCTGTTGTTGCAAAGGAAGCTGTGAAGAAATGTGACTTCAAGGAGATCGACCATCCACTCTACAGCCCAGATCTAGCTCCCAGGGAATATTTCCTCTTCTCAAAAACTGAAGAAGGATCTTCGAGGAAGGAAAGTTAAGTGTGACGAAGAAGTGATGGATGCTGTTTATGCCCATTTTGCAGACAAGACTTCTGACTATTTAGGGGGGGGGGTTGAAATTTTAATTCAAAGATGTGAGAAGTGTATTGCAATAAAAGTTAACTATATTGAAAAGTTATATATAGTTCTTGTCTTTATCATACCTAGAAAACGTTTAGGCTGGAAACTTATGGACCTACCCTCGTATGTGCGCTCTTCTTTGAGGACAATGCTTCAAGCCACATGTATTGTGTGAGCACCTGTTACTCTTCAGATACAGCGCTCATTGGCTCATTAGATTATGAAATCACGAAGTCTATAAACGGTGTTTCATAGTTTCAGAGGTTAAAATAAACTTTTTTCTACGAAGGCATAGAATAGCCAGAGTATCACGGGAGAAGTGCAACAAGGTTAAAATACGAATATGTTGAGAAGCAAAATAAACTAGAAACGGATCAGGGATGCAGTATAGGGATCAATAATGTTGTCGTCCTAAATTCAGAAGAAGAGAGCTCAATGCTTTGGGATGAGAGTGGAAGAAATTGAGAAGTATGTCGCCAAGAAAATAACATTCTTTTGTTTGCATAGATTTGATACGAATGTGTGTTAGTGAATTACTGGCGTACTGATACAGGAGTAACCAACATTCTTGTAATCCATAAGGGAATCGTATTTAGTTTTGAATGAGCTTATGAAAATATCCCTCACTGTGTATTAAACGTTTACATAAATTTAAACTAGCATTTAGAACACACAAATGAACATTGTTCATTTTTTGCAATTTTCACCATAGACAAAATTATAAACTCTATAATAGAAAACACAAAAAATAAAGTAAGTAAAAATTGAGTATTTTCAGATAAGTTGTGTTTGACCGTTTGAAGCACTATACACATGCTATTTGAAGGATCCCTTATAAACAATATTTACAAAGTAAAATGTATGCACTTTATAGGTAAATTCATGAAAGAATATAGTTCAGAAGCCTACTAGTAAAACATGCAGTTCTTAATGACCAGAATTTATACTAGTACATTCCACCTTATATAAATAAGCTCCAAAAATAAGGCATGTTACATAACCGATACGCTTGTATTAAAATCAAGTTGAATTACACATTTTTAATTCTAACAAACCGAAAACGTGAAAGCTTTATCTTAGAAAACAAAAACGTGTACAGTAACGAAGACAGAACTCTTTTAAAAACTTCTTGTACATTTCAAAAGTAAATTCCCGCTTGAAAGAAGTTTAAAATATAATGAACTAAAGGAAGTAAAAAGCTGAGTTTTTTGGGGATTAATAATAGAATCCAGTGGTGTTAAATCACGCGATCTCGAAAGTCAGTTAACATCACCATCAGCGAAATGATGAAGTCTTTGAACTTCTTCAAGTGTTCGACTGTTTTGTGAGCTGTATGACACATGGCTAAAACCATATCTTTGAATTGAGTCCAAAAACAAGCCTATGTGATAGCCCCGGTATCTTTCTCTTTGACAGTCAGAGCCTCTCGTTCATCTTGCAGAAAATATGAAGCAATGATTTCACCAGACGAAAATCTTCTGGGGATGAAGTGGTCGCTCTTAATTCTTCATTGGATTCTATTGTTCCAAACATTTCAATTTTGTTTCTTAATGGACCAATAAAGTTTCGGCTAAAGTCAGAGTCAACTACCATTGCTTCATACGCGAGTAAAAGAATGCACGACGCAATCGATGGTCATTTAGCTTCAGCCTTTGATTTAAAATACTTTTGTAAAGGTGTAACTTCAAATCCTGACGCAAATTCCAAGTTGTGGTCGATGAAAAGCTCATTTTTTCAAGCTGGCTGAAAATTTTATTTCTGCTAATTCTCGCGTACACTCTCACGAACAGCGATTTCATTGCAGCGTTGGCCACGTTCTTTCATTTGCGACAGATCCGGTTGTCTCAAATTGTTTCACTCAACGCCGAATTGTTCTCTCGCAAGCACAAATACGCACACCGTACACTTCAAATATTGGCACAGAATGCTTGGCATTTTTATAATATATTTAACGATTTTTACAGGATGTGGGTTGATTATCTTTCGACGGCATTTTGCCAACAACAAATGTTACCAAATGAGACACATGACTGATATAGTTTCATAAGCACTGCAGCTGTTATATGTTAAAAGCAGGACACTCGTATTAAAAACCTATACATATCACTTATCCGCTTCAAAAATACAGGTTTTTGATACCTTCGTTACAAAAAGAGGAGGGTTATGCCATTAGTCAATTGAGCACGAAGCCTTCCACGCTCGCGTCATCCTCCAATTGTTTGCCTTCTAGTGCTTTTTAAGAGGCCTATCGAGATGAAAATGGACGGGGAAAGGTGAGGGCTATAGGGAGCATTATGGAATGGTATCCAATCTTTTGCGAGTGACAGCTGCAGTATGGGGCTGAGCGATGTCATGGAGGAGAAACACTTCTCGTATTGGTGCACAACGCCATGCCGGTCAAAAACCCAGTCACAAGATAGCACCTTGCCAGCTTACAGGCGAGTCTTGGCTTTCACTGGGGTTCTATCACCCTCCTTTAGTCACTTCATTCTGGCTTCACAGGCGCACTCTTTCATCTGCAAACCTTGCTCAGATCCAGAACGGGCGGTGAACTCTCATGTGTAGCTACCCTACCTCTGTACAAATTCACACTTGGTAAATTACAGATGCCAATGTTATTTTAATACCCACTGACACCGCTGATACAAATCCTGCTCTCATATAGAAGACACTTTTGACCACAATATTCAGATAATCTCTTCTACTTTAATGCCATAGTTTATTTCATTTCACTAATTAATGAGGTCATAATTTGGATTTCAAGTCCTTTTTAAGGTTACTCTTCAAGGTGAGGAATTCGCTTAGTTTACGCATCACCTGTATGAAGGAGTTTTTCAATTCTCGTGTGTTTTCAGTAAAATGTTTTTTTATTAATACAAGTTACAGCGATTTGTTGGACTCTGCATTCTCACTTTGGATTTAGGGAGTTTCCGTGGGTGACAAAGAAGTATGTATGTCGGGGCACTGATATGTTAGGATTTACATTTCCTGTGACTGTTGCAGACCCCATTCATGTTTCAGTGCCAATCTGTCCCGTTAGTTCCCTCCTTCGCACTTCTCGCTTACGATTATCTGTCATTTCATCCTTGAGCAGAATGCCACAAAACAGCTGAGCATTTCAGAAAAATTGTAAAGGACAGTTACACGCGTGATAGATTAAAGGGAAGATGTATCTACAACGTAAACTGTAGTTTAGCTTCAATTTCGGTCAGATTTTTACTCCATTTAAGGAGTCAAATAATTTGGAATTTGAAGAAATTTAGCGCCATTTATTCAACATGTAGGTATAGATATGAAAGTTCAAACAAACCACAAATGGGAAGGGAAAAAAATTAAAATTAAAATGTGAAAATATAGAAAGAAGCTTTGAGAAAGCAACTTAGTGATATAAACTTGATTTTGCTGTTACAAAGTAATTATACTACCAGCAAATCACAATATTTCTTTTAACACTCTATTCCAATTACCAGAACTATTAAAACTATTTCAACATGAAAGAATCGAGTTCAGAGAAAAAATGGGTAACTAGGCAGCATGTCTTGGAGTTCCGGTTAGGTAACAGTTACTTAACGCCCGGTTAACAACTTCCGCAGGTGGGAAGAGGGCTCAGAAGAATTGGCCCGAGTTCAATATAACGATGCAATGCAAATAAAAAAACGTATGGAAGAAGGTTAGAACAAGTCTTGAAATATCAGCAGGCAGGTCATCGAGATGTAACACGAAAAAGCCCTTGAACCTATGGAATGAAATGAAACTAACCTGGGTAAACAGGCATATATCCTCGTTCTATGGGGGGAAGGCGAGGCTATGTCTATACTGGAAAGAGCGAAGGCTAAAAAATAACGCATAGTTCTGGCACGAGAATCTGCCCATTTTGTGGAGGGGGCGAGGAAAAGGTACAATTTCTGACAGAATGAAACTCTGTTTCCAGAAAACTTTTTAAGACAACTAGAGATCGATTGGCTATTGGCACCTGTTTGTGAAGCACACTAATTGGTTGAATATAGGCATTTTCCTAGCTAAAGTGCGCGCTAGAAAGCAACTTATTTTCTACTCAGAATATAATTATAAATAATATGTAATATGTTTCCATTCACATATCTGTAAATATCGTTCTTCCCATTTTTAATAATTATTATTATTAATGTGTTTTATTCGTTATTATTATAACTATTATCATCATCATCATTTGTTCTCTTTCTAATTGTGTATCATATTTAAGCAACGTCTTCAACTCATGTATAAAATATATTTGTAATGTGTATATAGAATTTTATAACAATATAGATAAACCAGCTGTTACTATACAACCACAGAGATTGTAATACACTTCGTATTATGAAAGTGTGCTATAAGATCAGCTGACAATAGATCGCATAATGTCAAGTTTCGCAATTGATAGGGCGGTAAATACCCTCAGTGTCTCTGTACCAGGAAAATCAACACAAATGAAACGAAACAAAGAAAGGTTGGTGCTTCCCCTGAAACGGTGAGCTGCATATATATATAGAGCTAAAGTGCCGGTCTTAGTGATCACATCTGCAACAATCTGCAATCATGAAGGGATACATCGTAGCAGCTGTCTTCCTGGTAGCCATGGTTATGCTTCAGGTAAATATCTCTGTTTACTTAACACGAAATTATCTGTATAACGAAACTTGATTTAATGTTCAAGTAATTTTAATGTACAAAAATATGTTGCTTTATAATTCGAAACGGCGTTTTACGTAATATTTATAGATTAATAAAACAAGCAAACATATTATGTGTATACGGTTTTTAGGTTATACACAGAGTCAGATATAAATATGGTGGATACATTTTGCAAATTCCGGTGGGACAAATTGTAAGCTTGGGAGAGAGAAACTTTAAAATTAATTTTAGTTTTCTGAAAACTGCACTGGACACAATCTTTATTACATTTTAAAAAGATATTCTGCTTTCTACAAAATTCTTCTGATGGCTTCTAAATTCTGATTTCGATATTAGCGTCATTATAGAAGGGGACGTTTTTCGAGCAGCCAAAATAACGCTACTATTCGTTTAATAATCAAATTAACTATCACCCATTGAGCAATGAAGTATGGTCATGTTTTTATACATGTTCATACTTATTAAGAGCAACACGATTTTTCTTCAGTCCTTATACTCAAATGCAGAAATGTTTAAATGTTTGACATATTATATGGGGCGCTTTGTAAGTGGGACCCCATTAATATTGTTATTGTTATTCTTATTATTATTCCATAGATAATTTTCGGTTTTCATACTTGCTCACTGTGATTACATGAAGTAAGTGCTTAGACAACATGTGTAAGCGGCAGGATTGACAGTGTCGTTGTGCTGTCTTATTTGTGTTGCAAAGTTTTCGATTGTCAGTGTCGATTGTGCTATCAGTAGCTCCACATGTTCCTTGCATTTGCTGCATAAAATTAATGGCTTAAGCACAGAGCAACGTTCACAACAAACACACAAAATTGCTTTTAGACGTTGAATAGAAATGTTCTGTGGTTCAAGTGTCGACAAGCCAATCAATGCCTGCAAACACGATTTATTAGGTATAGAGTTCGCGAAAATGTGCACACAATATTGTTCAAAGCTATGTGTACAGTCTCTCGAACTAGGGATTATTACCTTCAGGAAACCTGTGACGCGATCTCATGCTGAGACTTTTGATCGAAGCGTTGCATGAAAATGGTTGGAGTTGCTGTATAGAATGTTTGCGAATGGTTCCTCTAACTTTTAGAAAAACCATTTCATGGATCGATATTGCTTGGTTTAAGCTGTACGGCCGTTAAATCAGCACTATCTTGAGATGCTACAAAATATTGTTACTGGTGGTTATTCCACAATTTGAAAATCCCTCGTTTTACCGAAATACAGCTGACATGGCACCACCTAACCATTGCTTAGATATGATCCGAATATATTGGCCGGCAGATTCGGGTGACGGAGAACTAGCAACGGGATGTTTTTTATCTCGAGTTTTTCTGGAACTGTCTGCATGTCTGATTTTCGTTTTCCGCACTTCTCATCAATGACAAATGCCGGAGTGGCTCCTAAATGCTTTTGGGACGCTTCCGTCCCAAAATTCTTCCACTTTATAATTTCAACTCACGTATGTCATCAGTATCCACCGCCTGTGTTGCCTCAATAGTGAAAACGGGCGTTAAACACACACAAAATAGTCACAACTTGTCATATTTCACTTTGGTGAATTGTGAAGGAAGGTTTTGTTCAGAAACCATGCAATATGAATCACGTGTAAGAGCAGATCGAAGTCTTTCCAGAACTTATATATGAATCTTCAGATATATTCTGCGTCTGTGAAACGGCGTAGCAACGATATGAATTCTGTAACGTAATTGATACTCTCTATTTCAAATAAACTTTATCAAAAATATAAATAAACCGAAAGCTAAGAAAGTAGTTCTTCTCTTATAGTATTATTATTATTATTATTATTATTATTATTATTATTATTATTATTACAACTAGTTGTCCACCTTAAAGTATACAAGTATGAAACGGGATAACTGAATGTTCTGTGGTGAGACTGTAATATCGACTCTATAAGTATATTCCCATTCGCTATTCGTAAACTTCATCTCCTAGTAGAATTTGTTATTAAATGGACATCTGCGGTTTCAGAACTTATAAAACTTGCATTCTTGATATTATAATCATTGTATTATATTAAACATAAAACAAATAAACATATTTTCCCTCTTTTCTTTAGCTTCCTACTTAAAATAGACCATTTTTATTTTCAGGTTCTACAGAGCACTGAAGCGAAGCCTAGAGGTAAGTACAAGAAATAGCTTAAGACGTGAGAAAACACAATATTTAATATAATAAGTTTCATTTGGTTTTCTAAAAATTTTAATCAAATTACTGCATCTTTAATTTACACTATACCCATCCTATTATACAGTAATGACTTTCTAGGTAGTTTAGAGGATGTAGATACTTAAACTGTCACGAACAAAAAATGCTTCAGTAATTTCACGAATTATTACTTTTGAATAAACAATCAGATATATAAAACATTCTTATCTACAGCGAACTGTTGACATTATGAAAATATACACAGTGTGACAGCCAATGCTAAATCATTCAAAACAGGAATTTGGGGTTTTACAGATAATTCACTTACAATACATATACTAATATACTGCATGCCATTCTACTTTAACATAGAATTAAAAATTAAAATGTAGGACATTCCGAGTTGCATACATTTTGGCCATTGCCTGTTTTATTTCCTTTTTACCTCTCTGAATCTTTGATTCTCATTTTAAGCGAGTTATCTTTTAGGCGTAGATTTGGCGTTTTTTGTCAATTGCGTTACTCCAAGCTGGCAACTGTTAGGAAATTGGTTAAAAAGAACAATAACTACCATAAAAATTCTTTTAAAGAAGGACAATATTTCTAACATACATAAACTAGAATAAATCGCTTGAACTATAACTACAATGGAAACGATGTTTCAAATATAAACATTACATCATTTCATAGTGTAGAATTAGATGATTTCCATTCTCTTCCTTATTCTCTGTCAGAAACACGTAAACACTTATGAAACACTACAACAATATTTATTGAAATATATTTAATTTAAGCCTGGCGTTCAATGTAATGTGCTATTATTGTAAGTTTTTATTTTCATTTTATAGTTTGCTGTACTATATACAAAAGAAAGACAACCTGCAAGGGATGCTGACATCACGATGCCAAAAAGAGGGACACAAACGTTGTCCTCATCGACTAACATCTGCACGTAACATCGTACACCGTTTAATATTGTATACTTTGTTTATATACAATTGTATTTAGAAACAGTATGTTCCTGAAAGTCTGAGATATTGAATAAATTATACCAGATTTCTAATTTCTGTACTTTGTTTATGTATGCCTTAAGAACCAAATATACAAATCCCACATATTGTGTTTTTGGAAATGCTGGGCAGTACTGGCAAGAGATGTGAAGAGTTTTAAACCCTGTACATTTAATTATAAGGCGACGTGTTGTCTACCATTTTCTATACCATAACGAAACTTTATTAAAGTATAACGCCTGGTTCCTATGCCACATCTCTGATGTTTGACAGTTTCTATCTCTTCGCATTACAATGCCTGAAAGGTGCACACATTGTTGCATTACTCCATAACAATTGTTGAGCTGATAAGTCTGACAACACTACAAAATTAGAGCTGACGAGCAAAAGTATGCACATGGAGGGATGTTTTATGAGATTAATGAAAATATGGCAACTACTTTGGGGAAATGTGGTGGTCTTAGAATAATGTCAAAAGTTGATGTTTTGAGATAGATGAAAGTTTAATATCCTGTGAGAATGACTATAGTGCTCATCGCTCTTGCATTCTGTTGCAAGATCCATCAAGTAAATACCACAGTGTATACAACATTTTAACCAAATAGGCATGAGAACATTAACTATAGTTGGTAGATACCTCAAACACCTATTCAATTTCTGTAAGGAGCAACATTTTAGATATTTTCGGGTGAGTAAACGGATCTTTCGTGACGATTTGAAACTATAGCGAGTGCTGGATCTGTGGCGCTTCGTGATACACACCCACACACGATTTTTTATTTGTTTATTTAAGGGCACTCTAACATTTCAGGTCATCAGCGTCCCATTCTATTCAGGGCGTGAAACGTCCGACAAATTTTGCTGAGAGGCCTCTTCTTTCAGACTTGAGGTTCTTTATCGTGCCGTAAATGTACGACACGGGACCCACGCCTTTACTTCCCTTCCGAAGGAAGCCATACTTAGGATTTTCACACCCGAAAAAAATCCATCGATCCTGGCCGAACTTCGAACATCGAAGGTCGAACCCGCGACCTTGGGTTTAGAAGGCAAGTATGGTTACCCCTTACACCACCAGGACCGACACCACACCCACACACGCAAGCAACATTATCCTCTTTGGTACAATTTAAATGTACATTAGATACAAAATATAAACACAGGACTCTCCTTATTTATATTCTAAAACACGGACAATAAAAATACAAATGTTATCTGTTCTAATTTAGAAGCAAGCTCCTATGTTAGATGTGTTCTTTATCCTATCGGGGCATTCAATAAAACTCTTAAGTTTGAGCATAAAATTTGTAAAGCTATAGGTTAAAAATACCACCCAGTGTCAGAATGGACGAGGAACATGTTTCATATGCAACATGGTTTGTTCTTTGGAAAATTTTGAAAAGGAAAACAGTCATTTAGGATTAAAAAGAGTATTGTGACAGAGTATTCTGGCGGGAAGCGTGGTAGTGCCGCATGTTGAGCATTTTGGGATTAATGTTTTTGAGAAGACTTTGAGCTGCAGACTGGCGCCATTTCTGGATCCATCGCAACATGTGAAATGACTTTATCACGGGAGGTAATAAATCAACTAAAATTTGTGTGAGCAGACATGCTGATAATAATTTGGTATTAAGACAGTTTGTGTTGTGAAATGTCCAAATATAATAAGATAAAGCAATAATTAACTGTGTAACTGCTGTTACATATAAATTCAGTATTAATCATTTTATTATTTACTTTCTGGTTAAACGTGTTATGTAAAGCGTTAGAAGTTCCCTTAAAACTTTTGTATTGGTCTTTAAAGCACGGATTTAGTGAATCGTTGTTTTCATTATGTCCTCCAAGTGCAAACTCTAAAGACAATACATTTTCACACAAGTCATCTTTTTGATAATTATTTTTTCGCTATTTTTATGTTGTACAGATTTCCTAGGCACAAAGTTCAATGTGATCTAAGAGCCCAAAAAAAAAAAAAAAATGTATTCCAGCTATGAGTGTAAATTACTTTTGGAGTTTTCATCACTTTTTTTATTTCGGAAACAAATACCCCAAGTCATTAACCCTCGTAGCTTCAGTAGTTTTATCCCAAAACATCAACCAGGGAAGGCAGCAGAAACTTATTATTTACATCAAAACCAAAAAGTCATTAATTTTATTATAAATCTCCGCTTTTAACTTTCCCACTACATTTCTATCATCACATCTTGAATACGCTATATTTTGAACATGATCGGGTATCTCCTAGTTTTGATTTCCGGTTTGCCCAGTTCATGTTGCTTGTTTAACTTTACTCTACGGACTGACAACGAAAAGTAATTCATAAATATTTCTTAGGAACAGGATCCATTATTCTAAAGCATGCATTTTTCACCTTCATGCAGCAAACCATCGGATGACAAGGATTTATTTATTTACCCCCTCTTTTTTCTGCTATGCATGCACCGTACCAGGAAACATTTCTTGCGACTGCTATTGTCTCTAGTACTCTCTTCTCGCATACAAATGGCAAGGTAACGCGGTGAAACCGGGTGTGCAACTGAGAAAGTCTCCACTCTGAGGCCCTCTATTATACAAGCATGGACGCGCTCCATTTTGGGCCTAACCGTCTCTTAACTACCATAAGACTACGTGTTAAGTTTCTGTCGTTTTACTCGATTGTCATACAGTTAATATGTGTTATACTGTTGAATGATATCTTCTGAATCTGCTCATGTTCTTCTTTTTGCATTAGAAGACCTAGACTATGTGAGTTATGGTTACGGCACTTTCGCCTGTTAGCGCATCCGAACTCAGCGGCTAATGACGGATCATTTGCCGGCAGAGGAAAAGGCTGTCATCGGTTAAAACAGAAACTGCAACATTAAACGTAGGTCTTATTGATTACATCCTTTTAACACGTGAAACTTAAAATAAGAATTTCTCTCTCTCTCTCTCTCTCTCTCTCTCTCTCTCTCTCTCTCTCTCTCTCTCTCTCTCTCTCTCGCTATTTAAGTTATTTGTTGTAATGCATTTATTATATCAGTGTTGACATGATTCGTATAACTCAGTTGAATGAATTATAAGAATTATAGGGGCTTAGAGGGCTTCTTTATTCAATTTAGAATAAAAACTTCATGTAGTTTAACATTTCTCCTAAATTGGTCCAATGAGAATGGCTATGACACCAGAAATCTATAGTTTTAATTGGTGTGTCACAACAAAGATAACAAACTAAATGATATGCCTGAAAATGTAAACTATTCACAATCCATAGATCTTCATTTTCTATTTCATTTCTTCCAGTTATGAACGAGCATTAGATATCTACAGTACTAGTTGCATTTTTTAAATTATTTTTTCTGCATTAATAATGCCAAATAATTATCATCACATCTGCTCACACAAATTTTAGTAAATATTACCTCCCGTTGTAAAGTCATTTCACATGTTGCGATGGATCCAAAAGGAGTCATTCTATAGTACAAAGTCGTCTCAAAAAGATTAATTCCAAAATGCTCATCATGTTCACTGCCACGATTCCCGCCAAAATACTCTTTTTTAATCCTCAATGAAGCTCCCTTTTCCTTTTCACTTCTTCCAAAAGAACAGCCATGTTGAATATGAAATAGCAGGCAGAAATGTTCCTCACCCATTCCACCCATTTCACCCATGGGTGGAATTTTTAACATATAACTTTGCAAATTATATGTGCAAACTTAAGAGTTTTATTGAATGCCCCGATAGGATAAAGAACACATCTAACATAGGAGCTTGCTTCTAAATTAGAACAGATAACATCTGTATTTTTATTGTCCGTGTTTTAGAATATAAATAAGGAGAGTCCTGTGTTTATATTTTGTATCTAATGTACATTTAAATTGTACTAAAGAGGATAATGTTGCTTGCGTGTATGGGTGTGTGAATGAGACGATGGCCAAACTATCACGAAGCGCCACAGATCCAGCACTCGCTATAGTTTCAAATCGTCACGAAAGATCCGTTTACTCACCCGAAAATATCTAAAATGTTGCTCCTTACAGAAATTTAATAGGTGTTTGAGGTATCTACCAACTATAGTTAATGTTCTCATGCCTATTTGGTTAAAATGTTGTATACACTGTGGTATTTACTTGATGGATCTTGCAACAGAATGCAAGAGCGATGAGCACTATAGTCATTCTCACAGGATATTAAACTTTCATCTATCTCAAAACATCAACTTTTGACATTATTCTAAGACCACCACATTTCCCCAAAGTAGTTGCCATATTTTCATTAATCTCATAAAACATCCCTCCATGTGCATACTTTTGCTCGTCAGCTCTAATTTTGTAGTGTTGTCAGACTTATCAGCTCAACAATTGCTATGGAGTAATGCAACAAGGTGTGCACCTTTCAGGCATTGTAATGCGAAGAGATAGAAACTGTCAAACATCAGAGATGTGGCATAGGAACCAGGCGTTATACTATAATAAGGTTTCGTTATGGTATAGAAAATGGTAGACAACACGTCGCCTTATAATTAAATGTACAGGGTTTAAAACTCTTCACATCTCTTGCCAGTACTGCCCAGCATTTCCAAAAACACAATATGTGGGATTTGTATATTTGGTTCTTAAGGCATACATAAACAAAGTACAGAAATTAGAAATCTGGTATAATTTATTCAATATCTCAGACTTTCAGGAACATACTGTTTCTAAATACAATTGTATATAAACAAAGTATACAATATTAAACGGTGTACGATGTTACGTGCAGATGTTAGTCGATGAGGACAACGTTTGTGTCCCTCTTTTTGGCATCGTGATGTCAGCATCCCTTGCAGGTTGTCTTTCTTTTGTATATAGTACAGCAAACTATAAAATGAAAATAAAAACTTACAATAATAGCACATTACATTGAACGCCAGGCTTAAATTAAATATATTTCAATAAATATTGTTGTAGTGTTTCATAAGTGTTTACGTGTTTCTGACAGAGAATAAGGAAGAGAATGGAAATCATCTAATTCTACACTATGAAATGATGTAATGTTTATATTTGAAACATCGTTTCCATTGTAGTTATAGTTCAAGCGATTTATTCTAGTTTATGTATGTTAAAAATATTGTCCTTCTTTAAAAGAATTTTTATGGTAGTTATTGTTCTTTTTAACCAATTTCCTAACAGTTGCCAGCTTGGAGTAATGCAATTGACAAAAAACGTCAAATCTACGCCTAAAAGATAACTCGCTTAAAATGAGAATCAAAGATTCAGAGAGGTAAAAAGGAAATAAAACAGGCAATGGCCAAAATGTATGCAACTCGGAATGTCCTACATTTTAATTTTTAATTCTATGTTAGAGTAAAGTAGAATGGCATGCAGTATATTAGTAAATGTATTGTAAGTGAATTATCTGTAAAACCCCAAATTCCTGTTTTGAATGATTTAGCATTGGCTGTCACGCTGTGTATATTTTCATAATGTCAACAGCTCGCTGTAGATAAGACTGTTTTATGTATCTGAGTGTTTATTCAAAAGTAATAATTCGTGAAATTACTGAAGCATTTTTTGTTCGTTACAGTTTAAATTTACATTCCCTAAACTATCTAGAAAAGGCATTACTGTATAACAGGATGGGTATAGTGTAAATTAAAGATGCAGTAATTTGATTTAAAAAAACTCCAGAAAACCAAATGAAACTTATTATATTAAATGCTGTGTTTTCTCACGTGTTAAGCTATTTCTTGTACTTACCTCAAGGCTTCGCTTCAGTGCTCTGTAGAACCTGCAAAAAAAAAAAAAAAAAAAAAAAAAAAAAAATCTATTTTAAGTAGGAAGCTAAAAAAAAGAGCAAAAATATGTATATTTGTTTTATGTTTAATATAATACGATGATTATAATATCAAGAATGCAAGTTTTATAAGTTCTGAAACCGCAGATGTCCATTTAATAACAAATTCTACTAGGAGATAAAGTTTACGAATAGCGAATGGGAATATACTTATAGAGTCGATATTACAGTCTCACCACAGAACATTCAGTTATCCCGTTTCATACTTGTAGACTTTAAGGTGGACAACTAGTTGTAATAATAATAATAATAATAATAATAATAATAATAATAATAATAATAATAATACTATAAGAGAAGAACTACTTTCTTAGCTTTCGGTTTATTTATATTTTGATAAAGTTTATTTGAAATAGAGAGTATCAATTACGTTACAGAATTCATATCGTTGCTACGCCGTTTCACAGACGCAGAATATATCTGAAGATTCATATATAAGTTCTGGAAAGACTTCGATCTGCTCTTACACGTGATTCATATTGCATGGTTTCTGAACAAAACCTTCCTTCACAATTCACCAAAGTGAAATATGACAAGTTGTGACTATTTTGTGTGTGTTTAACGCCCGTTTTCACTATTGAGGCAACACAGGCGGTGGATACTGATGACATACGTGAGTTGAAATTATAAAGTGGGAGAATTTTTGGCGCGGAAGCGTTCCAAAAGCATTTAGGAGCCACTCCGGCATTTGTCATTTAAGAGAAGTGAGGAAAACGAAAATCAGACGTAAGGACGGTTCCACAAGAACTCGGACAGCAAATTTCCCGTTGCTAGTTCTCCGTCACCCGAATCTGTCGGCCAGTATATTCTGATCTATTGTAAGCAATGGTTAGGCGGTGCTATGTCAGCTGTATTTCGGTAAAACGAGGGATTTTCAAATTGTGGAATAACCACCAGTAACTATATTTTGTAGCATCTCAAGATAGTGCTGATTTAACGGCCGTACAGCTTAAACCAAGCAATATCGATCCATGAAATGGTTTTTCTAAAAGTTAGAGGAACCATTCGCAAACATTCTGTACAGCAACTCCAACCATTTTCATGCAACGCTTCGATCAAAAGTCTCAGCATGAGATCATGTCACAGGTTTCCTGAAGGTAATAATCCCTAGTTCGAGAGACTGTACACATAGCTTTGAACAATATTGAGTGCACATTTTCGCGAACTCTATCCCTAATAAATCGTGTTTGCAGGCATTGATTGGCTTGTCGACACTTGAACCACAGAACATTTCTATTCAACGTCTAAAAGCAATTTTGTGTGTTTGTTGTGAACGTTGCTCTGTGCTTAAGCCATTAATTTTATGCAGCAAATGCAAGGAACATGTGGAGCTACTGATAGCACAATCGACACTGACAATCGAAAACTTTGCAACACAAATAAGACAGCACAACGACACTGTCAATCCTGCCGCTTACACATGTTGTCTATGCACTTACTTCATGTAATCACAGTGAGCAAGTATGAAAACCGAAAATTATCTATGGAATAATAATAAGAATAACAATAACAATAACAATATTAATGGGGTCCCACTTACAAAGCGCCCCATATAATATATCAAACATTTAAACATTTCTGCATTTGAGTATAAGGACTGAAGAAAAATTGTGTTGCTCTTAATAAGTATGAACATGTATAAAAACATGACCATACTTCATTGCTCAATGGGTGATAGTTAATTTGATTATTAAACGAATAGTAGCGTTATTTTGGCTGCTCGAAAAACGTCCCCTTCTATAATGACGCTAATATCGAAATCAGAATTTAGAAGTCATCAGAAGAATTTTGTAGAAAGCAGAATATCTTTTTAAAATGTAATAAAGATTGTGTTCAGTGCAGTTTTCAGAAAACTACACTAATTTTAAAGTTTCTCTCTCCCAAGCTTACAATTTGTCCCACCGAAATTTGCAAAATGTATCCACCATATTTATATCTGACTCTGTGTATAACCTAAAAACCTTATACACATAATATGTTTGGTTGTTTTAATAATCTATAAATATTGCGTAAAATGCCGTTTCGAATTATAAAGCAACATATTTTTGTACATTAAAATTATTTGAACATTAAATCAAGTTTCGTTATACAGATAATTTCATGTTAAGTAAACAGAGATATTTACCTGAAGCATAACCATGGCTACCAGGAAGACAGCTGCTACGATGTATCCCTTCATGATTGCAGATTGTTGCAGATGTGATCACTAAGACCGGCACTTTAGCTCTATATATATATGCAGCTCACCGTTTCAGAGGAAGCACCAACCTTTCTTTGTTTCGTTTCATTTGTGTTGATTTTCCTGGTACAGAGACACTGAGGGTATTTACCGCCCTATCAATTGCGAAACTTGACATTATGCGATCTATTGTCAGCTGATCTTATAAGCACACTTTCATAATACGACGTGTATTACAATCTCTGCGGTTGTATAGTAACAGCTGTATTGTTATAAAATTCTATATACACATTACAAATATATTTTATACATGTGTTGTAGACGTTGCTTAAATATGATACACAATTAGAAAGAGAATAAATGATGATGACGATGATGATAACGAATAAAACAGATTAATAATAATAATAATAATAATAATAATAATAATAATTTTTATGCATGGGAAGAACGATATTTGCAGATATATGAATGGAAACATAGTACATATTATTTGGAATTACATTAGTTATTGTATTCTGAGTAGAAAATAAGTTGCTTTCTAGCTTCGCGCACTTTAGCTAGAAAAATGAATATATTCAACCAATTAGTGTGCTTCACAAACAGGTGCCAACATGCCAATCGATCTCTAGTTGTCTTAAAAAGTTTTCTGGAAACAGAGTTTCATTCTGTCAGAATCCCCTCCTCAAAATGGGCCAATTCTCCTTCCAGAACTAATCGTTATTTTTTTAGCCTTCGCTCTTTCCAGTATAGACATGGCCTCGCCTTCCCCCCTAGAACGAGGATATATGCCTCTTTACCCAGGTTAGTTTCATTTCAATCGATAGGTTCAAGGGCTTTTTCGTGTTACATCTCGATGACCTGCCTGCTGATGCCTCAAGACTTGTCCTAACCTTCTTCCATACGTTTTTTTATTTGCATTGCCTCATTTTTATATTGAACTCGGGCCAATTCTTCTGAGTCCTCTTCCCCCATGCGGAAGTTGTTAACCGGGCGTTAAGTAACTGTTACCTAACCGGAACTCCAAGACATGCTGCCTAGTTAACCAATTTTTCTCTGAACTCGATTCTTTCATGTTGAAATAGTTTTAATAGTTCTGGTAATTGGAATAGAGTGTTGAAAGAAATATTGTGATTTGTTGCTAGTACTGCAAAAAACAATTTTGCGACAGGAAAATCAAGTTTGTATCACTAAATTGTTTCTATACTTTTTAGATTTTAAATTCTTTTTTTTTTCCTCTCTCTCTCTCTCTCTCATTTCTGGTTTGTTTGAACTTTCAGATCTATATCTACATGTTACATCTTGTAAGTGGCGCTAAATTTCTTCAAATTCCAAATTATTTGGCTCTTTAAATGGAGTAAAAATGTGACCGAAATTGAAGCTAAACTACAGTTTACGTTGTAGATACGTCTTCCCTTTAAACTATCACGCGCGTAACTGTCCTTTACAATATTTCTGAAAAGTTCAGCTGTCTTGTCGCATTCTTTTTGAGGATGACATGCCAGATAATCGTAAGCGAGAAATACAAAGGAGATACAGGACAGATTTACAATGAAACATGAAGAGGGTCTGCAACAGTTACAGAAAATGTAAATCCTAACATATCAGTGCCCCGACACACATACTTCTGTGTCACCCACGGAAACTTCCTAAATCCAAAACGAGAACGCGGAGCCTAACAAATCGCTATGACTTGTATTAATAGAAAAACATTTTACTGAAAACATACGAGAATTGAAAAAGTCCTTCATACAGGTGATGCGTAAAGTAAGAGAATTCCTCACCTTGCAATGTAACTGTAAAAAGGATTTGAAATCCAAATTATGACCTCATTAATTAATGAAATGAAATTAGTTATGACCTCACTGTGTGGTATTAGCGGAACACAATTAGACTTTTTGTAATCTATCAGTATCACAAAGGAAAAACTACATTTCCATAATTACCACTGATTTAAACCACAAAACTAATGGTATATTATTAATTAAATGAAACTGTGACCATTGATAGACAAAGCTACACTGTTTGGGTATTTCTAAACATTTTTAAATGTTATTTTTACATTCACTAAGATAGAAAGAAATAATATAGAGTTTCCAGTTACATTGTGTATTTAAGAACATGTTGGTCACATGTTTCAATAAAACAAAAAGTTACAATGTACTAAACAAATATACACAATCAACAATAAACAATCGAAAGTTTCATAGATTTTCGTTTGTTTTGAAATTTAATTGTAGTTTTTGAAATGTTATGTAGTAAAAACATGTAACACAGACGTTTTCTGAAGGTTATTACAGAGTACTCTTACATACACATATATATTACATAAATATTTCACATTTTCTATCTTCAAGATGGTGCTTTTGTTATATAGAACACACATGCATTGTTATAAATGCAGTTTATGTGATGAACAAAAGTTCCTTCTTGTACGAAAATGTTCTTCCGTCTCACGCCGAGAAAACGTCCCTTTTAATGTAAAAAGTACTTTTCACCTAAAACACGGGCTTTCTATAGTAATTTTTAATATAGACCGGACACCGGCTTAATTGCCAGCTAGGTAGGTGAACTACTCTACTCCAAAGTACCTGTGTGTAAGTGCAGAGAATCTGCTCACGGGGGTTTTACGTGAAGGGAGTTTGATTCGACGCCGTTGTTGCTCCCCGCCAAATAACTCTTTTTGTCCATCTACATGGATCGTGCTGGTTTTTGGAACTTGATAGTGCCGTGTTGGCGAAGGGAATTAAAGTTGATGTGTTTGATGAGAAAGAACACCTTGTTATCTGCGAGTTGACGTCGTATCAACAAGTGCATACTACGGCGTTTCTTCTGAGACAGTTGGCAGATGCGCGGAGTTATAATATTTAACAAGTAGTTTTATGTACAAAGAATGTTCTGGCGTAAAGATTAATGATGGAATCTCTAGTAATGATGTGGGAGCCGATGTAGGTTGGCCGCTCTTGCTCTGACTGCTAAGAAGTGTCAAGCAGAAGTGAAGCTCGGAAGCCAAGTGACGAACATTCATGCTCCAGTGCGAGTTCCCAAAGGCCCATTCTCAATAAAGCGATTTCATGTGCCAAACAGGTCCTAAAATACTCAATAAAACTCCATTGATCACGTGTTAAGGGGACGCTATATTTTCGCGCCATTATGGGTTTTAGACATCCCTATAGGCTGTTGGTGAAATCATTGGATTTCGCTACTGTTCGCTAGTCCAATTTTCTGACATTATCTGCTACGTGATTCTTCTTCAATTCGATTTCGGGCAGCAAGGTCCGTTATAGGTCAAAAGCCTAAAACGGACAGCAGTGTCACAGCAACATCTCCGCTAGCGTGCCACCTCAGGAGGAGTAGCATTCCTTTCCCCTCAATATAAAGAAAGGGTTTGCTGCATTGTCTGCCAAAACGGTACCTCTGCTGTCCGAGCGAGAATTCCTCGTTTTCTTGGCACTTCCACACTTACAAGAACTCTTTGCTTACATCTAACTGAAATGAAATAATACATAAATTCTCATCAATCCCTTCTCATTGATAGGGTACCAAAGACGGTATCAAGTTTCGGCTAAAAAGCAGCCGCAGGTACTTCAGTTCTGGTCACACAGTACTACCTTATAGAAAACGTTGGCAGTATTGTATTGCGAAGGCACAATCTGATTGACAGAATTAAGTTCGACCAACATAATGTATCGGTTTTTATTGCTAATAATTTCCTTTACATTCCGAACCCCTTCACTTATGCTAATTGGGCGAATGGTTTTGTGAGAGAACGTTCAATTTGTGCCTATTTCATATAATTTTTTTCTGCTAAAACGGTACATCTTGGGTCTTGTAGTTTCATTTGTATAGAAGCAATATATTGAAATGTGTACCTAATATCTTGAACTGTAATAATTGTAAGCATATTGGAATTTAAAAAATGTATACTTAACATAACTGTCAAACGATCAGGGGCAAATGAAAGCAAACTGCCATGAAAACGGCAAGAAACAGGCCCAGAGGGCGACATTCATGATTTGGCCGTACATTCTGAACAGGTTGGTTTCCAGTCACGTCTCTTTTTACGAACGGCAGCGGAGGGCAACGGAGAAAACCGAGGAATGACCATTGATGCGGAGAAGTTGTGTGACTTCAACAAATACAGGCGATGTAACTAACAGACGTAACGCACAGAATGAAGCAATGGTTTGCAAAAAGCAAGTTTTAGGATGTATGTTAATAGTTAATTTCATCAACATCCAGAGAAATTAAATGAGAAACCTAAATAAAGCTATGTAAAACTCAAAGGAAATAATTGATACGAGAAAAGGCGTACGTTTTTAATATAATAAGATGTGGATTTTTTAAACTAACCAAAATGTGCAACCTATGCGTTTAGAGTATAACTTTTGCAATTTTTTTAAACCTAAACTAACATAACCTAACCAAAAATGCAACCTATGCTTTATCATTATAACATTTGCATTTTTTAAACCTAAGCTAATCTAACATAAACTAAATTTGCAACATAAATAAAAGGAAAAATACAACCTATGCCTTGTCCGTCGCAAAAATATCTAACATTTATTACAGTAAGAAAAGTGTAGACAAAACATGAAAATTAAGAAAAAACGTCAGCCTATGAGGAAAGAGAATCACCTACCATCGGTTCTTCCCAATTTTTTTTTTCCGAGTTAGATATTCTTCATAATATGCAATTAAATATCTTTTTCAGTATGGTGGTATGTAAACATGTTCTATTGCAATAATGTTTTTTTTTACATTAGCAAACATGAAAATGCTCGATAAAAATGTTTCCAAACATCGACGTTGTATGCCAGATTTTCACCATTTTATGTTTCCTGTCAAGCAAGTAGTATGAATTTAAATCCAGTGCATTTCTATTATGCACTAGTGAAGAAGATCTTGGGTAAAGTCTATAGCACCGATGTCTGGAATATATTACTTATATGCAGAAGGTGAAGAAATTCTAGGGAAAAGTCTATTACACAGATGTCTGAAATGTATTACTTATATGCAATAGGTGAAGAAGATCTAGGGAAAAGTCTATAACATCGATGTCTGAAATGTATTACTTATATGCAATAGGTGAAGAAGATCTAGGGTAAAGTCTATGACACAGATGTCTTATACGCAATAAATGAAGAAGATCTAGATAAAAGTCCATGACACCGATGTCGGAAATGTATTACTTATATGCAATAGATGAAGAAGATCTAGATAAAAGCCCATGACACCAATGTCTGAAATGTATTACATATGCAATAAATGAAGAAGATCTAGATAAAGTCCATGACACCGATGTCTGAAATGTATTACCCACATGCAATATATGAAGAAGATCTAGGAAAAAGTATATTACACAGATGTCTGAATTGTATTACTTATATACAATAAATGAAGAAGAACTAGATAAATGTCCATGACACCGATGTCTGAAATGTACTACTTATATGCAATAAATGAAGATCTAGATAAAAGTCCATGACACCAATGTCTGAAATGTATTACTTATATGCAATAGATGAAGAAGATCTAGGGGAAAGTCTATGACACCGATGTCTGAAACGTATTACTTACATGCAATAGATGAAGAAGATCTAGATAAAAGTCCATGACACCGATGTCTGAAATGTATTAATTATATGCAATAAATGAAGAAGATCTAGATAAAAGTCCATGACACCAAAGTCTGAAACGTATTACTTACATGCAATAGATGAAGAAGATCTAGGGGAAAGTCTATGACACCGACGTGTGAAATGTATTACTTATATGCAATAGGTGAAGAAGATCTAGGGGAAAGTCTATGACACCGACGTGTGAAATGTATTACTTATACGCAATAGATGAAGAAGATCTAGGAAAAAGTCTATGACACCGATGTCTGGAATATATTACTTATATGCAATAGATGAAGAAGATCTATGAAAAAGTCTATGACACCGTGGTCTGAAATGTATTACTTATATGCAATAGATGAGGAAGATCTAGGGGAAAGTCTATGACACCGATGTCTGAAATATATTACTTATATGTAATAGATGAAGAAGATCTAGGGTAAAGTCTATGACACCGTTGTTTGAAATGTATTACTTATATGCAATAGGTGAAGAAGATCTAGGGAAAAGTCTATTACACCGATGTCTGAAATGTATTACTTATATGCAATAGATGAAAAAGATCTAGGGGAAAGTCTATGATACCGATGTCTGGAATGTATTACCTATATACAATAGATGAAGAAGATCTAGGGGAAAGTCTATGACACCGATGTCTGGAATGTATTACTTATATGCAATAGATGAAGAAGATCTAGATAAAAGTCCATGATACCAATGTCTGAAATGTACTACTTATATGCAATAAATGAAGAAGATCTAGATAAAAGTCCATGACACCAATGTCTGAAATGTATTACTTATATGCAATAGATGAAGAAGATCTAGGGGAAAGTCTATGACACCGATGTCTGAAATGTATTACTTATATGCAATAGGTGAAGAAGATCTAGGAAAAAGTCTATGACACAGATGTCTGAAATGTATTACTTATATGCAATAGATGAAGAAGATCTAGGAAAAAGTCTATGACACCGTGGTCTGAAATGTATTACTTATATGCAATAGATGAGGAAGATCTAGGGGAAAGTCTATGACACCGATGTCTGAAATATATTACTTATATGTAATAGATGAAGAAGATCTAGGGTAAAGTCTATGACACCGTTGTTTGAAATGTATTACTTATATGCAATAGGTGAAGAAGATCTAGGGAAAAGTCTATTACACCGATGTCTGAAATGTATTACTTATATGCAATAGATGAAAAAGATCTAGGGGAAAGTCTATGATACCGATGTCTGGAATGTATTACCTATATACAATAGATGAAGAAGATCTAGGGGAAAGTCTATGACACCGATGTCTGGAATGTATTACTTATATGCAATAGATGAAGAAGATCTAGATAAAAGTCCATGATACCAATGTCTGAAATGTACTACTTATATGCAATAAATGAAGAAGATCTAGATAAAAGTCCATGACACCAATGTCTGAAATGTATTACTTATATGCAATAGATGAAGAAGATCTAGGGGAAAGTCTATGACACCGATGTCTGAAATGTATTACTTATATGCAATAGGTGAAGAAGATCTAGGAAAAAGTCTATGACACAGATGTCTGAAATGTATTACTTATATGCAATAGGTGAAGAAGATCTAGGGGAAAGTCTATGACACCGACGTGTGAAATGTATTACTTATATGCAATAGGTGAAGAAGATCTAGGAAAAAGTCTATGCCACCGATGTCTGAAATGTATTACTTATATGCAATAAATGAAGAAGATCTAGGGAAAAGTCTATGACACAGATGTCTGAAATGTATTACTTATATGCAATAGGTGAAGAAGATCTAGGAAAAAGTCTAAGACACCGATGTCTTCAGTCCCGTTGATTTTGTATACAGAGAAGTAAAGAAACATTTTATTTACCAAAAAATTTGCCATTTTTGTTCCTAATTATTTTAATATGCATAAATTTTTCATTAATATGGAAAGCTGGTTTCTTATAATGCAATATGGTACAAATTTCAATCTTACATAGCACTTTTCTGAACGCTGTAAATTGTAAACTAAACATAAAGAAAATGTCTTTAATTGCCTACTTACAGCACTTTCCATTGTAAACTAATTTCAGGATGCTGACAAAATTGGAAGACTTGAAAATATGGGTCTTGTGAAACATCGGGAAGGGTCCTAGAGGCAAGTCACAACACAAGAGTAAAGCGCTACGCTGAAACACGAATTTTTTAATTCACAGTTTTATCTGCGTTCCTGGCGTTTATTTTAATTCAAGTTCATGTGCCCCTGCAAATTGGAATTTTACTCTCGTGTTAACTGTCATTACAAAAAGTGTATACATTTCTCTAACTAGCAATCCTATGCAAGGTGTATGAAGAGTAAAATTCTTTTATAAATATAAATTATAAAACAAAATGTTATAAGAGGGTTCAGAATGATAAGGAAAGCTAATAATTAAACAACACAGCTTTTCGGTTTTCGCTGTTTTCATTATTAGAAGCATACTCATATACCATTATTTATAAATTACATCTTGAATTCATAAATAATAATTAAAAATTAATGTTGTGGTTGTTTAAATGAAAATATTCACTGATAAAAGGTATTTTTAAACTTTTCCAAAAAGTTCCTTGAAAACTGTATACATTAGGAATGTCATATTTGCCATTGGCAAGTATAATAAAATATTAAGAGAAGTTATACTAGCTAAACAATACAAAAGTGCTTGAGCAAACTTTTAGAACTTTAACCCTAATTTCCCCTAATTAAAATGTTCATTTCATGTACTTCTATTGGATTCTAACAAGTTATAATCTTAAGATATTTAAAGAAAAAATATTGTAGAAATTTTTTGGACATTGAAATATTTCGTAACTGCAAAATATCGAGCATTTCACTCACTCCGACCTGTAATTTTGCTTATACTTTTCAAGCTAATAAATGTAATTCAGCGAAATTTCACACGCACGCACGCACGCACGCACGCACGCACGCACACACACACACACATACACGCATGCATGCATACATACATACACACATTTTTTTTTTTTTTTTGTGATCTTGTTCAGCTCCTCCTTCGATGCCGTCTTTATCTCCTAAATCGTGGCGTAGCGTCGTCCTTTCACGGGCCTCTTCAGTTTTGGGAACAAAAAAGGTCACAGGGGGCTAGGTCTGGGGAGTACGGTGACTGCGGCATAATAATGTGTTGTTTTTGCCCAAAAATTCGCGCATTAGCAACGATGTGTGAGAGGGGTGCAAAAGCCAAGTTTTGTTCTTCCAGAAATCCGGGCGTTTCTGGCGGATTGCTTCGCGCAAATTGCGCATAGCTTGCAGGTAATATTCCTTATTGACCGTTCTACCCTGTGGCAAGAACTCACGATGCACCACAAGAAAACTGCAATCGAAGAAAATTGTAATTAAAACCTTCACATTCGACCGAACTTGGCGGCCTTTCTTGGCTCGTGTGGCAGCATCCATTGGGATGATTTAAGCTTTAGTTTCCACGTCATAACCATAAACCCATGATTCGTCACCAGTTATGACACTCTGGAGCAAATTTGGGTCTTCGCGGACAGAGTTCAACAGCTCTTTAGCAACGTTAATGCGATGGTGTTTTTGGTCGAAATTGAACAACTTTGGTACGAATTTTGCGCGACCCGTCTCATGCCCAAATCATTGGTAAAAATCGAATGGCACGAGCCAATCGATATGTTTAGGTCCTCAGCAACTTCTCTAACGATGATTCGACGATTGGCCCATACTATTTTCTTCACTTCTTCAATGTTTTCGTCTGTTATTGACGAGCTTGGGCGTCCGTCGTTCACATCTTCTCGACCCTCTGAGAACTTGTTGTACCACCGATAAATGTTGCTTTGGTACCAGGTAGCCTCACCATGTGGCACAGTCAACATTCGGAATGCATCTGCGCACTTAATTTTGTTTTTCACACAAAATTTGATACAGATTCTTTGTTCCAATTTTTGGAATAGGCAAAAATCGAAGACGAGCCAAAACACGTCCAAGCAAAATAACTGTCAACAATTAACTGAACTTTCAAAATGGCCGAGCTTGTCAACATAAGTGAGGGACATGAGTACCAACATAATGCCACAAAACAATCCCAAAATCGAATATACGTAGCCCGCGGAAATTCAAAATTCGCGATACTTTTTGAAGAGACCTCGTACGTACGTACATACATACATACATACGTACGTACGTACATACATACATACATACATACATACGTACATACATACATACATACGTACATACGTACATACATACATACATACATACATACATACGTACGTACGTACATACATACATATGTACATGCATGCACACGTACATACGTACATACATACATGCGTACATGCATGCACACGTACGTACGTACGTACATATATACATACGTGTAAGCGCGTCTTCTTAGCTTGTTGGCTATTCTTTCGTGGAATGTACATTGAGTGCACACCATAAAGTCGATCAAACCCGCCCCATTATCTAAACGCCTTCTTCCGTCCAATAATTCTTCTTCTCTTTCTGTCCTCTTGGTTACTCCAATGATCATTTTCCATGCGAATTATTCTGTTGTATTTTCTCACACCTTCAAATCGTCCGTCTTAACCAAAAAGAGAATTGAAGTTTTTTACGTGAAGTGTCAGAATTCTCCAATGGTAATTATTATCTCGCCGTGGTCATGATTAAGCATCAGACATATACTTTCCGCTACAGAACATTGTGTTCCTCGGTCGTCATCCCGTTCCCTTGGTGGAACATGATCCAGAGCTTGCACACCGATAAAATCTCCGGGTATCTCGTTGCCACTTGGAGATCATGTTATGTAACAAATTTCTGCACGCCAAATGCGGCCAAATGCTAGGATAATAAAAAGACATCTTGGAGTACATTCGTATTTTCTTTTAAAATTTTAAATAAATTGAGTGACACATGCATGACCGTCATCCGCCCATAACCGACCTAAAACGTTCAGGACCGCTGCCGTTGCTATTGCTGAGACTAGGAAAGTGGTTTCCACAGGCATCGAGCTCCACCAACTGCCCTCCCGCAGGTGCAATAACATGCTTTAGTTCGCTCCAATAATAAGGAGTGTTAGAATCGCACATTTGCTTGACGCGAACTGGAGTAGCTCTGTCGTTTTTGCCACATTGTACTCCAGGGTCGTTGCTATGTTGCAACAGTCTTTTTAGTAAACACCTTTTTTACTCCATCAGCTTTTACTGCATCTCTTTATGACGTTACGATTCCGTGCGCTTAGCCATCGTCATCTAAATGTTTAAATCTGAAAAGAATCATAAATCATAGCTACCGCTGGATAGTCTTCATCAATTGTGTTTGTAACATTCAAGAACGTGCGATAACGCGCTTATATGGTGGCTGGACTCTTAGAAATGTCTCACTTAGGTCCAATGAACTGCTCTTCTGTCGATCATTTGGTCCGTTTTAACACAAAATTTGGACGAATTTTTAAAACGGCCGCACGATTTCCATCTTATATGACCTTGAAAATCTATAGAAAAGCGGTATCTTCGTTTTTTTCTTGTGAAAGATCGGATTTTAAAATACGCATGGGTTTTTTTTATCCTCTTCTTCTGCTAAGTGAGCTGAGTACCTGCGGACTGCGCACTGTCATTGCTATTAATCCTATTACGGAGAATAAAACATCTTTGCTTATGCCATCTGGTACCTGGGCACCGTAGGTTTTGCACAGGCCGGTACCTCACATTTGATACCGATCCTTCCCGATCCCTCTGTGGGAAATGTTGCGGTCCGGCCATAAATAATCATCACGATTCCTTGAAGGTTGGAAGTAGACCGCGGCAGATCATCCAATGTACCTTCCAGCTGCACTAGGGCAGCTTAATCTAGCATCGAACTCCTCAATTCTGTAGACGAGTAACCCGAGCTCTTATGGTGACTAGCCTCCCTGCTACAATGTGTACGACCACCACTATGTTGCAGCATGCTCAACTACCCGGAAAGACAGAATCCAATCCATTCAGACGACTCTCCAAGAGGAGGAACTCGGATGACCCTCCCGGCGTGCTATTAGTAACCTCCAAAGTACCACAAGTGCTCAGGGTCCGCTGACTCACACCAGATCATCTGAAGGGATATATTTCGTCAACGACATTAATATTTATTTCTCTTTTCAGCATGCCTGTCTCTTGGCACGCCGTCTCCAAACGTCTGCTCTCTTGGAGCCCCATCTCTGCGACTCCTGTACGCTTGCGGTATCCACAGCGTGTTCCGCTTCTTTGCTGAGAAGTCCGCAAAGAGTTCGGGCACTATAGAATTACCTACCACCTTTGCTCCACCAGCAAGCTCTCTTTTGTGGACAAAATCAAGTTCCTTGGTTTGGTGTTAGATGAGAAAACATATTGGTCATCATGTAACGCAACTAAAGGCACAGTGTGCGTATTCCCTGCGTATTTTAGGTGATTCCTTTTAGCAAAATTTGCTGGGAGTGGAAGAAGTACATTCCTCTACAGTACTTTAACTTCGTCAAAACTAGACTGCAAGAGTTTAGCGTACTTATCAGCGCAGTCTGAACATTCATCATTTGCTGCGCGCAGGAAAATGTGGTTCCAACATGATGGAGTCTCACCACACTTTAGCTCTGATGTGCGCTAACACTTTACAGCAGTATTTGGGGAACGTTGCATAAGGAAGAGCAGGACTTGTGCATAGCCAGAGCGACCACTAACGTGCATTGATTTTTTTTCTTTTGGGGCATATTAAGACTGTTGTGTACCTTACCTCAGTTGACAATAGAGCAGAAATGATTGAACGAATAAAAGATAAATTGTAAATTTCCAATTGTGGAAAGCAATATCAGCGATAAATTATCAGCAAATGCAGGGACATTTGAATTTTATTTCTGAATAGCGCTAAGTTTGAATTTTCGGACTCATAGTTCTTTAAAGACGTATCAGAGAACATTTGTTCCTTGTTTAATAATATCATTTCTGTGTGACCTAATTCCTCATCGTTTGTCATTGAGGCTCTGTTACACACTGATAATTGTCTGTAGGAGTTATTTCATGTATGAATCACATTATTACATTAAATTATGTATGTATGAGGAAAGTTCAAAAAGTTTTCAAAGTATGCAAAGTTTAGACTTACATAGTATGTTGAGTTCAGTCGTAAGCCAAAACTTTTTCTAGAGCAAGTACTACATTTTACATTTTCAAGTCGCATAAGCAGGTGAGAGCTGAAAATAAATAAATAAATAAATCTCTAAAGACTTGGCAGTAGCTTGCGGGGAGGATCAATCACTTAATACTATACCTAGATTAGTTTTATTATTAAGTAGGGACGACAGACTCACAAAGATGACCTCACTCTGGTCTGCCTCAGGAAGCTGTAAAGAACAGAATAATTCTCAGAGTGTGGCACTTGGTGGAGAAAATTCGCCATATCACTTCTGAAATGAAAGTATGGAAGTCCGTAGCCTTCACTGTATATTCCAGCAGCATTTAAATCTGCCAATGTTCTGTGCACAATGGAATGTGCAATGAAATTGTTTACAATGTTTCCATCAAAATGCCTAAATAATTGACGCTGGTGACAAAGTCCGGAAAAGTCCATGTGCTCAACAATCAGCAACCGTGGCACCGCTCCACTTCTGGTTGTTCCGTGGGGTGAAATTTGTCATTACTCGAAAATATTTTAAACAAATACTGGACTTCGCCCGATCTATGAATTGAGGTCTGCTGACAATACCTCAATTGGAGTAGTACTATCGCCCGATCTGTAAATTGAGTTCTGCTGATAATATCTCAGCTGTAGTAGTACTATCGCCGAATCTGTAAATTGAGCTCTGCTGACAATACCTCAATTGGAGTAGTACTATCGCCCGATCTGTAAATTGAGTTCTGCTGACAATACCTCAATTGGAGTAGTACTATCGCCGAATCTGTAAATTGAGCTCTGCTGACAATACCTCAATTGGAGTAGTACTATCGCCGAATCTGTAAATTGAGCTCTGCTGACAATACCTCAATTGGAGTAGTACTATCGCCCGATCTGTAAATTGAGTTCTGCTGATAATATCTCAGCTGTAGTAGTACTATCGCCGAATCTGTAAAGTGAGCTCTGCTGACAATACCTCAGTTGGAGTAGTACTATCGCCGAATCTGTAAATTGAGCTCTGCTGACAATACCTCAATTGGAGTAGTACTATCGCCCGATCTGTAATTGAGTTCTGCTGACAATACGTCAGTTGGAGTAGTACTATCGCCCGATCTGTAAATTGAGTTCTGCTGACAATACCTCAGTTGGAGTAGTACTATCCCCCGATCTGTAAATTGAGTTCTGCTGACAATACCTCAGTTGGAGTAGTACTATCGCCCGATATGTAAATTCAGTTCTGCTGACAATACCTCAGTTGGAGTAGTACTATCGCCCGATATGTAAATTCAGTTCTGCTGACAATACCTCAGTTGGAGTAGTACTATCGCCCGATCTGTAAATTCAGTTCTGCTGACAATACCTCAGTTGGAGTAGTACTATCGCCCGATATGTAAATTCAGTTCTGCTGACAATACCTCAGTTGGAGTAGTACTATCGCCCGATATGTAAATTCAGTTCTGCTGACAATAACTCAGTTGGAGTAGTACTATCGCCCGATATGTAAATTGAGTTCTGCTGACAATACTTCAGTTGGAGTATAGTACTATCGCCGGATCTGTAAGTTGAGCTCTGCTGACAATACCTCAGTTGGAGTAGTACTATCGCCCGATCTATAAAGTGAGCTCTGCTGACAATACCTCAGTTGGAGTAGTACTATCGCCCGATCTGTAAAGTGAGCTCTGCTGACAATACCTCAGTTGGAGTAGTACTGTCGCCCGATATGTAAATTGAGTTCTGCTGACAATACCTCAGTTGGAGTAGTACTATCGCCGGATCTGTAAAGTGAGCTCTGCTGACAATACCTCAATTGGAGTAGTACTACCGCCGGATCTGTAAATTGAGTTCTGCTGACAATACGTCAGTTGGAGTAGTACTATAGCACCCTTTATAAATGGTTGCAATGTCTACAACTATGTATGGAGAGATTCAGAAAGTACGTAGAGGGATTATAGGTGAAGAGCTTAAATACAGCTCTTAACTTAGACTTTGGGAAGGAACTTGTGAAACTCATAAATTCGTTTCCAATAATTTTATATCTGGATATTTGAAAGTTGCTCTAGTAAATTAAAATGCACTTATTTTCTAAAGTTTAGTAACGTCCATAATTGTATGATATTGTTTCCAGACAACACTGGTTTTAAAACTTTTCGTGCTTTTTTATTATTCCATCTGTATACACTAATACAGAGCATGAATATGCAAAATTCTTTCAGTTTTACCCATCACGCTGGCTTTTTAGCAATATAAAAATATAATCATCTTTTATTAAAAAGTAAATAATTTATAACTGCATTGATCAAATACATAAATAACAGGTTAAACCGTTCCCGTGTGATTAATTTTTTACTGAATTATGTAGAAAAAATGCAGAAATATGGATAGGCTTCGTTCCCTTTTATAAAAGGAATTTTGAAGCTATCACAAGCGATTCTTTGCAAACACCAACAATAATCGGCCATCATTGATACTTGATAAAGTATTTCCATTGTTCTAATGTCTTTAGGAAATCGTGCTTTCTCTTCTTCACTCACTGCGCCAGGATTTGAAAGAGATGAATATGGCTGTTCACTATGCACTATTTAACACTTCTTCTACACTCTGGGTTTTGAAAGCTAAGTAACATTTTCTTCATGGCTCTCTGATTTGCTGTTGCCCATCTGACTTCTCCAATGGAACGTTCAACATCAACCAGGGAAAGTTTCAGCCCTCGTGAGTTCGCCAATTAGGGGTCAATAAAAATGCCTGTAGTTAGCTTGTTTTCTGTGGAATCTTAGTAACAAGAAAGAGGTGGTAGTTTAGAGTAGATACAAAGGGATTGATAGGAAGTGGTTTAATATGGAATGGTAGGAGAATCTAAAGGTTTACACTTTAACTTTTATTTTGTTCCAGGAATCAATAAGCTATTTTTTGGGAGTCAACATTTTCTGCTCCTGTGCTCTGTTGTAGCCCCACTATCCCATTCACAAATGAATAAAATATTTGGTATATCCTGACTACTGCCTTAGAAAAACTATCGCCACAAGTAGTGTAATTATGTTCCTCATATCTTAATTTCTTAAGCAGAGCGTTCAAGGTAGTATATTAAACATTAAACTAAATGGACTGAATGAGCTACAAGAATAGAAGGTAGTAAATTGTCATTGTGGAAAAGATCACCTTCAACTTTTCTCGTGAGGTTCATATTAGCCATTCATAGCATAAGGACACTAGGCAAGTGCTGTTGGGAGTTGGAGAGATGGCTAGCGACGTGTGTGGGGAGAGAGCAGGACTTGTATCTCCTAAGCAAAGCATTACATGCAAATGCTTGCTTATGTGCATGTATTCAAATACTTACGGCGGTCCATTTGGTTTCTGAGCTCATTTCGTTAACAAGTGCATGAACAGTTGGGTGTTTGCATTGCATGGTTTACTTAGTGTTAGTGTATAGTTTCACATATCCACTAATTACATACAGACACAAATAATGAATGTATACCACAACAACGAAAGAAAGGGAAAACACTGCATAGTGAAGCAACAGAAATGTGCGTGTGATGAAGGCAAAAGTTACAACACAATTTCAAACAATTAAACTTACGTGTACCCCACTATACTGGTGTTACAGGGAAAACAAGTACCAGGATATAAACAGAAAGGGTTGATCTATAATTTACATGATTTTAACAAAAATGTGCTACACTGCTGTATAGACGAATTTTATTTAATGAGAAAGGAAGTTCCGTGAATAAGCAGAGCAGATAGAAATTCCAAAAAGTGAGTACCCAATTATATTTTATAAATTCGTAAAAGTTAGGACATTTTAAGCTTATTAACTTAAGCCTTAAGTGGTCAATACTTTTAAACGCATTATACTCCGGCACAAGCGCTGTCAAATGTATGCTTATGATGTGCGCTACCCATGAACAATTCGTTATCTGACACATTGCGTCATCAGCACATTCCTCCCACTACCAGCCATCTCTCCAGCTCTCAGCGTATGTCCCACTGATGATTTATTTCTTTTCAGCCTTCTAAGACTTAAAAATTATCTTACAGCTGTACAATTTGATACTGGAACAATTAAAACCAGTGGAACAAATATGGCGAACTCCAGATGAATTTGGTACATCCAAACTAAATATTAAATATATGCTGATATCATCATAAAACTCTTTGGCGAAAATTTTGTGAGTGCCCATGCTCCTCCGGCCTCTAGGAGTCGGCACCCATTCTTCTGAAGACGTTTGGGTTAATGGAGTCATGTGATATGAGTAGAGAAACAATTTTGGAAAAGGATGGAGATTCGTTAATTCTTTGGGAGGAGAAACAAGTAAAACAAATGACGTCCGTGGTCTTGTCGCTGCTCTATCTGACAAAGAATAAACAGAAAGAATAGATATATCAGAAAGTGAGCATCCGATTATATTTTATTAATTCATTAATTGCACCATTCATCGGAGAGATGGCAAAGTTAGGAAATGTTAAGCATGAACTTCAGCCTGTAAGTGGTCAATGTTTTCTAAACGCATCACAGCACAGGCTCTTGTTTACGATACCTGCGCTACTTGTGAACAATGCACTTCTCTGACACATGCCGATATCAGCGCATTCCTCTGACTAGCCATCTCTCCAGTTCCCGACAGTATTTCAATGTGCGAAAAGCAGGGCAAGATCTCTTTCTCCTTCCGCCTGTAAAAAGTAATTCCAAATGCTAGGAGATGTTATGCCTTAGTCTTGAAGCCTGTTCTTAGGATCGGATCATTTCACTCCACCCGCGTAAATTGTTGAGACTTCTTGAAGGTTAAAGTTCAGTAGGTTGAAAGCCCTTGTGAGAAGGCGCATGGTCTTCCACATCGAAGTTTGAATTGTTTTCAGTAAGTTTCTCAGATCGAGTAGATGTGGAAAATTGGTGGAACTGCAAAGTTCAAATTACCAGAATAGTTCAGAGACTTTTCTTGTTACTTGATATATTAGCAATGTTGCAGACACAGAAATAGCAATTTGTAGAACAATCTTTAGGTTTCAAGGCATACCACTGGAATATTAAGCTTAACAAGCAATTTTATAAAATCTGTAATATTTCTCTTCTGATTTTGCTAATTATAACTACCACAAATATAATAAAACAATTATGGGCTATTTACACACGTTTTTACGCGAGGATAATGTTCAATTGAGGTCACATTATTACATTTTAAACACTTTTGACTATCTATCTGATTATATTTATTTAATTTATTGTTTAATGTTTCATATTATCAGAGTTCTCATCAATTCAGGGCGTGAAACAGCCGATTAATTTTGGTCTTCTTTCAGGCTTGAGGTTCTGTTACGATACTGATGCTCAAACAAGAAACGTTAACTGGGTGTTGCCAGGGCTTTAGATAAACCAAAATTGTGGCCAGTTTAAGGTAAAGAAGAAGTCCAGTTCCCTCTTTTCTTATTGAAGCTACAACACCTAGAGGTTTGTCAACGAACCCTTTGTAAAAATTTTTGAAAGTGTGAGGTTCTTGTAACCATACTATGTATCATTTAAAACGCTCAGAAATCTGATGTTAAGTTTTCCTCGCCGAACAGCAGTGAAACGTGATATTTTGAATAATACTGATATCTGAAAAGTTGTTACTCGCTGAAACAAAACAAGAGCTTATATCGAAGATCTCACATGGTAGGGAATTAGGAAACATGATCAGTTTCATTCAGTAAAAAATAAGTAATATTTTTTTCGACATTATTAAGTGAAATCTGTGGAAGTTATGTTTCTCAATATTTTATAACTAGTTTTCACATCTATAGACTTCAGTACATTAATATTTCCAGCTAAACTTAGGACATTACTATCTTGAAATACCCCTTTTATTATTTTCTCAGAACTTATGAATTCTAATTTCTGTCACCATACATTACTATTATCTGTTACTTTTAGAGTGATCCTAGCGTAAACAAACAAACAATATATCCTTCCGCAATTTGGGCGAAGAATGTCAGAAATACACGGCAAGCATAAGCAACGCAATGACAAGAGAGCACGGGTAAATTCTGAGGTTAGGTTTACTACCTCTTTTATTGCGAGTGCCGGACACTTTGAAAATAGTTTAAAATAGTGTTTTCTTCCGCTAGTTAAAGGCTTGCTCGGTTTATGCTTTCCATATCTCCGTAGAAACAGCAGCATTGCAAACAAACAAAAGCAAACGGCTTACTCCTTGCCTTGTTTAAACATCCGCTGAATCAGGCGAGTTGCATCTTGGGAGTTGGAGCGCATCAACGAAATTCAGCTTCATTAAGTCAGCAGCAATTAAATTAAAGTAGCAAGTACTGATCCCACCTTTAAATTTAGATTGCTAACATGCAACTACTTTCTTGCATGTATGGCTACTGTGTTGTACTTGACTAGGGTCTTCTTAGAGTATTCTCCCACCAAAGAAAGTAAATGACACATTTTAAATGCTCGTGCTTTTCAAGTATAAAAAACTACTACTAAACCAGAACAAAGTAAGTCGGTCCTAGTGTGTAGTGGTAACCATACTTGCCTTCTACACCCAAGATCGCGGGTTCAAACCTGGCCAGAACCGATGGATTTTTGAGGCGTAAAAATCCAAAGTATGGCTTCCTTCGGAAGGGAAGTAAAGCCGTGGGCCCCGTGTCGGGCACGATAAAGAACCCCAAGCCTGAAAGAAGAGGCCTCTGAGCAAAATTTGTCGGCCGTTTCACGCTCTGATTTCAATGGGACGTTGATGACCTGAGATGCTAAAGAGCGCCCGTAAATTAACAATATATATATATATATATATTAGAACAAGGTAAACATAACAACAAATGTTCAGAGATTGCAGAATCACGACTACAACTCCTTCCAATCTCTTTGATAATTCTTGTCTGAAAGTAAATGAACCAATTAGCTTCAATTCCTAGGGTAGTTAATTCTAGACGTGTGCAGCGATCGAATAGAAGAACGCCCCGGATTTCCGCTGAGCAAATCAATTTATGGATGAGTTAGCGTGGTCGCAAACGAACGATCTACTGATGCATTGTCAGATGACTAAATAAGAAATGTCTAATCGAAGGAAAGAGTGCAACACATGGAACTGAAAAAATGTACTTTGTTAACTGTTAATCTATAACGTAACATGTTATATTTTATTAAGAATTAATGACCCAATTATATTCTTAGGTATTAGGGCAAATATAGAATCCACAGAACTAATAAACAGGCCCTTCCTCAGAACGTTTGAAGTATAAAACTCTCGCAATACCATCCAGACTGAAAGAAATATTTTACTTCATTTTATATGAGGGTTAAAGAAATGCAGATGTCAGAAGTAGAATATAAAATTCAATATATTTTTCATATTTATGATGGAATAATGTGTTCTAGAGTAGTAAAAAAATATAGCCTTTTAAATCAAAATATTCTTTTTTTCCTTTGATGGGTAACATTTTTTAAGTATCGCTCCTTCATATACTTCAATCCATCCACTTGCGCTTAAAGGCTGTAACCAGTTAACTTTTAAAAATGGAGTCTATAAGTAGAGTACAGAATGCTATTAATGGAATATTTTTTGATTGAAATTGAGACCAACAACATTCAGAGGTGTTTCAAAAATGTGTCTTTTTACATGTGGAGACTGTTGCCATCGGTAGAGGGCCGATGCAGCCTTACCGATCAATAGATATCGACTTTTTAGGCACCAAGAATTGCAATTTCAGGTGTCTAAAATGAGCTCAAATTTATTAAATTAGGCCCTATTTCAGGAAAACTAGGCATTTTAGGTACATAGGACTAAGGCTTCAAATCTATTTATTTCACTGAATTAACCAATTAAACAAAAATACACAAAACATGGCTCAAAAATGTATGGGAAGAAATGGAGGCAGACAACCGAATTATACAGGATGTACTAGAATAACTATTTCTAATTTTCTGACGTGACAGAGAACTTAAAAAGAAACATTTCTTCTCAATAAAAAACAATTCTTTGTTTTCAAGTTATGAAGGAAAATTTTAATGAATCTCAACTTGGAAAGTTACTTTATTTACTTTCTATGGTTATCAGTATGTAAATAATAAATTCACATTTAAGCCGAAATGTGTGGGTGCACCGTCGTGTTTAAAAGATCATATTTCTCTGAATATTAAACGATATATCTTTTAGTAGCTCTGGAAGCATTTTCGCTAGAAAAAAAAAACCATAAACTTATTCATCCAATCGTACAGGCACGACACATTACCCAACTATAAAGTTATCAACAAATCCAATCCAGTCGGTTCTGATGGTGTAGTAGTAACCATACTTGCCTCCTAAACCCAAGATCGCGTGTTCGAACCCGGCCAGGACCGGAGGATATTTTCGGGGCTTAAAAATCCTAAGTATGGCTTCCTTCGGAAGGGAAGTAAAGCCGTGGGTCCCATGTCGTACATTTACGGCACGATAAAGAACCTCAAGCCTGAAAAAAGAGGCCTCTGAGCAAAATTTGACGACCGTTTCACGCCCTGAATTGAATGGGACGCTGATGACCTGAGATGTTAAAGAGCGTCCGTAAATAAATCAAATAAAAAAATTCAACCCAAATATTTATAGAAATTTTCCATTGATTGCGGAGACAGCTTTAGGATAAGTGTCACTCTTAATGTGACTGTTATGTATTAAAAAAGTCATCTCTTGAGAGACATGTATCATCTGGTCATAATATGCATCTAATAAAATCAGGCTTATTGTTGACGGTATGTAAACATCATTCAGCAAATTGTTCTCAATTAGGATAATCATCTGGGATTAATATTTGTAATATTTGTACCTTTGGATTTGAAATTGGTGTTTTTCATACTCACTTAAGATTCTTCATGCAGACATGAACTAATAGGATAACATGGGGCATATCGGGGTACTGGGACATATCGGGGTAATGTGATAATTTTCTTGTTAAGTGGCACTCCCTATTGGGTTTGCTCGAAATTACGTCGGTATAATTCTAGCGACCAGTCTACAGCTGTTTGCCGCCATTACTAAAGGCGTTGGCTGTGTACTGTGTATGTGATCATATTTAGAGTTCTTTGTATAAGCATCGGAACTTCTTTCACTGCAAGTAAGCAAATCTTAATTACATTTAAGGACTATGTATAAATTGTTATTGCGCACACCAATGTTTTAACTTCTTGTTCAGTGCATTTCATCAACATTCATACCCACATATGTTCGTTGCAATAATCTAAATTAATGATAGCAGAGCAATATAGGATGGGGCATAACATCAAGCTCCATGTATTTTTTCGTCTTGGTAATGAATTCTTCGTATGTCCTATGATTTTAGAATGGTGAGGGAGTGAAACCCTTGAGTAAAATTATGAAGATGATGAAGTTCGCTCATGGTTCATGTCTATTCCCAGGAAGATTGTGACACTATTTCAAATTGCTTCTTTGTTTGCTGTCGCAGAGGCAGGTTAATGCAGAGGCTCAGAAAATAGAGAAAAGGCCTGCTTAGCTTTACATGCCAGTGACAGAAAACAAGCAGACCCTAAGGATAATAAAGGATTCAGCTTAAACTATCTGTAAGAACTGTTCCAAAATTCAACCGTCACATTCAAAAGGTGAACATGATTGCCTCTTCTGTCACAATTATTCAGATCGGATGTCCCTCTTCTCTGAAACAGGCTCATAACTCTTGTGCTGGAACTGAAAGCGATGGTAATTATGTATGGGGCAGAATGGGGCAAATGATACGTATCAATTTTCAAGAAAATATATATCCAGGTTCATTTCAAAGTTATGGTTTAATGGTTGTTTCCTATTTGTTTCTTAATAAAATATGGTACTCTATTAAAATACAATACTTTTAACTTATTATTTACGCAATATATGTGTTCAAAGGTTAACTATCCCGTTCTGCCCCATGTTCCCCTATTCATTGAATGGGCATCAGTTCGAGGACTAGTTTATGCATTATTTTCAAACTTCTGCAAAACCCCATCTACAAAGTATAATGCTCTCATAGTTCGATTCACTCCTAAATTTACTTCCTTTTTCTGAAACAGGCACTATCTCGAAGACGTTGATTCAGTCTTGAAAATTTTGGATGGTTCAGCGGTATTAACGAAGCGAAAATAATTAATATGTAATGGATGGAGGGAGGGAAGGATTTGGAAAAAGAAATTAATTAGATTGGTTATATGGAATCTCAGGGGTAAATGCTTTTTTCTTCCTGTCCGACGATGCTTTCCCCTTGACATATTTTTGCCACGGCTGTTGAGACTCTGCTACTAGATATTTTTATGGTCCTGTGACCATAGGGTAAGGAGTATTGAAGATGAATAAGCTTTCTCGTTATAGGAGATGAAACAATTTATTGTTCATAAACTATTCTACATAAAATGTGCTGCCGTTATTTTCTGGAGAATATGTGCCACTTTCACACTAACCATGGCGATCACTATGACGTTAGTGCACTTTAAGAACTCTAATACTCTGATCCTGAACTCCACTTAACTCAACTAATTCTGAGACGCAACTCCCTACTCCTCACTGATTTAGAATTGATTTCACGCTACTGAGAATGCCTATCCTTCCACTCCAACTGCACGGAGACTGTCCCACTTCCAACTGACTGCGGGCCGCAAAATTGCAAGACTAAATAAACATTGCCAACGTGACTTTTTACATGTAGATATCAACTGAAGCTGCTAGCCTACCCTGCTTTACAATTCTCTAACACAATACAAAATAAACATCTTTTTCATGGAATTGCTTAAGAATTTCTCCAGAAAATATTGGTTTGACTTGTCCTTGGACCTTCTATACAAATATTGATACAATAGGCAACAGAAATTCCCAGGTTAGATTTTTATGGCTGGGGTAGCTTTCTGTACTCCGGCAAAAAAATAACAATACAAACGATAATCCAACATTCGTAGAGGAAATAAAAATGAAACTGCACTCATGAGTAAAATGGAAAAGTTACATAAAACTACTTACTAAAATCACTCTTATTAAATATGGGGATGGCAGCTAATAGATACTGTCTGAATGGCAAGGAATATGGCCCTGAGGGTGCTGCTGATCATTGATTCGCTTTGCTAAATTAGCTTTGCGTAAGCTGTTCCAAGTGTCTTATGCATGTCTGCAAATTCAATATTTGTATAACGATGCATTTTAATACCATGAAATTAAATAAACAGATCTTACACAGGATATTTTACGACATACAACAACAAACTAACTTCAGTTGTTTACTATTTCCACGGTAACAAGAATTGCAGAAACATAAACGCAGTTATAAGGTGAGTGATGGACTTTTGTCTGTTATACTGAGGCATTTCCTTACTTTATTAGGAAAAAGTTTATATTTTAATATCTTCTATAACATTAGAAAATTAGGAAAGTTATTTTGATACACCCTGTATAAATACAGCTGCACAAATTGAATATATTAAAAAGTCTATGCTCGTTCTCTTTCATAATTATCTGAAAGTACATCACCAGCATTTTTCTAAATTCTCCACAGTTAATCTTTGCCTTTTGTCGATGAGAATCATTTTGACAGCAGAAAAATTTTCTTTCTACTACAACGGATATCAGAGGAGCAAATTCTAAATTATCTACAGTAGAAACATCAATACCTACTGGAACATTTACATTTTTCCTCAGTATTACTTTTTCCAACAATGAAAATCCTACATCCTTGTACAGTAAAATATCCCACTTACTTATAACTATTTTTCCAGTTTCCCCCAAAGCACAATATATTTTCTAATGGGTATTCTTTACTATTTTACTACAAAAGATTGACTTTTGCCTTCTAATTGTTCAATGCTTGTATATTATGAATGCAATGTTAGAAGTTATGTGGGCAATATCTTTTTTCAATGAAGGATCATACAGACACCCTCTCACTGCTTTTACACTGCTGCAGTAATTGTGACCACGTCTTTAAAATATTTAGAATAATGCATCTATGACACAGGCTGAGGTGGGAGTGGAATATCTGGGCATTTCTCTCTGAACATTGAAATCCAGGATGGGATTTTGCATAAACTGTTCCCCCCCCCCGCCATTTTGGAAATGGATGAATTGACAGAGGGAACTCATTCCCGATTGTTTCAGAAACTCTGTGAAGGATATGAGTTAAACAGGTTACATGAATGATGTTAGGATAAATAGTTTTAAGAACTGGAGCTGTTGTAACCATGTATGAGACTGCATCGGTACAAAACAACAAAACTTTTAATTATCTACATTGCCAGATTTGTAGGCATTTGTTTACAAAATAAACAATGGTTTCGCTATTCATTTTCGGAAGTTCCTTAACACTACAAGGTGCGGAATCAAAAGCTCATCAGAGCCAAGCTTCCCTACTATCATACTTGCTGTATATCTATTTATAGAATCCAAGGTTTCATCTAGAGAGGAGATCCATTTATAAGAATCGCCCATATCCTCCCGAGTGGATACTAAAGTTTCGTTGTGTATTCTGTCTAAATGCATTTTTCTTCCGGTAAATTCAGAAAGTATATTTTGTTTGCACTATTTCTGAAAAAAAAAAAATCTGTTAAAACCGGATATACGAGGGAATGTTAAAGCAACAAACGCCCTGGCTAGATCTCCATAGAAATTGCTGCTGGAGTTAGCCGAAGTTGGCTGTATCAGCAGAGTTTGTTTGCTTTGATTTTTCTGTTCAGTTTTTTCCATGTCCCGCCCCTTGCACATGCTGCCTTTTTACTTGCGACATCTAAAAAGCGTAGAAGTTAAGGGAATTAAAACCCTAAATGTTATATTGCCGTATTTCTATCGCCAAGTGCGATTTCTCGTTTTGAGCAACAATATCTCAATGATCCATCTATCGAAAATTAAAAGCTTTAAGTGTAGTTGTCTTTAAAAGAATTTCAGCTCAGTCAAATGTATACTATTGTTACATACCAGTTTGTTAGAGAATGTTATTTTTTCATTGTAGTGAAGCGTGGAATTTCTGTTAGCCATTGCCGGATCAGCATAAATTTAGCACTCTTTAACTTTTGGCATATTAAACTGCACAGGATAACGTCCTAGCATTTCAAACTTCTAATCACAAATAAGGAGAGGAAAAGAGGCTCATTCAAACCGTTATATAGCATTGTTGTTGAAATTCTGTTTTACGAAAATTCAACGTTTTACCCATTGTTGCATTTCCTGACAGTGTTAATAAAAATACCCCACCTTTAGTGCTTATATGTGTGAATATGCCAATAAATACACTTTACATTTAGACATTTTAAGTCAAATGTTAACAAATTAGGTTCTAACAATCATTTTAGGGCACCATCAAAGATCAAACATAAATATTAATATTTAGTTTTTCCTTCTGCTAAAGGAACAAAATACGATGTCTGCTGATGAACGATCTTGCAAGTTCCGGAAGGCCCCACATCTCAGTCATTCCTTGCTCGAAACGCTCCGCTCCGCGAGCAATAAACATTCAAAAAGTTGTGCTAAATAGGCCCCTCGAAACCTAACACTTAATAACAGAGTCATAATGTGTTCAGAATTGATAACTGGTTAAGGCTGAAGGTGAAGATTTCGGAGCCTGGGGTCAAAAGGCAACACAAAACTTCTCCCCGAAGAAAAAAAGCGAGCCAAGTTTTTCTGAGACTCTGAAGTGATTATTGTGATCGATGTATTCTCTTGAGGTGAAGCAGTTAACCCCAAAGTATACATCAAAACTCACAATGTCACTGAATCACCAAACTTCGGTGGACTGTTTCTCCTTCATATTACAGCCCGGTTACAGCATCACTTATTTATTGCGGGAAGAGAGCTAACGATGATGTGGAAGTCATAGCCGCAGTACGAAGCCATAGATAGACTTTTATTGCACGTCTTCATATACTTTGCATTGTCATTGTTAAAGTGGACAACCATCATATTCACAGAATTATGAGTACGACCGATTTGTGTTCAGTTCAAATTATTTCCAGTTCTTGTTACGATCATTGTAGATCGTAATAACGTTTGGTTTTAAAAAAGCACGCTCGCCGCTTGCAACTGTTATCAGTAACGGCAGTAGTATGCTCAAGGCTACTGCTATTAGATTGACAGCAGGTTTATTTTCAATTCATGAAACACATTTGGTTAAACAGCCAAATGAAATTAATGTCTCTATTTTCTTGATGTTTTAAGACGCTTTACAGATTTTTGCAATTCTTTAATTTAAAATCTTAGATTTTGATTTGCTTTATTACATAAAAAGTAAAAAGGAGGTCTATTATGTTCCAAATGCAAAAATCTTTCTTGTACAGAACTTGTTGCGACATAATTAAAAAAAAGAAGAAAATCTGTTTTAAATTATTTGGAATATTCAAAGTCGGTATATTCTCTTGTCTTGTCATCATTTTTTTCTTCTTTTGTGTCTACGCATTTGCGAAATTTAATTTCAAATAATTAGAATTAGCTTTACATTTTTTTTTTCGATAACGTTGTGTCATGCACAAGATTCTACATGTTTTCATAGGTTCTCGAGGATTTGGAGAACAGTTCCTAAAGTTGTAATGGCAGTAGAAAGTACTGTATTTTTATTTTTATGTTCTGTATAACCTTACTTAAAAGGTAGCGGCATATACCATAAAAGTTTATGCGACAAAACTTTTTAATACTCTTTATGTATGAAAAACATCTTTCAGGTTCCACTATAACTTCCTGAACATTTCTACCATAAATAAGCTGAAATAGAGGGATGTTCCTAAAGTCTGATGTTTCATGAAGCACAGAGTGCGCGATTTACTTGTTAACATAAGCGAATTTTCAACCGCTAGTTTAAGGATATCTTATATAAATGTTTTATAATGAGATAGCATACTCAAATTGCACCAGACATCCTGCTTGGTTCAATTCGCCCCACTTTCTGTTTTTCTTTCACTTCATTCCAAAGTTCCATTACATTGAAACTCTATTCTTTATTTTTATGCTATCAGTTTACCAACATACCGGCAGAGGTAGTTAAGGCGCGGATTTGTGAGCGGTAGGTCTGGGAATCGAGTTCCCTGACTGAGTTTTTTTCTTCAGATTTTCCTCAGTCCTCATAGATGGCAAATGCCGGGGAGGTACCTAAACTTAGACCTGGAACACTTCCTTCCTTTAAAGAAATACTGCTTTCCCAATTTATCGTTTCAACGCGTGTCCATCGCCTGTGGTGCATCAATAGTAAAAACGGGCGTTAGACACTATTAAAAAAAGTTTACCAACATTGCATTGAGACATACAAAATATCAACATGAAGCGAACCTTAGATATTGCAGCGGTTTTTTTATATGAGGGGTGGACTTATTTATGTGTAATAATGGAGGGAAGATTATGATAGTATTTTAATTAATGGTTTGATTATTTGGGTTCTCAGGGGCATGCTTTTCTTCTTCTCCTCTCCAATAATTTTCCGCTGGCTTACAATTGCACCGACTAGTTCTTATCTTCTCTGCTGGACTTTTTATGATCCGGAAACCACAGGGAAAGGACTCAAGGAGATTGACAAGGGGATTAACAAGATTTATCAAATTAAAAGACGAAATACAATTTATTGTTCGGAGTCTGTTCTACTTTAGGAGGCACCGTTACTCCTTGGAGAATTAAACCACTAGATGTGCCACTTTTGCACTAACTATAAGCTTCCTGATTACTTTACCAGCATTACTTAACGCGCTTACAAATCTTTGATAATCAATACTAGTCTTCAGCGAGTATTAATGTTCGTTATTGGCACTGATAACTCCCATACTGCCTGCTGTTAATTCTCTGAAACTGTTACAACTGACGCAACGCTGCCCTAATGAATGACGAAAGATCGCTGACTGAGAACTGCTGAAAACTGAGCTGAACTGATCGCTGATAATTCAGAGCTGGTGCAATGACTGAACCGAAACGATCTTGCATTGAGCTGAACTGAATACTTTTCAACTGATGCTGGGCCGCAAAATTACAAGACTAAATAATGGCAGTCTGTCGGTCTCCCGAAGCTATCATGTCTACATGATTTTCTGCATGTCACTCACATATACAATTAGCTTCTTGCTTTCAAGAGGTTATCGGCCTGTCATTTCACCCCCGTAACTGGCATGTGTTTTATTACGCTTACCCCCGCTTATATGAAGGCAGAACTCTCTGGCATTATATAAGATAAACTATCCTGCTTTAGAATTTCTCCAGGAAATATCGGTTGGCCGTTTTCTTGGGCATTCTATATAAATATGCTTTACGGTGGGCAATATATTTCCCTGTTCTCATTTCCAAGTCAAGAACAGATATTAGGGAACGTTTCCATTCTGGTAAGAAAATAGCATGATACACAATATTTCAATACATCTCAAGGAAATAAAAATGGCACCACAATTGCAACTAAAAGAGAAAAAGTTACATAAAATTAATTAACGTGTTGGTTATAATTTACATGTGGTGGCAATTCATGAATTCCATGTCAATATAAAAATATAATAGTAAGCAGATTATAAATGTCTTCTAAATTATGATGAAGAGCTCAGCTATATGAACAGTTATTGTAATGGGATTTCTCTAGATCAGAAAAATATTCTTTCAGTGGTTGCAAATTTTCATTTACAAATTTGAAATGCACCTAGTGGTCGAACCCCACGTTGTTTCCCGGTTTCACTTCATCTCTAATGTAGTTGCGGTGAGCATAAGAAAAATGATGAAAATGAGAGATTAGAGGGGAAAAAATCTTACGGATTTGTTTTGTGAAGTAGTTCTTTCCATCATTAAATTTAATTGGTGGGCGTAACAGTGAACAGTGTGTGCAAAATGAAAATTTTATTTTATTTTAACTGTATGCCATTAAACTCAGCATAACTGGCGCGCTGTCACAGGTCTGAGCAATTATTTTACTGCGGGTGACATCTAAATCAAAATATTTTACTCCATTCAAAATGAAATCCAAAATTTTTGTAGCTGCCTGGTCTTGGGGGGAGAGGGAGTCCTGTTCCTTCCTAATTTAGTTCATATTTGAACTCAAACACACACACACACACACACACACACACACACACACACACACATAAACAAAATGTAAAAAATAAATAAAAAACTAAGGTCATTTATAATTAAATAAACAAAAATTTAAAAAATAAATAAAAAAGCTCTAAGGTCATTTGCAAATGCTCGGAAACATCCATAGCACCAAAGCCAGTAGAGCTATAAAGTTCTATTGCCTCACTTTCTCCTTTATTTACTTACGACATACCTCACATGAATTGCAACAATACATTCTGTGTGATTTTAAGTCCCTTTCACCTAAAACTGAACAAAGCCATGAAATATGCTAGTATTTTCTGAACTGTCTTACTGTATTATTATGTACTTGCAATGCTAGTTCAAAAACGCTGCATAATTTTATGAAGTCTACACTTTTAGATAAGATGTGTCTGTTTTTCTCTATGTGTTCATTATGCTTATTTACGAATTCTTGAGATGCGCGACTAAGTCTAATTGCGATTTTCACTCTTCCAGGGCACTGCGATCGACGGCATTATTAATTACTTAGTGAATTACTTAGTTTGTAGACATATTCATCCCAAGATGCTTTACATCACCCTGTGACCAAGAATTCGCATTCTTTAGAATAAGCAAGGGAAACAAAATTAGGTGTTCCGATTTTCACATCCATTAATATCGTTCACAAATCTCCCGCTTAAATTGTTTGTTGTAGCTACGAGATGTTTAAATCTGACATCGGTGTACCTACATTCTTAATCTCAGCCCTTACTCATGTGTTATAGATGAGTGGGTCTATTCAAGAAAGAGTGTACAGAGTTAATTTCAAATTATTTGCTCTTACTAACGCATTTCACAAGTTTTACATGTTACACTGCTCTCATTAATATATTTAACGGATTTTCACTTTTTATTACACTGCACTCACCATTACATTTAGTAAACAATAAACATTCACTACCTCCTACCGGTATTGTAGTAACAAGCGCGCGTGGAAAAATAATATGCGGAAATCTAAGCATGCTTTGGTCTGATAGAATAAACTTCTTGTGGCTGTCGCTGGAGATGCAAAGAGTACCTACTGTTGGGGGCTCTAGATGCAATGAGTACCTACTGTTTGGAGCTGTAGATCGAAGGAGTACCTACTGTTGGGGGCTGCAGAGATGGCTGGTCAGAGGAATATACTGATAACGCAATGTGTCAGAGAAGTGCATTGTTCAACAGTAGCGCACACGTACCGTAAAAAGAGACTGCTTTTGCTATGATACGTTCAAAACACATTCACCACTTACAGGCTGAAGTTAACATGCTAACATATCTTAACTTAATAACGAATTAATAAAATATAATTGAACAAATTCATAGACTTCATTTCAGGTTACTGCATATAAACTTGTTAATTTATATTAATTTGTCTGCTTATTAATGCACACCATTAATTGATTTAATTTTTAATTGCAGAGGGGTGAACATTTACAAACTTTGTGTTGCCGTTAATATCGCTGACGTGTGTATTTACAAATATCACAAAGGGAGGTTGCCCCCTTCCCCCATATATATATATATCAGAAGTCGGTAACTATGTTCAGGAGTGAAGCAAGAAAGAGTCACAAGTGTATGTTTCAGTAACGCTTGTATAGTAATTTCTCCACTAGCATTTTCTCTCTTAGCAACTGTTATACTTTGAACTACGCAAGATTAATGGGGTAGAGTTCACACAATATGTGAGCCAACCTAATGCTTCATGTCCATGTAATTTTAATATTTGTCAATGCCAAACACTTTTTCTTGTCATTTATGGATATCTATCAATAAGTACAGTTTAGATTTTCCCATGTCTCTTGACGAACGAGGGATGCTATTTTGCAGCCATTATTTCACCTCTTCTTTTGCAGTTTATTTCGAAACGGGTTAGTTTTCCTGAATATTGCGGAGCATAATCAATAACTACAACAATCTTGGGAGGTTGAGAGAACCTGATTGTTCATCGAAAGGTCAAAGTTCCTGAAATTCATTTGACCATCATAATATCCCGAGCTTTTGCCTGCTTGAAAAATTAATAAAGCTTTCTTCACAAATGCAATTTATGACCCAGTATGGACGACAATGAGATTGTTACCGAAATTCGGCTTAGTCAATACGCCTGATTAACTTTCATTTTGTCATTAACTGTGCTAATGGAAGGCTCTGGCAAACAGATCGCCATAATAAGTTTGTAGCATTAAGTTCTAATGTGATACGAATAAAACATTATAATAGAATTACTAGCAAATTTCGCTTACTGAGGAGCCAACGCTTCTTCCTAAGCTCGTCAAGCTGGTAGTCGGACGCTGCGGGTTTCGGACTGTAAGGGGAGAGTGTTCTAGGACTCTAATTCCAGTTTCTAGATGACCGTAGCTATTGCAATGCACATGTTCATGGAGGGGAAGAAGGAAAGTGTAACAGAACCCGGAATCATAGGACGACCCGTCTTCTTTCTCATGATATTGCAAGCCCGTGTTCTAGGATTTCCGTGAGGAGGAAATATCGGCATTGGAGGATTAGTTTAGTTGAACATTTCCGACATTGTCTGCCTCTAACAGGAAACGAACAACGTGTTTTCATATTCACAAAGTCTGCTTTTAAGAAAATCTGTCTAAGCTAAGGTGGTATTAGATATCAGTAATCGAAGGTGCCACTTTGTTCTTATTTCATTCCTCCAGTGCGAAATGGCAACGTTGTTCAGCTTTAGTGTGCGTTTGATCGTAATGGGAACTGTGCATGGGCGATTCTCTAAAAGTATCGTTTTAAATCAGAAACATCCTAAAACATCCAAGCAGTCAATTTGGGACTTGGATTTTTTTATAATTTTCCGTATTCGTTTGTTGCTATATTGCGCATGTAATGCTTATTAAGAATGGATATATTTAGCACAGTTAGAGGATATAACAATTATAAAAGTACGCCATGCAGAAGCTGCTTAAACTGAGCGAATTCCTCGCGAGTTGAATAAATTTTAATAAAAATTAATATAAAAATCTTATTAATTAATTAAATGAAATAAGTTACGGCATAACCTGTGGTATTAGGGAAACAAAATTATTATAATTCTTGCATCTATAAGTATTACAAGAGATAAACCACATTTTAGAACTATTATTATTATTATTATTATTATTATTATTATTATTATTATTATTATTATTATTATTATTATTATTGAGATTAAACCACAAAAACTAATGGTATACTATTAATTAAATTAAATGCATGACCACTACTGTGTGGGTATCATTAAACGTTTTAAATGTAACCATGTTTGTGAACTGAGCCCTTGATATCACCTTTACATTCATTAAATAGAGAGACATAAGAGAAAGTTTCGAGTTACATTGTGCATTTAAGAAGAATATATTCATATGTTTCAAAAAAACAAAAGCATGTTATTATTTGGAAACTATTACAATGTACAAAGCATTAATAAAAATAATCGCAAGTTATATCGATTTTCATTGGCTCTGAAATTGAATTTAAATGTTACTGCAGTAAAAATATGTAAAGCAAACGCATTCTCAACGTTATTACAGAGAACCCTTAGATACAAATATAATTCTCTACACATATAAGACTCATATATCACAGCTGCTATCTTCACGACGGTGATTTTGTTAAATATCAACATTTATGCATCTTTATAAATAAATTTTACATATTTTATTAATTTGTCCTTATATTTTAAAACAATTCAGAGGAAAAGCTAGAGAGCTTTTTAAATTTCAGTTTTCAAATATATACCCATTCCTAATGATCCAATTTCCTTAACTTTCAGAAACTATTTTTCTTAATATTATGCCCCTAGAGCGATTTTTAAATTTTAGGTTTCAGTTAAATCGCCACTTCTAATGACTCGATTTTCCTGATTTTCAGACACATTTTTTTATATAAATTTAAATAGGGAATTTCGTTGCGGAAAAAGTATATTAATGCCGCTAGAGCGATTTTTAAATTTTGTATTTCAAGTAACCCCCCGCCTAATAGTCCGATTTCACTAAGTTTCAAAGACTACTTTTCTTATTTTATTTCAATGGCATATATCGAGTTTCCTTTTAAAAGTATTAAAAATACTGATTTTCTTTTCAAGTAAAACCCCCGCTCTTAATAATCTCATTTCTGATTTTTAGAAACCGTTTTTCTTATTGGATTTAGTTTAGTTTACACTTTAGATGTGAAAAAACAAATATGGGTGCTGCTAGATAGATTTTTAAATTTTGTGTTTCTGGTTAAACCTAACTCCAAATGGCCTAAATGCCCTGATTTTCAGAAACTATAATTTGATTTAAATAAAAGCAGATAATAATGCCGCTAAAGCGATTTTCAAATGTTGGGTTTCAGGTAAATCCTCCGTTATAATAGTCCGATTTCATTGATTTTTGGAAACTATTTATAGCAATAACTATTTATTACAATGCCTTATACTGAGTTTCCTTTAAAAACATGTAAAACGTAATAAGCTTGTACTTTTTATTTTTTATTTACAGAACACACTTTTATCGCTGTGATCGCAAAAAAAATAGTGATAGAACAATCTTTTACTTCCATCTCAAATTGCCCCACATCGTCCAGAGTAAAGAGTTCATCGAATTTGCGTATGCTCTCGCCCAGCACTACAGCCCCTTTGTTTTTTTGGTGAATTGGAAGATACCTTATAACTTACGTCCCTAGCAATATAAGCTTTATACATCGCAATGACTCTAGATAAACAAAGATTGTGTTTATTCTTGATTTCGACATCTTTCTGTTTCTATTACAGTCATTGCAGTGTTTGTGGCACGAACCTGATACCTCCTTTGTCCAAATACACGAAAATCCTTTGGCCCACCCAACAATTTCCTTATTACTGTGAATTACTTTCTGCATGGATTTTACAATGGCCTCAGTATTCACACTGGTCGAACCTACGTAAGCTCATGTTAAAGGGCCTAGCAGGATGCTTGGTATTATGAATAGTAAATCCTATAAAACCAGGCCTATTGTTTAACACATTTTCGTATGTAAATTTAAAAAAAATCTGTAAACACTTAAGAAATCCATGGAGTCGGATCTGCATCTTCGGGCATCGAACTAAAAACCGATGTTAGTTTCGGAATACTGCGGATAAACTATTTTTACAGTCCTCTGCTTGTAATCGGTAATTTCAAAACTCGATTGCAAGGCTAGGTCTGCATTTACCTGTATCTCGTCGCCGCCTCTAATAGGAGAAATGTCGATGGAATACGGGCTGGACATAGTGCCTGTTGACTCGTTACGGAATGAACGCCGAAAGGAAAGGATGTGTTGCGTTGATCGATGCACTTCAAAGCCAAGAGATGCGCAGGTAAATGACATTCGCATATGCTGCTTTTATACCGGAAGACTTTTTCACTTTTCAGTTACGTCACGAGCTTCGTTTTCGCTATTGCGTGTGCGCTGGCACGCATTAACACGCCTCTTGATTTTCAGCCAATTAGGTAGTTTTTCCTACTGCACATATGCCTTGGCCCGGCCCTACGCCCCAGGCCGTTAACAAAGTGAAGGGGACGGGTAACATATTAGAAGGTGAAGCGGAAAACCTTTTATGCCACTTAGCCCCTACAACTTAAAGTTAAAAGAAACTGCATTGAAATACCTGTCTCGCAATGAAAGGTGTACATTGTAAACAATATCAGAGGTGAATTGGATTCAAGCACTTAGCCCATACAACTTATAGTTATAAGGAATTCCTTTAAAGTGAGTGAGTGAGTGGAAATATCTATCCCGTAGTGAAAAGTGAATATTGAAACATATGTCACTAAACCACCCTAAATGCCGTTAACAGTTAAAGAAGCACTTTATGACACTTAACCGTTCAACTTACAAGGAATTCCTTTGAAATGTAGTTGAGTGGAAATACTTTCCCATAGTGAAAGGTAAACATTGTAAACGGCAAAGCACTCTAAATGTCATTAGCAGGTAAAGAGAAAACCAGTAAATGCCGCATACCGCGCAAAATTAAATTTTGTTTGCAAATAACAGTAGAAGTATGCACCTCGCTGGACTACAAAATGATGTTTTCGCGCAATGTTAACTTATTTTTACAAAGGCAAATAACTTTTTTGTTTCTAATATTCGCTGTTGTGTGTTAAAAGTCAATGACTGTATGAAAATAATCTTTGAGTACAACATAACCTTTTGCAGCATAACTTCTTTTTTGCAACGTAACATTTTTAAACATAACAACTTTTTTGCAATTTTGCTACATAATATTTCTGTTGCAAAGTTATACAGTTTATAGTTTCTAATATTCCTTTCTACAACATAACCTCTTTTTTGCAACATCACATTTTTTTGCAACAGAACTTCTTTTTTGCTTCTAATATTCGATTTTGTTCATTAAAAGTCGATCGGCATGAAAATATTTTTGATTACTACATAACATCCTTTTATACAATAACTTCTTTTTTGCAAAGCTAAACATAAGGCACGTTTCCGCAAACAGGTGGATTTCATTTATCAGCATGTTATAAGGGTGGTGTTCAGTACTTCGCGATCGTGTATATTCATCTTCTATTTCTTCCTACACATAGTTGTGCGATGTGCCTCATTTCCAACAATAACTTTCCTCTGCATGCTCAGATAGGTGCATCCTTAACCAGCACCGTGGAGTCAGAAAACTTGCAAGTTTCTCCTCCCTGGATGACGTCTCGAGTTTGGTTTTGGTTAGATTTATACAAGTTTATAACAGCGCGACATATTGGCGCAAGTTTCCTGATGACGTCACGAGCAAATGCTAATAGGTTTACGACAATCGTAGCGACAGAACGCCCGTGCAAGTTTACCCTCCTACCCTGGTGACGTCGCGAGCTTGGTTTAGTGGAGGTTCAGACTGGTTTACGACACCGTGGCACCAGAACATTTGTTCAGTTTACCTTCCCCTCTGTCGACGGTATGGCCGTGGAAGACAGATGCTTGCCTTCAAAAGTACTTCACTATGGGGTCACTGTACCATCTGCCTCAGTACTGCCAACAAGACGTTCGCCCTAGATCACGTCCCCGGGGTGCTTCGTCATCGATGGTTCCCATCTCCATTCTGTCGGCCTAGAAACACAACCACATGCGCGCTACCACTCCCTTCGTGGATCGAACCGAAAGCAGCATTGACAAAGACAGTGACGAAGGCGAGTGTGTAACGTTTACTAAAATGACGTATACTACATATTTTAAAATAATTACTGTGCGGGAAAACTTGAAACAATAAGTGTATGTACAGATTTTTCCATTGTGTTGAATAGTAAACTTTAATTCCCGTCATTTTGTAATTAATATTTTGTGTAATTATATGTTTACATCAATCTCACAGTTTTTGCCATTGTAAAACATGTGTATGTAACAAAAGTTTAATTGCCGCCATTTTGTAATTAATACTTTATATAGTTATATGTATAAACTTCCCATTTGTTTGTAATTCATGTAATGTATATATATGATAAAATAATCCCTTTCTGTCCTATCTTTACTATGGGAGTCGCATACACCACTGAATATATATTGCTGGATACTCACCGCAGGATTCATACCGCAGTAGGGTAGGTAGCGCTCCCGGAGAGTCGGATAAGAAGGGATATTTACTACCCACTTGCAAGAAACGGTTACACGAAAATGATAAGCATAAGACGTGAATAGTAATCCTTTAAATAACTGTTTTTGTAGAACCTATGAGGACAAGTTACAGTCAGTACAAATCATAAAATACGTTATTTCTTTTTTTTCAAAATGAGCTAGAAGAATAATTTTTTACAATGTTGTTTTCAAATGTAAATCAATATTTATATTTTAATCCTGTAGGGGTTGAATACTTCACGTTTCTTGCACTATTTGTGCACGACTTTCCCCACAATCAGTGGTCACAAAAGGTTCAAATGTTGCAATGTATAAATTTTGAAGCACTCTGGTGATTCATTGGTTTATAAACGTGTATTATTCTTTAGCTGTATCATTTTACATTGACTTACCTTATATTTGGGGGGGGGGGGTTGATTTAGTTTATTTACGGACGCTCTTTAACATCTCAGGTCATCAGTGTCCCATTCACACCAAGGCGTGAAACGACCGACAATTGCTCAGAGGCATCTCTTTCAGGCTTGAGGTTCTTTATCGTGCCGTAAATGTGCGACACGGGACCCACGGCTTTACTTCCCTTCCGAAGGAAACCATACTTTGGATTTTTACGCCCGAAAAAAAGTTAGGGAGGACTGAACTGGCACGGGGACCACCCGGCCTCTGAGGACATTTGGAAAGCTGTGTGATAGAGAGGTGGCGTACTTCGATCTCGAAACCGCGTAATAGGCGACCAGTGAATGGCGGCTGATCACATGCCGCACATATGAAGTCGCAGGACGGAGGTAGAGCAAGCAGAGGTGACCGCGGCAGGACAGGCCTCGCCCCTTGAGAAGAAAAACTCATAGATTAATTATATACCAAATAATAACATAATGCTCCTACAGGCATTCGTATATTCTTTCATCTCCGCATTTTCTCCTTTATTAGTCATAAAAATCCAAATTATTCATCAAATTAAGAACTAGGGATTTCAGTAGTTGAGGAAATGGAGAAATTTCAGCATGATGACTGTTTCTCTGAAGTAGGAATCTACTATTTCATATCTTGAGCAACTTTTAGTAAAATTTAATTCCTTCAAGATCCATACGAGCTTTTCGCATTTCACCCAGGCACCGGCAACAGAAAGCGACACTTATCCTACCGTTCCATTAACCGGGTTATAGCAACCAAAGTGCTGATGTCAATTTGACCTAGGATTTATCGTCTTATGAGAAATGCAATGCAAATCCGATATAACGCCTGGTGCTACAGATTCCAGTATCGATCTACCATTTAACACTGTACCTGCAGATTCAAGTATATTAATAGACATAGAGAGACTGAAAGTATTCTCTCCTGAATGGCGAACTAAAACCGTCCCACATATAGGTTGTTGGGGGGGGGGGGTTCCTAGAATTTTGTTCAGGTCATCTTCTTCCTGGAACAGCTGTGTTCAAGTAACGAACGCAGTTTACTTTTCTGGTTACACCTATAGCTATTTAGTTAATGCCACCATAGGCATCCCAAATGGCGACAAAACGATCGCGTGGCTTATTTAGAATTAAAAGTAAAAATGACCTTTGAGACAAAGTCGGATCTGCTCAGTAACCCTCTTCCGCCACCCCCCTCCCAAAATGCGACCTGCAAAGCATTTATGTACGCGTGTATTAGAAATGATCCAATCATAATCAAAAACTTTTTCAGAATTTTCTTATAATAATAACAATAACAACAACAGTAATAATAATAATAATAATAATAATAATAATAATAATAAAAAATCCAGATTGCATCTCTATTATCAAGCTGTGTAATTCTGCAGGAGCAGAAACATGACATTTCAGTGCATCATAGATGATGCTAACAGCATTGCATACAGAAATCCTATTGTTCCCACGAGTACAGCCAAGCGAGTAACGTTTACGGCTATGCAAGGGATGCTCAACAGCGACAGATTTTCGGCCTTCTTGAAAAAGTTTAATCATTGGTAAGCTTTTTTCCACTAACACACCTTCCATATAGTGATGAAATCTTGCTCGGCTTTGCTTCCTCTGTTCATAAAAGCTTACCGTATATATACGAGCATTAAAATATAGCAATAATTTTATTAAATGTCCATTATCCGGGCATTTTTCTGTTTGTTGATGAAGGATTTTATACCTATACAAGTAGTTTATTTATGCTGGTTTTTAAAAGGAGCCGTTGTAATATATTCCAGCGGATTTTAAATCAAGCAGGTAAAAAATTCCAACACCTCATGCTGCCAGACACTCTGTTAGCATTTGTCAAATTATTTTTCACAAATATGTTAGGAAAAGTGATGCGCCAAAATACCTGGGAGATCTGGAAAGTTATTTTTCAGTAAAAAGGAAATATTGAGTACAACGCTTTGGGCGTGTGAGCTCTTCGAACACAAACAACAATAAAGGATACTTTTCCGTTAAAGTGTCGTGACATCGGTTAAAGCAATTGAAGTACATTTCATGGAAGTGCTTGAAAAAGCTAAGCCATGGGCTAAGTTTAAGTAAAACCACGGATAGTTTGCCATTACAAATAAGTGTTAGGTTTAAGCTGCTCGCCCACCTTGTGTCAGAGTTAAGTATAGAGCTGTACACTACATTGCTTCCACATTCTCCATATTAGTGACGTTATAATTAGGTGCTGTAATCATTTATGTAATTTTGTACGCCAAACCTGATTTGTTCCTAATTGATTGGTTTTATAAATTAAGAGGTTTATACTTCTAGTTCACAGAAAGAAAGTTTTTGTGCTCTAAGAATTGCCCCAGAGTACAGGATATGGTTCTCGATGTGGTTTTTCCTTTTTGGTGAAAGTGGTTAATCATCGTGCCGCAACTTTAATTCACATTGTTTTCAAACACGTTACAAAGGACTATGTTGTGTATAAGGGTGGAAGTAAATCATTCTACCAGCATTGGGGTAGTACAAAGTGAAAGAACAAACTGCATATAATTAGAGAGCGCAGTCTGAAAACTTCTCGGCCTAATAATGAATAAAACAAATGTTGACTTCAATATTATTTATATTTTTCAACATACTGTTCATTAAGTTCAAAACATTAACTCAGCGATACTCCAATCTCTGAAATGATTCTCTTGAATTGATATAAACGCTGTAAGCTTTGGGGAGTAAAATGCAGACAAATCGGGAAAATAGGGTGAATGCTCTAAAAAGGCAACTTAAATATCTTACTTTTTACATAGCTAACACACTTTTATGAACAGATATATTGCTTTGATATCTTTTTTTTTTTCCTTCTAAAATCTGCCTTTTTCATGAATTTTTTCATCTAGTTGGTTTGAAAAAGTGAAACACACTCTCTGATTATGGTCATTTAGCAAAATTCCTTACCTTCCTTACCACTGCAGAACGAAGCAACTTTATCTTTGTTGGAACAGAATAACCGGTTTCTCTCCACGGTTTGACTATCGTGATTCTGGTGTGTAATGGCGAATCCAAGCTTTACCTACAGTTATAGGTCGATGCATAAAACCATTTCTGTTGCTCTTAAAACACTCCAAACAATTTTGCCACATTTTCATACGAATGCGTTTTTGATCTGCTGTTAACAAGAGCAGTATAAAGCATTTACTTGTTAAATTTTGGTGTTAAATATAACCCATATATTAATTTTCAATACGACCTCGCGCATTTTAGCTCGCTAGTCATCAGTTAACTAGCATGTATTTGTTCAATGAGGGTGGTTCATCTTCAGGGCTGGTGCGACTATATTTAATTTCAGCAGACTATTTTTAATAGCTGTAAAGGAAAGAAAACAATCCTTATAAACTTGTATAAATTTGGTATGAATTTCGTTTGACTTTTAACAGTCTTTTAGGGGGGAGGGGGAAAGTAACTGCACGATTCTCAATTTTAAGAATTTTATGGAAAATACACAACAAATCTGGTTTAGAAAGCTGCATTAAAGAAAATATTTTAAATATTTTGATATTTCAGGCATTTAAGAGAGATGTAATCGACATCAGCCGTGACAGATTTTGGCATGTACGAGGTCTGTTCAAAAAATATTGCGAATTTTGTGTTTTTTCAAAAAGTATTTATTTATTCATGAATATCTATTTTGTCCCCTTCAAAGTAATCCCCACCAGATATTAGACACTTGTGCCAACGTTTTTTCCATTTCCTCGAAGCACTTTAAAAAAATCGTTTTTTGTGATCTTGTTCAGCTCCTCCTTCGATGCCGTCTTTATCTCCTCAATCGTGGCGTAGCGTCGTCCTTTCATGGGCCTCTTCAGTTTTGGGAACAATAAAAAGTCACAGGGGTCCAGATCTGGGGAGTACGGTGGCTGCGGCATCATAAGTGTGTTGTTTTTGCCCAAAAATTCGCGCACAAGCAACGATGTATGAGCAGGGGCGTTATCATGGTGCAAAAACCAATTTTTGTTCTTCCACAAATCTGGCGTTTCTGGCGGATTGCTTCGCGCAAATTGTGCATAACTTGAAGATAATATTCCTTATTGACCGTTATACTCTGTAGCAAGAACTCATGATGCACCACGCCCCTGCAATCGAAGAAAACTGTAAGCAAAACCTTCACATTCGACCGAACTTGGCGCGCTTTTTTCGGTCTCGGCTCGTGTGGCAGCATCCATTGGGATGAATGAGCTTTAGTTTCCATGTCATAACCATAAACCGTCACCAGTTATGACACTCTGGAGCATATTTGGGTCGGCAGACAGAGTTCAACAGCTCTTTAGCAACGTTAATGGAATGGTGTTTTTGGTCGAAATTGAGCAACTTTGGTACGAATTTTGCGGCGACCGTCTCATGCCCAAATCATTGGTAAAAATCGAATGGCACGAGCCAATCGATATGTTTAGGTCCTCAGCAACTTCTCTAACGGTGATTCGACGTTTGGCCAATACTATTTTCTTCAATTGTTCAATGTTTTCGTCTGTTGTTCACGAGCTCGGGCGTCCGGGATGCTCTTCGTCGTTCACATCTTCTCGACCCTCTGAGAACATTTTGTACCACCGATAAACGTTGCTTAGGTCCAAGGTAGCTTCACCTTATGCCACAGTCAACATTCCGAATGCATCTGCGCACTTAATTTTGTTTTTCACACAAAATTTGATACAGATTCTTTGTTCCATTTTTTGGAATAGGCAAAAATGGAAGTCGAGCCAAAACACGTCCAAGCAAAATAGCTGTCAACAATTAACTGAACATTCAAAATGGTCGAGCTTGTCAACGTAAGTGAGAGACATGAGTACCAACATAGCGCCACAAAACAATCGAAAATCGAATATACGTAGCCCGCGGAAATTCAAAATTCGCGATACTTTTTGAAGAGACCTCGTATGTGTTCTTTAATCAATAAACTGCATATTTAAAACCCAAGAAGATGTACTATAAAATTTAATTGGTTCAACAGAAGAGTAGGCAAACCTACAAACCAACTAGAAGATGTTGTATTGTATACATATTTTGAATCAGAGTGTTGGATTACATTAAAAAATCAGATAGGAACACATTATAGTGAAAAAATACGGATGTTTTTGACAGAAAGAAAAAATATCCAACAATAAGACACAATAAATCTAATTCACCATCCAATTATTAAGATGTTACATCGGGAAAATGCTGTGATATTTTATAATATGGTTATAAAGGAAAAAATCATTATATCTGTACTGCACTCTAAGAATACTTTCAACACAGAAATACTGTCAGGAACAGGTTATTTAAACTAAAAATATTCATATGATATGACGTGGCGAACCTAAAATAAAACCTGCTGTCTGCACCTGGCAAATTAGACGCCTGGAGCACTGTTAGGAAGGTCGAAACTCTGTAATCATCGTCTATGTGGAAATGTGGAATGTTTCACAGAAACTTCATGAACAGCAGGAACGTCATAGGAATCGCGGATTATTTTCACTATTGGAGTTTCATTACGTTCGGAACTGGTGTTTGGCGTTTTTCAGCAATATTAATGCCCATTGCCCACATATATAAGTAAGTTATACTCTCAGATTAAAGTTTTCCTTATGTGATACCGCCACGGGTGGCCGAGGTCGTTAAGGCGCGGGCGGACTCGTGAGCGGGAGGTCTGGGGTTCGAATCCCACCAGGACCGTCCTCCCTGACTTAGGTTTTTTTTTCCAAAAATTCCTCAAATTAGTTCTGGTTCTTTGTTTCTATAACTGTTAGTCAGTTAGGCTTCAAGGGATCTAATTAGCATAACTCTTTAAATGTTCTAACTGGGTATGTTGAACAGTGAGTTGTTTGTTGTTATTCGTCGATCGTCACGATGTTTGATTGCAGTGTGGGGCTAGACTGGGTTGTGAATGTCCAGTTCAACTACAGGATCTTGCGAATATGACAACATTTTCGTCCTACAACTAACAATTTCTGAAAATTAGTGATCGTCTCATTTTCCGCCAGAAGGAATTCAATTACTGCTCTTTGTGTATAGCGCACACCGCCTTTCACTTATCTTAGAAACGCCACGGGTAGCTGAGGTCGTTAAGGCGCGGACTCGTGAGCGGGAGGTCTGCAGTTGGAATCCCGCCAGGACCATTCTCCCTGACTGAGGTTTTTTCCAGGTTTTCCTTAGTCCTTAGTCCGGTAAATGCCGAGGAGGTACTCTAAACTTAGGCCAGGAACGTTTCCTTCCTTAAAACATCCTTTCCCAATATATCATTTCATCTCATGTATCATCAGTGTTCACCGCCTGTGGTGCCTCAGTAGTAAAAACGGGCGTTAAACACTACTCAAAAAAACGTATCTTGGATGAGCTAGCCGAAAAACAATATGAACTTCATACACTAATTAGCGTTATACCGCATTAGAGGCATTCTCAAGAGCATCAGTTCTTCCCAAAAGTTTTGAAGGTAAGGAACTATTTTCTGAAAGGATACAAAGCGCTGATTGTTACCTTTTGATCGGCACACTCCAACCTAAGTTGTAAGATATGCTAATCTTATATGGTTAGCGGAGAGATTTTAGCCTTATTAGGGAAGGCCAAGGCCTCTTATAACACGCCTCGCGCTGCTTCCACGGCCATCGGTAAGTATTCTACGCGGCCAGTAGGTTTTGTTTTCTTTTGTTCCTACAAGGCAGACTGTTTGGTGCTCGGACAAGCAATTACAGCACCAACTTCAACTGTTTCGTGAAGAAAGAGGAATGAATAACTTACATATACTTGGAGCTATTTCATGAAATAAAACACCAAAACTAATACAATATTTTGACAACACGGTCTGGTAACCTCCAGTCATCAAACTGCCGTACAGTTTTTCTTTGTGGATATGAAAGCGCTTCAAGCGACCAGCAAATTATGATTGTCGTTTACTGGATAAAATGCCAGTTTTTGTGTTCTCGTTTCCTTCATAGTTTTCCACCATATACAAAACACTTTCCCTAAGGTTATTTGTAAGAAGATGACATACAGTTCTAATATAACCCAAAGAAAGGCACACAAGTGCAAAACTGTTGTGAGGTTAATCTTTATCTACACATGCCTCCTGCAAGGCCGTATTTTTTCCCATCGATGCACTGGTGGCTGGATGCCTTGATCATAAGTTTACTTTTCGCTGTATAGCAAGCCCTCCACTGCAGAAATGACTTTTTTTTTAAAGTGCTATTTAAAAGTTCATCGCTTTGATCGCAATGATCTGTATCTGTATCTGTATCTGTATCTGTGAATACTGTAGGTGTAAGTCTGTAGTTATGAATGAAATAGCATGAAATTAATTAGTCATGACGCAAACGAGGTCAAAATTCTTCGCGTTTAAAACTTATCTGGCATTCATCTTCTGAGTGTAAGGAAAAACTCGGAAAATACCTTACCTAGGTAGCTAACCTGACCGGGAATCGAACCCAAGACCTGCGAACTAATAGTCGCAAATGCAACCACAAGGCTATGGAGGCGGTCTCAAATGACATCACCAAACCAGAAGAAGTCGCAGAGAGCCAGATCTGATGAGTGTGGTGAATGGGGCGGGGATTTAATATTCCAAACGGCAGCAAATGGAAGGACATTGTCTTGAAAAGTTGCTCGATTTTCTTACAAGTTTTAGCTCGCTCTTTTCTCATAATTTGTTATGCTGACACCTCGCCTCCTGCAACTTGGCCTTCTTTGGCGACACTGAATTTTATTCATTTGTTTATTTGCTTAAGGTCATAAAGATAGGCTCATCACTAATCCATACCGCCTCGGGTGGCCGAGGTCTTTAAGAGAGTTTTAAGAGTTTCAAATCATTGCGCAATGACCTCAGCCATGCGGATGATGTTTAAAACCGACCAATAGTTCGATAGTTATACGTCTATAGGACAGGATCACCTTACGGTTTCTTTGAGAGTGATTGTGTTCCTATCTGCACTCACTGACTTCGACAACTGACATGTACTGGTGCATCTACATATAACATCTGGAGTTCCTCGCAAATACAAGAACTACATCACAGAACCAGTCTATACACCGATAATGCCCTTCTGCCTCTTCGTAACTCTCTCTGTTCCCTTGGGGTGGGGCGTCAAGCTCAGGAAATACACAACACCTGTATATGATGATATTGTTATATTATGAGTTTCATATGGGGCTAACTGACATTTTATGACACCTTCTAAAAGTACCGTCTGGCTGCTAAATCACGAAAAATTCCTGGAAAACCGAGATGTTCAGAATGACTTTCCGACAAACCACATAGGGTAGGTCCATAAGTTTACGGCCTCACCGATAAGGATTATCACCTTCACAAAACCCTTATCTGTTAAATAAACAATTGCAGTTGTAACTTTCGCTCCGCTGTGTTCAGTTGTTCAGATATAGTTGCATAAAGGAGGCTATGTGTAGAACATTGTGATATGTTCAAAATGCAGATTAGAGCTATTATTAAGTTCTTCAAAAAAGAAGGACTTACTCCAAATAAAATTAAATTGCAATTGGACGGTGTATATGGGGAAGCATCCTCCCTCATATTCTTACCGTAAAAGAATGGGCCAAAATTTTTCGAATGGGTCGAGAAAGCGTTGAAGATGAAAGTGTGCAGGTCGGCCCTTGGAGGTGTTCACTCCTGAAAACACCGCCCGCTCTTGTGGAAGGAGAAGTTGTGAAAGACCGGTGGCTGAAATTCACAGAAATGGTAGCAATGTTGGGTTTTTCTGAAACAACAGACTTTCGAATTATTCATGAACATTTAAACATGAATAAGGTTAGTGCAAGATGGGTGCCTAGACTTCTTTCCTCTGTCCAAAAGCAGCAACGAGTCATCTGTTGTCAGGCATTTTTGGAGCTCTGCCGTGGCAACGACAGAGAAGTTCTGCAAACCATTGTTACAGGAGATGAAACTATAGTTCTCTACTGTGATCCCTTGTTCCAAAGAGAATCAACGAAGTGGCGAAAACCTGGCGAAGCACCGCCTCTAAAGGCCAAGGTCACTCAGTCAATCAAGAAGATCATGGCCACAATCTTTAGGGACTGTGAAGGAATACTCTTCATTGACTTCAAGGAGAGGAACACCACAGTAAATGGGGAGTACTATGCAGGTCTACTGCACAGACTACATGCTTCTATCAAAGAGAAAAGGCAAGGAAAGCTGAGTGGTGGTGTGCGCCTTCTTCACGACAACACACCTGTGCACACAGCTCTTGTTGCAAAGGAAGGTGTGAAGAAAGGTGACTTCAAGGAGATCGATCATCCACCATACAGCCCATATCTAGCTCCCAGTGACTATTTCCTCTTCTCAAAACTGAAAAAGGATCTTCGAGGAAGGAAATTTAAGTGTGACGAAGAAGTGATGGATGCTGTTTATGCCCATTTTGCGGACAAGACTTCTGACTATTTTGGGAGAGGATTGAAATGTTAATTCAAAGATGTGAGAAATGTATTGCAATAAAAGTTAACTATATTGAAAAGTGAAATATAGTTTTTGGCTTTATCATATCTGGAAAATGGTTAGGCCGGAAACTTATGGACCTACCCTCGTACATGTAAACGTATGCAGTACTATTTCAATATAATTATTTTCAGTAAGGACTAAATGTCCACTTTATTCAAGAGTTTAGTACATTTAACAAATAATAACTAAAGACCGCTGCAATGGGAAAATTTGTCTGAAAGCTTAAAAGAAAGAGGGACATTTTTACAAAGACTAATTTTTAACTTCGATATTGAACAAATGGGATTTTCTATTCACTACATTGCAAGTTCTTTAACCACGTTCCTTTTTTGTGTGCGTGCATGCGCGCGCGCGTGTGTGTGAGAGATTTCCTACCGTAATCAGTGCTAATTTCCAAAAGCTTGGAATAAATAGCGGCCTGTAAAGATTTTATAAAAAGATGCATGCATAACTCCTACAAACTATATGAACCACAACCTACAGCGTAGACGGCAATGGTACTTCATCCTGATCTATGTGGGTGAGCATTGTTGCAAAACGCTATCTTTCAAAATTTTAATTGCTGCAGTCTGGTTTGCTTTGGTTCCCCATAGCGGGCAATTCAGAAAGACTAGGAAACTCGCAATGAGCACAGAGCAGGAGACATTCTGTGTTCTTGATTTTGATACAAACATGTATGCCGTGAGTGTTCAATGGCATTTTCGCATAACATTTGAGACACTCGTCCATAGGTAGGCCAATTTACAATTTCAGAATTCAAACTTCTTGACTTTTTACGACAGGAAAACAACTGTGCACGTGCCATTACCAAGTCTAAGTTTATGGTACCTCCCTGGCATTTGCCATTTATGTGGAAAACCTGCAAAAAACCTCAGTCAAGGAGGATGGCCAGGGCGGGATTCAAACCCCAGACCTCCCGCTCACGAGTCCGCGCCTTAACGATCTCGGCCACCCGTGGAGGTGAGATCTTGATATCGCTAATTAAGATGCAACGAAATGCTGCGGCACGAATGTTCTAGAGAGAATGCAACATCAATATGATTGTGGGTTCTATAGGAGGTAAGCTTTACCTACTTGCAGTGCAACAGTAGGACTTGGAAGAAGGTACACGACAGAAAGGAATGGCGGGCGGAATTTGTTGAGAAGGCCAACATTTTCAAAAGAAAGATGTAGCGCCTGATGCGAAGCAGAATAAGGAAATAATTAATGTTAAGAACAGGATTATGTGAACAAGTGTCAAAATATTATTTTTTCAGCTATGTTTCAATCGAAAAAAAATATTTAAAAATCTATGTTTATATTTAATGATTTTTATTGTAAAAATCCTACCCTACATAAAAAAAATTGTGGGTATGCTATAAATCGATGCTCCAAAATTCGTAAAAATAATCAAACTAGTGCAGGCAATATTAATTGTCGGATATATATTATCATGGTGACAATGTAAAATATGAATGTCCGATAATCTTGCAATTAAAAGTAATTAACGCAGTACGATTAAGGGATGATTTGCCCATGCTTTCGTGTTATGTTATGAAGTTTATGAGTCGGTTGAACGTTTATCTTGGCGGGAGTTTGGTGCAGAGACTGCTAAAGTCGCTAGTCATTCGACAATATTTATATGAAAGTCTTATTACTGAACTGAATAATATTGAACAGGAATTAATTTGTTTTAAAATAGCACCGAAAAAGAAACAACAAATAAGTTTTAGCAGCAAAAATGAAGTAAAGAAAAAAAAAGAAAAAAAATACATTTGCAGTATGAATGAATTACAGTAAATGGTGTTTTATATAAAAGATGGCTGGTGTTAAAAAAATTGACTAAGAAATAACTCAATTGAATACACAGTTAGGACACAAGAGTCACTACAAAAACTTTTGGGAGTGGGTAACTCACTCCGACCGTTACATTTTTTCAAAATACTCAATCTTTCTCATCCTTAAAACCATTTATCAAAGCACCCCTGCCACTCATTTTCCTCAAGGGTGAAACGTGTACTTTCATATGCAGCCACAGTCTCTTCAAGGCTGGAAAATTCCTTTCCCGGATGCTATATGTTTACTACTTGCATAAGAAAATAATCACATGGAGCCGGATCAGGACTGTAGGGAGGATGTATCATGAGTCTGACCTATATGTCCTCCAGGAACTGGATGGTGATGTTAGCAGTGTGAGAAGAGGCGTTGTCGTGGTGAAGCAGAACCCCCTCCCCTCAGTCCTGTCCTTGGACGGCGTTGTTGGAACTTATCGAAACATTGAGCAGTAATCGTCCTTTACTCCTACAGAGGAATTGTGATCACATGAGCACTTTAGGAAAGGAAAAAAAAAAGTGACCAGCATTTTCTTCCCAAGACTTTGGCCTCCTCTTCACTTTTATTGGTGGGTCTCATCTGGGATGTGATTGTCATTTGCTCTCAGGGTCAAATTGGTAAACCCATGTTTCATTATCCGAGATGACATCCGAAACACTCCTTGAGCTTCCTCCGTGCAATCTCCGCAGCATTTCTTCACACCACTCGACGCGAGTGCGCTTTTGTGTCTGTTGTTAAACTGTGGGAAGAAACGCTCCTGACACGTGCAGCATTTCCTCTACTGCTGGCGATTACATCTGAAAGACTACTCGATGTTCTTAAAAGCTACGCGATTGTTTTTACCACCGCTACAATGTTTGCCTCAGTCACTGGCGTTGCCGGGCTTCCACTTCTCTCCTCATCTTTCAGTTAAGTTCCGCATACTAGCGGAAAACTGTTGCATTAGATGGAGTAAAGTCGTCAAAAGCGTAGTATTCTTTTAGAATGCATTTAAACTACTGTTAAAATCGCAAAGAATCATAGCGTAAAAAACTTCCTCCAGGTCCATCGTAACGACCGGCTGCCTGTACACGGGAGAGGTAGTTTACCCTCACTCTCTGGAATGCGAGAGAGGGGAGCGTCATTACCTGATTTTTCATTTGTTTTATTTACGGACCCTCTTAACACCTCAGGTCATCAGCGTCCCATTCTATTCAGGGGGTGAAACGGCCGACTAATTTTGCTCAGAGGCCTCTTCTTTCAGGCTTGAGGTTCTTTTTCGTGCCGTAAATGTTTGACATGGGACGCACGGCTTTACTTCCCTTCCGAAGGAAGTCATACTTAGGATTTTTACGAAAAATACATCGATCCTGGCCGGGTTTGAAGGGTCACTACCTGGTGCAGTTTTACTCGTAAGGGATGGGGCTAGCACTTGCCACATTGCTTTTATGTGGGTTAACAATCACTTTTCCCTACTGACCCTCGTATATATGTATGATGCATATATGTATGTATGTATGTATGTATGTATGTATGTATGTATGTATGTATGTATATAATTTTAAGTATATGATAGATTTGATATATTTGGATATATATCAAACACTGAAAATAATATACATTTAACATAAAGGTTTCCAAATAAAAAATTACATATTTAGAAAAATACAAAAGCACTTAGCAAATTTACACTTGATTGATGATGTAATATGAATTGACTAGTTTAAATACAAAGGACAAACAGCAATATTAATGTAAACAGAAATGATCTTTTCTACACTCTGTCAAGTGTAATACTGATTTCCTACATGTTCAGAATTGGAACAAGCAATAAGAACAAATAAAAGTAAAAAATCATCTTAAAATATAAACTTTTAAAAATGCCCCAGGAAAAAAAGAAGCATAATGTATATGAATGCTGAATATAGAAGAGAATAACAATGAAAATAAAGATAGCACTAATAAACCCAAACTTTAAAAAAAGAGATAGTGAACAGGGCGAGCAATTGCACCATCTTTGCACGGACTTAAAGAGACTAGTAGTGTAACCCCGCAGACTTCACTAGGAGCCTGCCTTGGAATTCAGAGCGAAAAGGAGTAAGGATGCCTGGAGCAAAGACATCTTTGGTCTGCTATTCAAAATGTATAGGTTAGTTACTGCTTCCTTACGCCTGAGGCACTGACCAAGGCATTGTATAAAATATGTTTGATTCATTATACTTCTCTTTAAATTAGGAAATAGGGGAGATAGTTTATAAATAGAGAGGTGGTGAAGAAGTTGATTATTTCGCAATGAGATTTACGAGTAACGGAAAATGGGATGGAGGTACAGTCTAATGTGACGAGCCAAAGGTAAGTTAGCTATGAAAAATGTCAGAATACGTTTGTATAAAGTTCCCACATTGCCAATGAAATTGCTAGAAAGATTATATGAGCCTGTAGTTGAGTCAAAGATGATGTATGGATAGAAGTTTGGAGAGAATCAAAGGAGTAGACCAAGGTATGTCGTACATAGAATGCTTTGTAGAGAAGTCGTGCGATTACCAAAATGTTCGTCGAGAGAGGTGAGTTTGGCAGAACTGAATGGAAAGGTATAATGGCGAAGAGATTCTTGAAATGTTGCCACAGATGCCTCAAATAAAATAATAACAAAGAATGTCTTAAGTACCGAAGTACTGCGAAGAGAGAGTTGGTTTGGGGAGGTGTAAACTATTAGAAGAAATTGCAATGGGGAAAGTGTGACGACTGGAAATAATGCCAGTACATTTTGAAAAGAAGAGATTTGGGCTAGCCTAGAGGATAGAAGTTATTAAGACTTAACACAGTTCAAATAAATTGAAAATATATAAATAAATGTGATAAATTTTTGCATGTACGTACAGGAGTATTGTTTCTGAAAGGATTGAAGGATGTATTATGTGCGGGAAACGGGATAGTGTTTTACATTGTCAAATAGAACGGGCAAAAAGGTGAAGGAACAGTATCTGGGATAATCTACAACATCATATAAGGGCAATTAAAATGTTGTCAGGTATATTAACGTAGGGAATTCTAAGGAAAAGTAACGGATAAGTGGAGAAGTGGAAGGAGGGAGTTTGTGGGCAGGCACAGTTGGAAATTGTGCAAATAAAGTACATTTTTTAATTTCTCCCATACATAACCACCTCAATTGTGGCAGTGTTGAGTCCTTAGGCATTTCTTTTATGTAAATTTAATTGCAATGTTGTTGGCTGCAATAAAAGTTCGTTCATTCACACTTCTCTTTAATTGTGTGTTTTTTTAATTATCTTCTGTTTCGTTTTAGCATCTCATATGTATAAATGCAAGCCAAACTCGCTTAAGATTAATGTTTTATGTTACTTTGGTATTATAGATCTTATAAAAGGCAAACACGTTGGAAGAGAGCAATTGATCATATGCAGTTTAAAAGAGGCAATCATGCAGAACATATGGACGATTATATGATACGAGGAATAGTAAATAATTTCAACAAGCATAAAAACAATAGACAGAACACTTTTAGGAAAGCGCATCAGGTGGAAAGATCTAATGCCTGAAGAAGAAGAAGAAGAAGAAGAAGAAGAAGAAGAAGAAGAAGAACAAGAAGAACAAGAACAAGAAGAACAAGAACAAGAAGAACAAGAACAAGAACAAGAAGAAGAAGAATACGATAAAGAGATGCTCACCGGCGACCCCACATTGGTGAAGACCTTCTTCGTTGGTTGCCGCGTCGTTGCTGTCGGATTTGTGACCCGGGATACGGTAGATGGCATGCAGGATCGGGGTGGCGTGGTCCCGCCAGCGCTCCACCGGCTCTATGAAGAAACTGCCAAAGGATGTGCGAATGTGTCCCGTCTGCAACAGAATAAACAAGTCCTTATAGTAGCTCAGCACTGCCTCGACAGTAATTCAATACAGTCATCCCGGATCGAAAAGCACTGGCAATCCTTGCAAATTGGATCTTTCGCTATTTCGTCACGATTATGGCTGATCACTTGCTTTAACATTGTTCCCAAAGCTATTTGATTCAAAAAGTGATAGTAAATTGAATATATTGGCACACATACTTTTTCTAGCGATATAAATTATATAACCTTTCTCTACATATCACAATATAACTCTTTCCCATTGCTGCACAAGGGGGAAAAATTGTACTGCAGTCAGAGATACGCCGCTTCTTTTATCTTATCATCAGTTCTCTAAAAGTGTCGCAAATACACTGTAATCTGAGAGAGAAATGTAGACATTCTGTAAAATCAGAAAGCTAAATCTCCGAATGGTGAAACAATTTGTATTGGCGTTGTGAGGGGGTTCGTTATCTTGAAGGAGGAAAATGCCTTTAGGCAAAAGTCTGCAACAACGGCCTTGTATTGCTGGCCTCAGTTCTTCTTCTAACGGATTTTAAAAGGACAAAAAGAAATTAGATATGTAGGTATACGTTCGACCAGAGACTGAACTATGCAGGACACACAGGAAGTTAGGAATAAGGCAGATGAAACAACGATGAAATTAGTTTCTATAACACAAAATGCATTTAGAATAGATTTATGTGCTGTGAAAACGTGCTACGCTAGTTTCTTGACAGGAATTACAGGCTACGGCGCAGGCGCATTTTACTTGATTCTGAGGCACACTCAAGCCTATCCATTCGGTCTTTCCGGTGTATGTGAATCCGGGAAGCCGGAAGCTTTGCAAGGATGAAAATGGGTTTCCCAAATTAGAACAGCTTCAAGTTCGTGCTGCGTCAAAAATTTAGGCAGGTTTTGTTTTTGTATTAAAACTGCATTCGCATTCAGGTGTGAAAGTCGGAAAAGGTGTATACTGGTGACGGGGGCGCGGAGAAGGGCACGAGCATTCTCTAAGGGCGTAGCAAACTCCCTTATAAGGTGCACACTTACTTTCAACTGTCTGCCTAACACCCCGAAGGACCAGCAATCAATTAATCTGTATCGCCAGCCACTCTTCATGACGTCGAAGGACACGAAGCCCGTCACCTGGGTCATATGCAGCCGGAGTGCGGAGCGGGACTCCGCCAATCTCTTTGCGACACTGATGGCAGCGTACGCGGACCCGATCTCGCTTTTCTGTCGCTAGGAATTTGCACTGCGCTCATTTAGGAATGTGTTCGGTTCAGAGACGGAGGAGTCTGTTGCTGGTGCCGTCTCCTTTCCCTGAGAGATTGAACTTATACTACCATCTTGTGGGTAGCCAGTAGCCGGTTGGTTTCTGGTCGAATGTTCGGCTCCTTTGGCAATCCTGAAGGCTTCTCTGCTTGTTGAGTCTCTTCAAATTCTTTGTTAGAAAATCATTCCGCTGGGGAAATGAAACAATTGGTGGCGCACGGAGACTATCAATTTGCCGGAAGCCGCGACATGAGCCCGCTTGCACACAAGGCCCAGCTCAGCGGAGCTACTGAATGGTTTCCGCCGCATTTCACATAAGCAAAGCGCGTGTGCAGTTCATACTAGTCTGATTAAAGGCCGGGTACTTGTAACACTGTGCCGGACCAGATCGCCCATGCACCTTCTTCTACCTCATCTTGGTGCACAAGATGATGCCATCGAGCTTGCAGAGCTGGTTTGGTGTGGGAGCCTCTATCGCACATAGACTGGCAAGGGGGTCTTGTCTATAGAGTGACCCTCCTGCCAGGGTACAGATTTGTGCTGCACTAGCTTCACGTTTATGCCTAGATCCATCAACACTGAGGCGATTTCTTCTTGCATGTGTACCACCTTGCTAATGTTCGTCCTCGCTTTGCCTCAACGTTGTTCTGCTGAATCTGCTGCATCAACATTGGGGAGGTTGTGGGCAAATATCGGGAGATTCTTTGTGTTCTTTATTGTAG